>OY728164.1:284713212-285085712 GCA_963277665.1 Viscum album | reverse complement strand
TTTTCTTCTTTCTCTGCCTCCTCAATATCCCAAGTGATTACATAAAAATATTCACTTAAATTTAACATAAACTTAGAATACATACTTATGTCATCTAAAAATCCCAATTATTTGTCACCCAAATTTAGGTTCCCATTTCTTTCTACTCATTGGAAATTCTAGAAACACCCTCATTTAATAAACCTTACACGGATGAATAAATTAGAATTTTAGCTATAGAAATGTTTAATATCTTCATCATACATAATATTTGTGTGGTCTAAAGTATCATAATAGAATCATCTAGATTTTTTAATTTTTCTAAGAAACTCAAAAAAATTACACACAGATCATATTGGTTTTCATTTTAAGATTTATGAAAATATATATTTCTTCAATTTTCAGTATAAATAGTAATCACTAAAGTACATAATAATTAAATCATATTCTCACTCAAATATCTCAGATCACACTCATTCATTATTATATCAGTTTCTCAAGCTTGACATGACATCATCTATGTTATTCTTCAAACTCCATATTGTTTCTCAAGAATCACATTCAAATGATTTTTCTCAGAATAAAATTGAATCAGGGATAACTAATAATAATGAATATTTGAACATGAATCACACCTTTAGTATCTATAATATTTATATTCATTTGAATTATTAATACCAGAAACTCAAATTTCAGAAATTAAAATTTTTCTTAATTTTACATTTTTATTGATCTTATTGTCCATCGATTCATGGTCATACCCTAATAAATTAAATTCTTGGATAACACCACGATTTATTTGTTTTTGATGTTTTTAAAACTTATTATAATCTTCGGAATTATCAAAATTCATTTATTTCATTTTATATTAAATGTTGAAATTAATTTTTTAGTCCAAATATTTTTATAAAATATCATATTCATTGGTGGTTACACAGACTGAAATCATCCATATGCAAATTATATGAATCTTACACAACACTTGAATCACTCTTATGTAGGTTCAATGATGTATACATAAAAAAGGAATAATTTATACACATAATAGTCCCATGATTATTCAAGGGAAATGTATTATGATTATGCATTGACATTTGATGGTTATGTTGGCTTGGATGATTCATAAACATATATTATTAATGGATATATAAAACAAACATCATTCATACGCAGCTCAAGATAATACTTAAGTAGCAACATAATGTTGCAAACATAAATTCTGAATGATTCCTACACAACCCCATCTTTTTAATTTTTTCAATGTCTCCGAGATAGATGATGCTTACGCAGGACAAACATATCTATTTTACCATATTATCATCAATTATTCCCAAGGGATTTTTTAATGTATCACTATCCTTTACAAACATTCATCCAATAGAATTTCAGTATTTATTATTGTATCAAATATTCTAGTAACATCCTATATGGATTCTCCAAATCTCTAACACTTTAATATCTCATCCAATCCTATTCTAACCTTAGTTATAAATAGTCCATGACTTGTATATGGTCACTATATCCTTAAAATTTTTCCAAAATTTTTCATAAAAAAAGACTTCCATTAGCACTATTCAATATTAACCATAAATAGAATCTCAAGAAAACAATACATGCGATGGGGTTTTCATTATGAAACCAAAAACATCATCTTACAACTATGTATGCATAACCTTGTGAAAAAATAACTATATGAAAGAATGTATATTGTAGACAATTACATAGGGTGAATGAATAAAAAATGTAACCAATGAATAATAGTTGATGATGATTTATTCCTCTAAAATATATAGATCACATTGCCTTAAGGATGAATAAGATAAAACTCATGTGAGACTAGAAAGACTAGTGTCAATTATGAATCTTCTTTAGGATCAAATAATGATGTCTAGTGAGTATATAATAATAATTTGGTTCAAATTTTTAGGTATCAAACAATAGTTTATAGTAAATAATTTATCTCAATTTATGTCATTTCCTCTTTTAATATATGATACAAAAATTTCCATACTCTTCTCTTCAACATCAAAAAGACATATTCCTAAATATGTCGCATGAAAGATTCTTAAATATCTCTTCATTATAAAAAATTGAAGAAGAATAATAATAACAATGATTGTGAGACCTAAAAAAATAACAAAATGATAGCAGTAATTTCCCTATGAAATTTACCTATAATAATGAATAAATATCATCCAATGATAATCTAAGAATTGCATATTTGATTTCTAGAACTACAATAATTAAAAAATAACCATAGTTCAATAGAAAAAAACATTTTGGAATTTCCAATTTATTTTGTGAACTCATATAATAGAAATGATTAGTGTTATAAGGTGTTTTTAAAGTAAGAAATGAAGGGTGTCCCAAAAAATCATTCAACAAATAAGGTTGCACCAATAAACAAGTATGAAAGTTATACAGTCCATGTTGACTATTTTGATAATGCGATCCCACCCTAATCTATTAAAGAGATCACATATGTCATGAAAATTGATGATAATAATAATTATTATGGAACACGAATAGAAAATCATCTGTTAAGCATGATAATCAACAAACACAAGACCACCTACCTCAAACGATGATCCATTGAACCATCCTGAGCACATATCAAACTCCTCCATTTCTAATAGTTCCCTTATCATTAATAAAACTTAATAAATTAATGAATAAATATCACAAATCATCATTATAAATTCCTATCTCATTGCACAACCTCATAAGGCCCAAACTATGAGAAACGGTGTGTGGTCCACACATGGGACACACCTAATATTAATCCACATGAAATCAAGAAATTAAACATCCAAATCGACAACCACTTTCTCCCAATGTTACTAAACATTCTAAATCCCTTTACGAAAAATTACCTCAAGTCAAAAATGAAATGTGTCTTGAATATTTCATATATTTACATCCTATACACACCATAAATGAAATCCCCATTAAATATGGTGATTTCACCTTTATCCTATAAAAGTTTATCCCTAAACCCAAACTAGGGGAACTAAAATCCAAGAATGTGAACTAGGAGGATCAAGGAAGAAGTGAGGCGATACATTAACTCAAAGAGATATGATTAAATAATATAGAACCACAGAAATTGAAAAGTGACAATAGAGGGAATGTCACAGTAACAGGGACCTGAATAGGTTCTCCACTTGAGAAGGAGGTAGGGAAGGTCAGTTCGATCATGTAGAGCAAGGAGAGTTCAATCATGAAGTGAGGAAACACCAATAGATGCATTAAATGTTGGAGGAATTTCTGAATAAGGTTATATATAAGGTAAAGAATTCATGACGCATCGATAAACAATAAATTGAGAAGCCAATGATGAATAGAGGAACCAATAATTAGATTCCATTGATGATTGGACAAGGGATGTAATGTCCCAGATTTTTCAATGTATTATTTTAAAATTATCTGGGAATTATTTCTAGACCAGGCTCTGAGACGGCATGATGTTCCGAGGCCTAGTGATCCCGGAACAAGTGTTTGAATTTAATTTAATAATTAAATTATGGGCACATGCGTTTTTCCAAAAATGTGGATAACTCCCGAATGGGTGCTCGGATAAAAAATATGAGGGCACCGTTGCATTCAAAACAGAAATTTTACCTTAGGCGAGGCCAAATTTCGGCTGGCGTGGGTCGGTGGTGAAATCGAGTTTTTGGACACAATGGTAATAAAATATTTAATAAAAATATTTTATTTCTATAGCGATATCTTTTAAATCTTTTTTTCTTTTATCATATTTAAATAGAGGATTGTGCCAGGGTCCAAGGTTACAAACCCCATAACTATAAAAACACCTGGCAGCTATGGAGTAAACCCCCAACGCGGTGGCGACGACGTTCTTAACAGAATTTGACGGCGACGATGATGTGGCGGGCGAATCTTCGCAGACAAACGCAGCGAATCCAGGTAAGATGTTGTTGTGATTTTAATTCTTCCCCATTTTTGATTTCCACAATTAACACAGACTAATCCATGAACAGAATAGACCGTGGATCGATCGTTCTTGCAGGATGGGATTTTGCGGGGATTTTTGGGGAATTTATTCTTGAATTTTGTTCGGTTTTGTTCAACCTTCTAACGGTGACGAACCTAGATCGACATGAACATCGATCAAGGTTCGTCCCTCTCAATTTGTTGTGTGTTCTTCCCCAAATTCCCACTTTCTTCGTGAGCGTTCTTCGCGTTCTTCGCGGGGCGATAAACACCAAATCGTTGAACATCTGTTATGCGATGCAACGATCCCAAATTGAAGGATCAACACTGCGGCGGTCTTCAGGAGGTGAGACGACGGTTTCGGCGGACGGATTGAAGCGGATCGGAGAAATCGTTCTTCAGACGATTTCCTATCGGATGGCCGGAATCAGATTTTGGAGTCGATTGAAGACCCAAAACCCATGGATTCAGCTTCACGGAGATGAGGCGACATGGTATCTGGTGTTTCGCGGAGAACATACGACAGAATCGAGATCCGGAAGATCGGCCGCAGTGCACAGTGGAAGATGCGGTTCTGGAAATTTCCCGACTACACGCCGTGTAGTATGGGCTACATGGCGTGTGTTCATCAATAGGGTTACCAGGCGTGTACTACGGGAGGTCATGTATATGGGCAGGATACACGGCCATGGACATGCCGTGTATACCCCTCCCCGTCCAGACCCAGCCATATACACGGGGTCCCCATGTTCTAGTACACGGGCATGCAACATGGTCACGGGCAGAGATAGTGTACGGGCACATGACCAGCATACACGGAGCGAGCCCTGGTGCTCAAACACGGCGTGTGTTTTCTTCTACATGTTGTGTAGTTGCTTTCGACAAGCCGAGTGACATGGGCCAATTACATGGGCATCACCCGGAGTCAAGGAACACGACGTGTACTTTTCTACACTCCGTGTAGTTTGGTTTTTAATGGCTTGAATGAAGGACACAGGCCGTTCACACGAGCAGTACCCGGGGTCAAGGAACACAGTGTGTAACCATACTACACGCAGTGTAACTTTTTCTTTATGGCTTGATTCACTTGACTTCTATAACTTGGACTAGTTCTTAGGGTTCGTACCCTTGGTAATCCCCAGAAGGTTCTTTCATGAACTCCTTTATACGGGGGTATGATCCCTTCAGCAGACCTCCCTGAATAGAGTTGTTGGAATACCCTCTTTGAGACTTAGAGTCGGATCCTCTATTCATTCCTAGAACCCTAGGTAGTGTTATTGGTATCGACATGACCAACTTTACCCGGGCGCGGATCCTCTACTTGTCGAATTAGCTCAGACTGAGTTGTCGGAATCACCCCATGACTTGGCTGTGATCCTCATCTGAGCATCTTGTCCCCAAGGTACTTGTGGAGTGTGTTCTCATGGAATGATTACTTCGTGTCTCTCTCTTTAGACCTAGGAGTGTGTTCTCCCGATGGTATGCTTAGTGGAAGCTTCGAGCTGGATCCTAGTGGTGGTTTCGTGATGGTCGTTTGTGTATGAGTATATGTAGATATTCTTGTTATATGTACCGTAGACATATACTGTGTAGAGCCGACTGTACCTTTATTTGTGGTATTTTCTTTTGTTGTTTTTCCTTTGTGGTTTTCGGGGTGTCCTATTGGGTATTGTTATACTCACCCCTACACGGTCTTTGCCCGCACATGTTGTGTCTTGTGCAGACGAGGGATCCTTTTACAGGATTCTAGGAAGACTAGGACTGTACGGTGTTCAGTGAGATCAGAGAGGCCAAGGTGTGTTCCTTTGGCGACGGTTTATAGTCTCAGTACCTTTTTCTACAGGTTGGACATTGTTGCAGACTTCCTTTTTGTTGGGCTTGTACTTTGGGCCCAGGGTTTTACATTACTGTACTTTACATCGCTGTCGTACTCTGTGGTTGGGTTTTAGTGTATGCATGCATCTTTTCTTTTTTTAGTTTTTACTTTTCATCTTTGTGGGCTTGGATATGTGTGTGTGTGTGGATAGGTTTATTTGGAATGACTACCATGTTAGTAGCATGCCTACTCGATGCTAGTCACCAGCAACTGGCCTATTGGAGGCGGGCTTAGGGAGTTGCGGCTAGGGCCCCGCTGGGACGGGTCTCAACAGGGTGGTATCAGAGGAGTTCGGTTCTACATTAGGACTGAGAGTCTGTGAGTTGGTTTGGGGAAACAGTGACAAGTGTTTCGAGTTCGACTCTTAGGCTAGGGACCCCAGTGTTGGTGCAGCGGCCGACGTATCCATACACCAAGACTCTAACAACTTTCCTTTAGACACAGAACATAAAAACACTAGTTGCATGGGTGAAAATAATGGTACATGCATCATATAGGAATGGGATGTGTTTTCCATGTCATTCTTGAGTCAGGTCTCCAGATATACTCACTGACTATGATATATCTTGTTTCTTGAACAGGATTCCTCCGCGACGTGCACCCGCTAGGATCTAGTAGCTCGATCATGAGCATAACCCCCCTCAGTGATGAAGCTTCGATACAGGGACCAAATACCCCAGTTCTACCACCAGGTGGCATGCCAGTTATCCCTCCCCCTGTGGAGAAGTGTTTAGCTCCTACAGTACCAGTGGAGGAGGAGCGTAGGCTGAGCGCACTCCACGAGTTTCAAAGACAGAGACCCCTCAGGTTTCAAGGAAAGCTTGACCCTCAGGCAGCAGAGGACTGGATTGAGGTAGTGACCAGAGTCTTCCGTTTGGTCAGGACACTAGCAGACCAGATGGTGATCCTGGTCGCGAGCCTTCTGTAGGGCTCGGCAGGGCGATGGTGGAGTTTGGTCATCCAGACTCACGATGAGGAAACTCTTGCATGGTCGGAGTTTGAGCATCTCTTCAGAGATGAGTTTTCACCGGTTACCCAGAGAGCAGTACGTATACTAGAGCATCTTCAGCTTCATTAGGGAACCATGACGGTGGCTGACTATTCATCGAGATTTACCGACCTCTCGCGGTACTCGATGGATATGGTCAGAGATCAGTACTTCAGAGCATGGAATTTTGAGCGGGTCTGGCGCAGAGATATCTTGAGCTAGCATCATCCCTATGAGCATTCCTAATTATGCTGGGGTGCTCGAGCAGGCTTTGGTGGTCGAGAGCTTCCTGGAGGAGCAGGGACAGCCGACAGTTGTCAGTAGTGGGCGAGCTGGAGCAGAGACCTCTACAGCAGGGGGCCAACACCAGGGACCCAAGCGTGGGAGATGTTTCTAAAGGAGATCCCAGGACAGGGGATCAGTCGTGCATGGTTCACTGGCGCTTCCAGACAGCCTCGAGAGAGGCGATGTTACTCATGTGACGGCAGGGGACATCTCTCTCGAGATTGTTCAATATGCCGTACTACTGAACCGGGAGGAGTGGATGGACCACCGAGGTAGAGGCAACATTCAGAGCAGGCAGATCTGCGAGGTGACGGACGTGGAAGAAGAGTTCGGAGAGCTACTGGAGGTGGTCAGAGTTTCAACCCATTACCACCACCACCCCAAGGAGGTCCACCCCAGGCTCAAGGAGCAGGTGGACAGAGGCAGGGATAGCTGCAGGCAGTAGAGGAATATGACCCAGGTACTCCCGGAATGATTAGAGGTACTATCTCTGTCTTTTCTACTCTTGCTACCATCTTGATAGACACAGGTGCTAGTCATTCCTTTCTGGATTCTTATCTTGTTCGAGACCTTGAGATTCTAGTTGAGCTGTTGACTCAACCCTTACTTTTAGAAACACCGACTGGAGAAGATTCAGAGATCACACACCTTTGCAGGCAGTGTGACCTGACCCTTGGAGGCGAGAGTTTCGGTTGGAACCTCTTGGTGGTAGCGTCGAGGCCGCATGATGTCATTCTTGGCATGGATTGGTTATCCACAGTTCATTCCCAGATTAATTTCTTTTGGAGAAGGGTGCGGTGTGTCCACCGTGATGGAATGTGGTTCTCTTTTGTTGGTGAAAGAGAGACCCAAGCAGTGCAGGATAGACTCATGCATAGAAGGGAACAGCCGATATCACACCAGTTGGATAGCCTAGCCTTTGGTGCGATATATGTTACGTGTTTCCAGTTTCCAGCAGTGGTGGCTGAGTATGAGGATGTCGTTCCGGAGGATGTCCCCCGGCTACCTCCCCATCGGGAGATATATTTCTACATTGATTTGCAACCCGGGATGATCCTAATATCAGCATCAGCTTATCGGATGGCTCCTGAAGAGATTCTTGGATGAGGGTGTAGCTAGATGACCTATAGAAGAATGGCTTTTTGAGACCCAGCGTTTCACCCTGGGAAGCCCCAGTGCTATTTTCCAAGAAGGCACACGGGAGCTTGAGGATGAGTTTGGATTATCAGTGCTTAAATTAGGTGACCGTGAAGAACCGGTATCCACTACTGAGGATCGATTACCTCTTCGATCAGTTGAGAGGGGAATTATGGTTCTTGAAGATTGATCTATGATCAGGCTATCCCCAATTGAGAGTACGGGAAGAGGATATACCAAATACGGCTTTCAGATGTCGCTACGGTCACTATGAGTACTTGGTGATGTCCTTCGACATGACGAACGCCCCGACAGTGTTAATGTGACTCATGAACCGGATCTTTCAGCCTTATCTAGAACAGTTTGTGGTGGTCCTCATCGATGATATCCTTGTGTACTCTGCATCCAAGGAGGAGCACACTAGAGACATAAGGATGGTTCGGGACACACTTCGAGAGAACCAGTTTTATAGGAAACTATCGAAGTGTCAGTTCTGGTTATAGGAGGTCCACTTCATGGGACACATTATCTCAGCGGATGGTGTAGCAGTGTACCCTGCAAAGGTGGAGGTGGTGCTAGCATGGTAGCCACCCCGGAGCATGACGGTGGTGCGGAGTTTCCTTGGGTTGGTGGGATACTATCGAAGATTCATCCATGATTTCTCCTGGATTGCAGCACCGAAGACATATTTGACCCGAAAGGGACAGCCTTTCGAATGGACCGAGAAATGACAGCAGGCTATCCAGCAGTTGAGACAGAGTCTGACGAGTGCCCCGATATTGAGATTACCAGAGGAGGGTGTCAAGTAAATTGTATTCTGCGACACATCAGGAACCAGGCTTGGTTGTGTCATGATTCAGAGGCAAGTGGTGATTGCCTATGGATCACGTCAGTTCAGGCCACACGAGCATAACTACATGACCCATGACCTCGAGTGGGTAGCAGTAGTCTTTTCATTGAATATGTGGAGGCATTACTTGATGGGCGAGCGGTTTACTATCTACTCTGATCACAAGAGTCTGAGATATATCTTTTCTCAGAAGGATCTGAATTTGAGACAGAGGTGATGGATTGAGTTCCTCCAGTATTATGACTTTGAGATCATTTATACTCCTGGGAAGGGGAACGTGGTGGTAGATGCTCTCAGTAGGAAATCGAGTTCACAGCTGCTGGATGAGGAGACAAGGCAATTGTACTCTTTGCAGTTATCCTTCGTGGATGGAGATGAGGGAGCTTACCTTCAATCGGTGGTTGTTACCCCTCCACTCTTACAGCGAGTCAGGGAAGCACAGCGTGAGGATGCTAGCTGTGAGACACTACGTGCTCATATATCTACAGGTGATGCTGCTGATGGATATTCAGAATGAGGGGAGCACGTTGTCCTTTTCAGAGGGCGCACGGTAGTACAAGTGATGTTGCAGAAGGAGGTTCTGGGGGAGTTCCATACATCCCCTTTGGCGGTGCATCCAGGCATGGAAATGATGCACCAGGACCTCCGACATCAGTTCTGGTGGCCAGGGATGAAGAAGAGTGTGGCAAATATTGTTTCTCGGTGCCTTACTTGTCAATAAGTAAAGGCTGAGCCCCAGGTGCCAGTAGGTTTGCCTCATCCCCTTGAGGTTCCAGAGTGGAAGTGGGATGGGATATCCATGGACTTCGTGACAGGTTTACCTCACACGTCCAGGGGACACAATTCCATCTGGGTGATCGTTGATCGAATAACCAAGTCAGCCCAATTCATAGACATACAGGAGTAGAGTTCGGTAGAGAGATTGGGATGCCTCTATGTGCATGATATAGTTAGGCTTCATGGAGTACCATCCACGATCGTCTCAGATCGTGATGATCATTTCACATCCCGGTTGTGGAATGGATTACAGGAAGCTTTTGGGACTCAGTTACGCTTGAGCACATCGTTTCATCCCCAGAATGATGGTCAGACAGAGCGGAGCATCCAGGTCCTGGAGGATATGCTACGAGCTTGCATACTTGACTTCGGTCATAGCTGTGAGGATCACCTACCACTGGTGGTATTTTCATATAACAACAGTTATAATTCCACTATTGGTATAGCACCATTCGAGGCTCTATACGGGCGACCTTGTAGGTCGCCACTTTGCTGGACTGACCCAGGAGAGTCAGCACTCATGGGCCCCGAGATGGTGAGAGATATAATATAGAATGTGTAGGTCATCGAGGAGCTGATGAAAACTTCACAGAGTCAGAAAAATTCTTATGTCGACCGGAGACGGAAGCCCTTGGAGTTCAAGGAAGGAGACCATGTGTTCCTACGGGTCTCACCTCAACAGGGATTGCAGAGATTTGGTCGGGGCAGCAAGCTATCTCCGAGGTTCGTTGGCCCTTTTCAGATTTTGAGTAGAGTTGGTGAGGTGGCGTATCGCTTGGTTCTACCTCCTCAGATGGATCGGGTACACAACGTATTCCATGTGTCGCAGCTACGTAGGTACGTGCATGATCCATCACACGTCATCGACTGGGGCGAGCTGGACATCGACGATGGAGCGGCCTTTGCTGAGTACCTAGTGGAGATCGAGGATTGGACGAAAAAGATCCTTCATGGATGAGCTATTACCTTGGTGCATGTCTGGTGGTAGCCCATGAATCTCTAGGAGAGCACGTGGGAGCAGGAGGCTCAGATTCACGTGCAGTACCCACATCTATTTTCATAGCCCTTGTTTTGGCTTTTCGATGACGTAAAAGCCCTAAGGTGGGTGTGATGTAATGTCCCAGATTTTTCCAGGTATTATTTTAAAACTATATGGGAATTATTTTGAGAGAAGGATTTGAGACGACGTGCAGATCCAAGGCCCAGTGAGCCCGGAACAAAGTGTTTGAATTTACTTTACTAATTAAATTACGCGCGCGTGCGTTTTTCCTGAAAAAGTGGATAACTCCCGAACGGGTGATCGGATCAAAAATCTAATGGCACCATTGTGTTCAGAATAGCGATTTTACCTCAGGAGAGGCCAAAATTTGGCCAGCGCAGGTCGGTGGTGAAATCATGTTTTTGGAGGCAACAATAATAACATATTTAATAAAAATATTTTATTTCTATACCGAGATCTTTTTAATCTTTTTTTCTTTTATCCTCTTTAAATAAAGGATTACGCCAGGTTCTAGGGTTACAAACCCCATATCTCTGAAAACCCTTGGCAGCCTTGGAAGAAACCCTCAACTCGGCGGTAGTGACGTTCTTAACGGATTTCGACGGCGACGACGACATGACGAGTGGATCTTCGCCGACAAACGTAGCGAATCCAGGTAGGATGTTATTGTGATTTTAATTCTTCCCCATTTTTTATTTCCATGATGAACACGGACTAATCAACGAACTGATTAGCCCAAGGATTGATCGTTCTTGCGAGATGGGATTTTGCAGGGATTTCTGGGGAATTGATTCTTGAATTTTGTTTGGTTTCGTTCAACCTTCTTAGGTTGATGAACCAAGATCGACAGGAACATCGATCGAGGTTCGTCCCTCTCGATTTGTTGTGTGTTCTTCCCCAAATTCTCACGTTATTCGTGAGAATTCTTCATGTTATTCACGGGGTGATGTACAACGGATCGTTGCACATACGTTCTGCGATGCAACGATCCCAAATTGAAGGATCAACACCATGAAGGTCTTGGGGAGGTGCGACGAAGGTTTCGGTGCACGGATTGGAGTGGATCAGAAGAAATCGTTCTTCGGATGATTTCCACTCGGATGGCCAGAATAATATTTTGGAGTTGATTGAAGACTCGAAACCCACGGATTCAGCTTCACAGAGACGAGGCAACCTGGTGTCTAGAGTTTCACGGTGAACGGATGAAAGAATCGAGATCTGGAAGATCGGTCGAGGTGCGCGGAGGAAGATGCGGTTCTGAAAATTTCCTGACTACACACTGTGTAGTATGGGCTACATGACGTGTGTTCGTTGGTAGGGTTACCCGGTGTGTACTCCAGGAGTACACAGACACAGGCAGGATACATGGCCATGGACATACCGTGTATACCCCTCCCTGGGCAGACCCGGCCAGATACACGGGGTACCCCGTGTACTAGTACACGGGCAGGAAACACGGACATGAGTAGAGACCGTGTACGGGCACATGGCCAGCGTACATAGAGCGAGCCCAGGTGCTCAAACATGGCATGTGTTTTCTTCAACACGCCGTGTAGTTTCTTTAGAAAAGCTGAGTGACACATGCCAGTTACATGGGTAGCACTCGGGGTAAAGGAATACTGCGTGTACCTTTTCTACACGCCGTGTAGTTTGGTTTTGCACGGCTCGAACGAAGGACACAGACCGTTCACACGGGCAGTACCTGGGGTCAGGGAACACGGCGTGTAACCATAATACACACCGTGTAACTTTTTTTTATGGCTTGAGCCACTTGCCTTCTATGACTTGGACTTGTTCTTAGGGTTCGTACCCTTGGTAATCTCACAAAGGTTCTTGCATCAACTCATTTATACAGGGGTATGATCCCTTCAGAAGACCTCCCTAAATAGAGTTGTTGGAATCCCCTCTCTGAGACTTTGAGTTGGATCCTCTATTCATTCCTTGAACCCTAGGTAGAGTTCTTGGTATCAACGTGACCAACTTTACCCGGGTGTCAATCCTCTTCTTAGTGGATTAGCTCAGAATGAGTTCTCAGAATCACCCCATGACAAGGCTGTGATCCTCATCTGAGCATCTTATTCTCAAGTTACTTGTGGAGTGTGTTCTCCCGGAACGAGTACTTCGTGTTTCTCTCTTTAGACCTAGGAGTGTGTTCTCCCGATGTTATGCTTAGTGGAATCTTCGAGCTGGATCCTAGTGGAGGTTTTCACGATGGTTGTTTGTGTATGAGTATATCTGTATATTCTTGTAATATGTTCTATAGACATATATTGTGTAGATCTGATTGTACCTTTCTTTGGGTTATTTTCCTTTTTTGTATTTCCTTTGTGGTTTTCAGGGTGTCCTACTGGGTATTGTTATACTCACCCCTGCACGTGCTTTGCCCGCAAGTGTCGTGTCTTGTGTAGATGAGCAAGCCTTTGACAGGATTCTAGAAAGACCAGGACCGGACGGTGTTCAGTGAGATAAGATAGGCTGAGGTGTGTTCCTTCGGGGATTGATTGTAGTCTTAGTACATTTTTTTACAGGTTGGACTTTGTTGCAGACTTCCTTTTTGGTTGGCTTGTACTTTTGGCCCAGGGTTTTCCTTTACTCTACTTTACATCCATGTCGTACTCTGTGGTTGGGTTTTAGTGTATGCAAGCATATTATCTTTTTGTAGTTTTTACTTTTCAGCTATGTGGGCTTGGAGATGTGTGTGCGTGTATACAGGTTTATTGTAAATTCCTCCCATGTTAGTAGCATGCCTACTCGGTTCTAGTCACCAACCCATATCCTATTGAAGGCGGGCTTGGGGAGTTGCGGCTCGGGCCCCACTAGGATGGGTCGTGACAAGGGATAAGTCCTTCGGGTGATGATCATCAAATAGGAAGGGTTTCAGAAGATGAATTAGATGAGTGGGTGAGTGGGAGAGGATAGAGCAAGGGAGGAAAAATATAAAAGAATCTATTTCTATATGGGATGATCATTCCATCGTTATTACTAAAATAAATATACAGTTATTTAAAAATACATACTATATCCTGACCTATAGTCATTGACCAATTTAACAATATCAATAGATCCTTGTAAATAAGTCATTTTGCTAGTAGTGTATCAAAGTAATTTTTTTTGTATTATGATTTTAAAACTCTATTGAAATCCTAATGGATAAGTATAAATATAAGAAAACATCCCAAAAATTTGGTATGTAGAGAGTTATTGGTTCATCAGAAAAATAAATACATATTTGGATACAAAAATTTGATGCAGCTCTAGTATGGATGCACATAGGGACAAAACCCATAAAATAGTGTTAAGATCGACTCGACCGAGAATAGGTGCATGAAAATGGGAATTTCTGCAAACCTAGATTGAAACTATCGAAGAATATTATTTGGTAAACTCACAAGATCGTTAAAAAACATTATTAATGTACAAAAACTCAGTATGAGTTTATGTTATAAAATATATCATTGATACAAATATGAATTACTATAAATTATTAACATAATAAATATATGAAAATTATACGTTATCACATTAAATTCAAGGAATTCACATTTATGTGTTTAATACCTTAAAAATAATCATCCCTGATTTCCCATTTATTTTATACAATGTATGGAAATTGAAGGAATATGGTAAAAAATGTGAAGGTCATTATGAGGAATGGATAAATGAGATCCCCAACCCAATGTGATTAGGAATAGATAAATTTATGAGGATAATATCTCATCATAATCAGGTTATGAATACAAACCTAGATCTATAAGAATTAAAAAAAAACCCTCAGAAAGAACCAGATTTAATTGAGTGCTTTATGTCAAAAACTCCATTGAAATTAAATATATCACCACTGATGGTTCATGAAAAAACAACCCAATTCATTATCTTGAGTTTTTTATATTGATTATTGCATTGAAAATCAACGAGGATTATCACTTTTGGGAGAATTTTTAAATATATATCGATCGCAAAATACTCATGTATATATTAACATAGAAAGAGATTAATATCCACTAACAAATATGGGTTGACATAATCAAGAACAATTAATTCTCAATCCTCTACTATTCTAGAAATGAAAATAATGTAGTAGACACTCTTAGTAATAAAGATCCAACGATTTTATCATTGAACTGAATTGGGAAAGATCTGATCTTATTAAATTTTAAAAGGATGAAAATGGAAATTATAATGGAAGGAATATCATCAATTTTGTCACAAAGTTTTTCTCCATTATCTCTTCTAGAGTGGATAAAGGATTCTCAAAGAGATGACCGGGGAAATTAAGAGGATGTTAAAGCTGTAATAAAAGGAACATCCTCATAGTTCAATATGAATGAAGTAGGTTTTCTATGATTTGGGTCACTAAAATGTCTACCATCAAATCCAAAGTTAAAGATAGTGTTGTTGGATGATTCACATAGATCATAATGTTTCATCCATCTAGAAAGAAAAAAATATGTATTGAAATATCTGAGAGCACTATTGTTGAGATAATATGATAAAAGAGATATCATAATATACGTAAATATATCATGTAGGTAAGTTGTGAAAGTAGAATGGAAAAACTCCATGGTTATAATGCTACCACTACCCATACCAAAATTGAAATGGGAAAACATCCCCAAGGAATTTTTCACTAGTATTTTGAATACATCAATAGTACATAATATTATATCAGTTGTTGTGGACTATCTTAAAAATAATGATCATTACATTGAAATTTTAGAGGACTTCTCACATGATTAAATTTCAAGGATATATATGGAGAGGTGTTGAGGCTATTTGGAACACCACTATCAATTGTATCTGATCGACATCCATTATTTACCTAAATGTTTTGGAAGTGTCTCCAATATTCGTTAAACACTAATTTGAACTTCAACATGTCTTATCACCTTCATACTAATGGATAATCTGATTGAACTATGCATAAACCTGATGATATTTTAAGAGAATTCTTAATTTAATTCAAATAAGAATAGCACCAATATATTCATCAAGTTGAGTTCTCATACCATAACAATTTCCACTCATGAATCCAAATGGCTCCCTATGAATCCAAATGGCTCCCATAAAAGTGCTATGACAAAAATAATGTAAAATACCTTGAGTTTGAGGAATGAGACTTAGTATTCCCCCATATATCTACAAGTAATAGTTTAATTGGATTTAGAAATAATGGAAATATTATTCCAAAATACATCTATCCCATTGAGATCCTTGATTACATTAAAAAGGTGTCCTATTAATTAGAAGTCCCTCCTAACCTATCTCAAGTACATGATGTATTCCATGTATCATTCATAATGAAGTATATAGCATACCCCTCACATGTTATCAATCTACAAGTGGTAATATTTGAGAATGATCTTTCCTATGAGGATAAACCGTAGAAGATCTTAAATAATAGAGATAAATTTCATCAAAATAAGACAATGCACATGGTCAAAGTGATGTGGAGAAACCAATGGTTTGTAGAAGATATGTGGAAAATGGATGAAGGTATGAGACATAATTAACCTAATTTGGTTTATTTTATGGAATTAAAATTTTAAGGATGAAATTCTTGAATAGGGGAAGATTATAATGACCAAAAATTTTATAAATAAAATTCCCCTAGTAATTTAATTTAATGCGTTATTATATATTATGGATATAGAAAAAACATATAATTATTTGGTTTTATTATATCCAATAATATTTAAATTTTAATTTGGTATAAATACATTTTATAATATATTCATTGGACAGTGATCATATGATTAGTGTAAATATCAGGTTTTAACAAATCCAATTAATAGAGCCAATGGATTTGATGGCCGCAACATATAGGATCATACCCTATAAAGCCCATTTATTAGATCTTACTATGTATATGGAATCACTAGTCATTTCAATTGATCATTCCCAAGATGAGATACAAAAACGTAAGCATGATCAATATTTTTTTTGGTATATGTTCAAGGTCATATAGATCACGACCTAAACCATGTACGTCGAACCATCCCATGAATGTCTCACTATCGCACAAATTAATATTAGGGTGATTGATAGTGTATTAAATGAATGGGTATCAAGACCCTAATAATATTATAATATGTATATGTTAAAAAATAATGAATATACTTTCATGTTATAATTGTTATTTTATAATTCATTTTGATTTTGATATAGTAAATCAAAAATTGTAGTTTTGGATGATATTCAAATTCCATTAAGGGTTTAATTTTTTGGATATAATGGACATTTAAAATAAATAATATTTTATTTAAATAATATTAACAAATAATAATTAATATATTTAAATGATAATATATTTTTTATGAATACAAATTTATTTTTTATAATATTTTGAAAGCTGTTATTTTAAAAAATAGAACATATCTCAATGAATAATGATTTTTATTTTAAAATTTAAAACTGACAAACTTATAAATTTATTTATATAAAATAAATATTATTTATTTAATTATCTCATAAAAATTTTCCATAGGTAAATTTTTAATAATTTTCATAAATAGTAGAATATTAGGTCATAAATAAAATACTGTATAAATATACGGCATGTATATGACACCATAATGACCCAAAAACAACTAATAATTAATATAAATGGTATCAACAACCAAATATATGTCTTTAAATTTAAATAAAATTATTTCTAGGTCATTTTATTTATTTTATAAATCCATTATGAATCCTCTAAAAGCTATAATATATATTGTTGATTTAAAATCATTTCTTTAAGGGCGTGACTCACTTCCACATCAACAAGGGTATTATTTTGATAATTTGTCCCCTTATACTTATACAAAAAGGAAAACCCCCACTTTTACAGAAAAAAAATTGAAAAAAGGGGAAATGATTTTGTTTTTCATATTTTACTATATATATTCTAGAATATATGTTTTCTAAATAAAAAAGAACTCATCCCCATTTTCCAATATAAACCCACAAAATCTACCATTTATATTTAATAAAAAATTAAATAAAATGAAATTAATCATCCATACCATATCTATAGCCCTCCCATGGTTCCCCTAGAATCTCAAAAATCTCCTCCCATGCATTGGGTGTCACGCTCTCAAGGTAAGGGTTCTTCGCTTTCCTTACATTATTCAAGTATCTTCATTATCTTAGGCCATTTTCCCCATTTCCTAACATTGGGATATGTTTATCCATATCACCATTACTTCACCTAATATTCCTAAATGATGAGTGACCCCTTCCAATTTCATTAATCCATACTATGAATATTTATACACCCCTGTTATGTTGTCAAAATACCTATATGGTTTTCTATGCCAAATAAATATGTAGTTAATACCCATACCCAATTCGGATCATGGTTGTTTGCCTTTATGAACTTTTAGTTATTTTATTCAGGAATTGAATGTATGTATTCCACACTCCTTAATCATGGAATATAAATTTATGAAAATTGATTCCATATTTTATCTTCTAGGTGGCGTTATTATGCATGAGAATGAAATGAAATTGATGGGTGCGCCAAAAATTATATAGTTCTCTAATGAATTTGGTAATGTTTTAGTCTCATGAGATATAATTAAAGGGATTATAGAGTGACCATAATCAGTAACATGAAATTTTTCATCATTATTATTTTAAATTATCCTTGACCAATGTTCATGTTGTTGGGTTTTAACTTGTTTACAGATTTCCCATTTTTCATTTATGATTATCAAGCAATATCATGCCTAATTATTCTTGTTTATGATTCTCACTTATTTTATGCACCATTGATATATCTATTTTCTGACATGAATTGCATCATTCATGTTATTCCATTTTTATTTCCATACTAGGATTTGTCTATCACCCCTTTCTTATTAATGTCCCCGTGTTTTCCCATATAGTTTTAAGTACGAGAATGTTAATTATGTTTTCAATAATGATGATATATTCCCTTATTTTAAGATGTTTTGTAATGTTCCAAATTACAATATACACTATAATTTCCAATATTATGGGTTTCATTCTGTGTAAAGTTATGTAATAAATCATGAAATAATGTGTAGTTAAGAGTGGGGTTGTCATGTAATTGGTCTTATGAAATTTAGAAATGATGAATCATGAAAAAATATAAATCCAAAAAAATATAGAAGATTATTATAAGAATTATTCATCATATATATTAAAGTAAAAATATTTTATATTTGGTAATAATTTGTTTAATATATGAAACTGATCCAAATAAGTTCCATATTTTATCTATTAAAATAATTTATCGATATTTTAAATAAATATATTTGAAATTCCTGATGTAAATAATATATTAAGGGATGAATATATCAAGGTTCACTAATGTAAATTAAAATGGTTCTTAATGTGATATAATTTCTATATAAATTGGAAAATTCTTTTTAGATGAAAAATATATATGTACGAATAAACCCAAATAATGTTCGATTATTTTGACTACCGAAAAATAGGAATACATATCAACAAAACTTTAGTATATAAAAATGAGATTAATGAAAGTGAATTTGGAATGATTGAAATTATATGTTGGGAAGCCATTGAGGGTTGATTATAATGATAAATGTTCCAATTGATTTTTCTATGAATCCTATATAGCATTCCCAAATGAAAATTATTGATAATAAATATCACTTAATGAGGGAAAAATTTCTAAATACGGTTATTATGTTAGATAATATGACCACAAAGAATCATATTACTGATGTTTTTTAAATATAAATTTTAGATGGGGTTCAATAAATGTTGAAATATCAAGGTAATTATTATCACGGAAAAGCAAACATTAAGGAGTGAATTTATTTAGAAGTGATATTCTAGGCCCCATTACTAAATATTACTTGTCACAAAAAGAAAATTTCTCTAGTAAATTTTTTTTCTAGTGGTGTGGTTTCAAGACTCTTATCAATGAGAAAGGTTCTGATTATTTAAATATTTAATGTCAGTTATTTAGAATGAAAATGAGTTTTTATGTAGAAAAAAATAAAAAAAATATTAATTAATTAATATTATTAAAAACTAATTTTATTTTTAAAAACTATATGTGGGAATCATTATAAGTTCCTAACAACATTATTGTATATAGATCTATAAAATTGAAAAAAACTATAAAATATTTAATGACAAAAAATAATCAAATAAATAATTTTAAAATTTTATAACTATTTTGGGATATTTTTCTCTTACATGATAAGAAATGAATTTCATGGTTACTATAAAAAATCAATTAAATAAATTATACACTATGGTAGAAAGCATTTCATATGAGACACTTTCCTACGAGAAAATAAATGAACCAATTAAGTTGTAGTTGAAGTTGCGGTGGATATTATGTGTTTCTTTCATGTTTATATTAGTTTTATATGTTTTCTCAGGTAGAAATAGTGAAAAAATTACATTTCATATTCATATGGTTTTTAGAAAAAATTTCATGATTAACTAAGCGAGAACTCATGTAACACAATGAGTTTTTATAAAATTTTTCATTTAAATATATTATAATTAAGTTATGACTTATGTTTCAAGCTACACCATGTAATTCTTGATTTCAACAAATTATTGTACTACAGGCAAGGCAAATTTTTTCTTGAAGTTAATGAAAGACTAATTTTTTTCTTGTTTTACAGGCAACAAAGAGTTCCTTCGATAACTTGTGCTATATAAAAGAATGAGTTTTACCAAACCATAATATACTATTTATCATAATTATTTTTACCTTGAAGTTTAAATATAAGTAATGAATAATATTAAATGAATTATAAAAATATGGTTTATTTATGTTTAAAAAATTAAATTTTTGTTTACCAATTAATTATAAATGAAAGTAAAAAAACAATTGAATAAAAAGGACAAGTTTTTATGAAAATCCATTTTTATGCGCACAAAGGTGCATGATAATAGTAAATAAAATATATCAAAATTATTTAAAAATAATAATTAAATTTATATTTTATAAATATATTGCTAAAAAAATTATCAAAAACTATTTATATTCATAAAAAGAAAATCAATTTTTAATAAAAAAACTGTATTTTTTTAGAATGTATCTTTTCCACCTTTTAGGGGTCGATTTAATTTTATGATAGATTTTGAAAATCTAATAAATTTTATTTTAAAAAATAATATTCAAATTTTTAATTATAATATCAACCATAAATTTGGTTGAATTTTTGGTATTTTTCCAACATGTATTATTTTTTGATGAATAGTTAAAATAATGCATTTTAATTGAAAGATGTTATTTCATCTAAATTGGTTTTATTGTTATATTATGTTATAAATTAGTTTTGATGTTTAAATAGTTCAATTATAAATCTAAATATCCAATTATAGTAATTTTAATCTCTTTCACATAGAAAATGGATATAAAAACAGTGTGAATTTTATAGCATTGTCACTTAAAAATCATTCATTCCAGCACCTACTATAGGATTAATTATAAACGAAATTTTCCAATTATTTGTTTATATAATTTTAAAAAAAATATGGACTAATATGTTAAGAAAATTTATTATATAGTTCCCTTTTATTTTTTCCCAATAATTATAGTCACTTTAGTATTTTTTTCCATGGTTAAGGGTAAATATGGTAATTAAGGGTAAAAACAATATTATCAATATTAGAAAGATAAATAAAACATGAAAAATTAGTATTTTAGGAATTTTTTGCATATATAATAATTAATTTATCAGTTATGTGACAATTTATATCCTTTTTAATGATATTATAAACATTAAAATATTTTATTAAATGAAGAGTAAAAATTGTCATACTCTTGTTTTCAATAAGTGAAATATATTAAAAATTGAGTTATTTAAGAGATATAGTTGACTATAAATATTTTTTTGAAATATTATTTTTCTCTTAATCATGGTAATTTATTTTTAATTTTTGTTTCAAAAATAATTAACTTAAATGCTTACACATTGATGATGCAGTAGTTATTTCATTAAAGGAAATATCAAATAAATGATATTAAAAATATTAAAATTAATATAATTTTATAAAATTTATAGAATAAAAAACTATATATCACCTTAACATATTAGGTATGTCTTTAAATGAATTGGTTTTCATATATATAGTGTATATAGTTTTTTAAGTAAAATTAATGAATAGCTTTAAAATTGACACTAAAGATATTTTAAAATCGATAATATTTATTTAAATGATATGAAATTCATAAAACTAAAAAATTTGGAAAATTGACTGGTATAAGGTCTAAAATTACATATTTTATTCATTTAAGTTACATTTTGATTTTATGGTTACTATATTAATCCTTAAGGTGTAAAAAACTAGGTTCTCACGGTAAGAGTTAAAAGAGTTAAATATGGGTTAGAACTAAATGACATGGGTAATAATGTGATCGATACTAATCAAAAAATTATTGGATGATATAATTTAGATCAATAAACTTCCAATGTTTTAACTATTAAACTTTTATTCTATTTTTAATTGTTAATTAATTTATAATAATTATATATTTTGATGACATCCTAGAGTGATCCCATATCCCTTAAAAAAGGGATCATATTGTTCTATTTTTATTACACTTCATACCCTATTTGATTTATAAGGCCCTTTTCCAAATATCCTCCAAAAAACCCTCCCTTAATCCAATAATCCTTACATTGGGAATAAATATAACCGGGGAAATCCTTTGGTGAAAATCAAAGAAGAGGTAAGGCTAATCAACAAAAATTTCAATTTTACTTCTCCTTAAACAAATTCAATTACTTTCATATATTTCTTATATTATAAAAATAGTATTTTAAGTATTATTATATGTATTTATGTTAAATTTATGACCTATAACATCACACAATTCTATCATGTGGGACACACAATCATGATTCATATAAACGACGACTTATCACCTCACGAGAGGATACCATTCATTCATTCATTACCACATTTAAAGGCTGAATATTATGATGGATTTATATATTATATATGATATATACTATTCTTATAATGATATTATTATTCTGTAATTGTTATATCATTGATATCTTCGTTCTTTCAATTTAGTGGGAATATGATAATGTTGTTTTTCTGTACGTTGAACTATAGCCTAGAAAAGCTATGTGATTCACTTACATGTAAAATTTATCATATAAAGAATGTTTTTAATAAAAATATGTCATATAAATTACATAAAAATATTATTTAATGGTAATATATCATATACACTTCATTATTTTAATCAGACAAGAAAACGAAAACAGCGTTCAGGTATTTTTTCGGCAAACCGTCTCCATGAATGGTGTATTTTATTTTCTTCCTATAAATATTAATAATGACCATAAATTTACATATAATAAAAATATATGATATTTATATCATGGTTATATTTTTTCATTATTAAATCCTAATCTATTATATAGGAACAAGATTAATAATTTAAAACATGTAAGAAAAACAAAGAAGTTATTAACTGAAAAATAATTTTAACGTTTAATTGTTAATAAACAGGTAATATTAATAAAAAAGTAAATAATATACCATAATATATATATATATATATATTAATATAGTTATTTTTTATATTTATCATAAACAAATATTTATTATAAAGGATGTTTGAATGTGTATGAATGAAATCATGACTTAAGGTAATGAATTTTTATCTCACTTTTATTTTTCCGGGATACATAACATGTACACTACTTTTTTCTTTTGTGTGGTGTATATAATTAGAATGAATATATGGTATGATTATTATCCTGAACCTCATTTTATTTCCCAATCCATATAATTTTTTTCATTCATGTTGAATATTATTCCTCTAATTATGAAGTGGTAAGGGTTTATTTCAAATTCATCATTATTCGAGACTATTTATGTTTAAGTCTCCCTTTAGGAATATTTTTCTTCCATATATATGTTTTCTAAAATTGATTTAAAAATGGTTTTTACAATTTTTTAAAAGGATTTTACCCATGTTTTATATTTTTACATAATGGATATTAAAAAAATATTTTTTCCGTTTTCAAAACAAGCCCCATTTTGACTTCTGTGACAAAAATATGGATGAAATGTTTTTCTAACTTATATGAGATGTGAATATATTCCCTCTGTGAATATTCCCTAAATCCTTGGAGCTTCAATTAAAATCATATAAGGTTATTTTAAATAAATTTTTTCCCTTTAAAAATTTCATGGCCCAAAAATAATTATTTCATAATGGAATGTATTTTCATTAAGAATTATTTCTAGTGATATATAAAAAATTATTTACCACATATTATGACATTATTTGATGTTACTTTTGATTTTATGGAGATATAAACCAATTATAACTTTATATTTATTAATATTAATGGTTTATGTTTATAATGGAAAAAATTTTATGGAACATATTTAATTTCAAAGAGTTAGGTTTTGATAAAGTATTTTTAAAACTTATTTCATTAAATGGATTATGAGATGATGAATGATTTATAGTTTTGTGACAAAAATGTGCATAGTTTTCATTATATTATTGGTGGGACCTATATATAACCTCAACTCACCAGGTAATGAATTATATATCATGGGATAGTTAGGGGGAAAAATTGATGTTCTTGATCTATGATGAGGGACAAGTTGATGTGATGGATCTGTTAGGAGAGACAAGTTGATGTGCATCATCCAGGATGGAAAAAATCAATGTTCATGATTAGTTATGTAAAACTGGTTATGATACATAATCCAAGGTTCTTGTTATGATATATTGACATTTGACATGGTTTTCTATACTTGTAATGGTTACACACACATTTATGATATAATAGAATGTTTAATAATTGATTTATGATAAATTTTCATTCCTAGGATTCATGCCTCCTTAAATGTTGATGTTTTAGTCATTGAAAAATATTACGATATTTGATATTTTGGGTATAAATTTTGTTTTTATGTTAAGGTTCACATTCCCATATTCTTATCTTATTCTTAGATAAGATCATAATCTTATATCTTCCATGTTTACTCTCACTAAGCATCTGACCTCACCCTTTTCTTCTATTTTTTCAACAGGTTATGAAGTAATGATTTATGTATTGGTATTAAAAGGGAAGATAATTTTTGGAAACATTTATGATGTTTCAAAAGATAATAATTATTTTGTTCTAGGTTTCCAAAGGCACTAAACAATTACAGTCCTTTGTTATTTTTTTTGTAATTTAATGAATATTCCTCTAGAAAGATGTAATATCTTTTTAATATAAACCTAGTATGTTAGTGTAGGTATTAGAGAAAAGGTTTAGTCAACCTTTGGAAACTAGGATGATTAAACCATATTAAAATCTCTAAACATTATTCAATTTATACGTTATAATCATAGTGTTTTGGTATCGATCATGAATAAACTAGGACTCAAAAAAGTGTCATAGATTTTAATTTTACATGTAAATTTATATGGAATATGTGGACTTATACTAGGATAATTATTCCTGAAATTATAGTTTTTGTTTTTAGTTAATTGCTGGAACTATGAAGAATTGTGTTAAATTTAAATGTGATGGAAACTTTTCTAATGGGAAATCAAATGGGATAATTACTGGAGTAAAGAATGTTGTGATTATTCCTAATAAGGAATTGTGATATATGGTTAAAGACATGAGCTTTAATGAGATTCAAAAAATATAAAATAAGAGTAAGGAAAACATTTATGAAACTTTGTGTGGTTATAAACATATATAAAAGAAGATTTAGCTTCCTTCATGTTAAGAATTTTAGAATAAGGACATGGAAGAATATATCAAATAGATGGGGATATATTATCTATGTAGAAATGATGTTCATCGAGTGAAACATTATTGACCAGTTCAGTGTCTATGTGTGCGGTGCATGTGAATCCTCCTACTCAATTACCTGACCCATGATTTAACATCTACAAAAAGGAAGGAATTATTCCATTCTTATCATTGAATTTTAAGGATTAATGTATTTATTTATTTTTATTCAAGAATAATAATACAAAGTAAATAGTTAAGTTTCAAAATATTTCATGTTTTATCAATGGTTTTACGGTAATTTAGGTAATCTCTATGTATAAAGAAAATAAATGACAATCATCAACACATGTTTCATTTTTTACAATTACGAGTAATATCAATTTTTTAGGGGGATTAATGATATGTTTATTTGTAAAATTTTGTAACATTACTTTTTAATGTTTTTTGTTTAAATTTTTTGGAATGTTTATAAGGGTAACAATTTATGAAATTGTTTTTATAAAATTTTGATGATGTTTTAGAGGTGAATGTATTACAAATAATTATGAATATTTTTTTAAAGGATGGGGCGGAAGCCTTATTTTTTATTAATAAAGCAAAGACAAGACCTCTTTTAACTGGGTAGAGGGAGACCCATTACATAGCGCGAAGGCCTAGTGGGCTTGTAGCCCACTACATAGCCCGTAGGCCCAATTTTTTTGCCAAATTCCTATTCTGTGAATAGTAACCCAGCTGCTACAGTACTCGCACAGAGAATAACTTTTCATTAAATTATATATCTTATGATACAATAGTTCTTCAGAAATTAGATTTTCAACCTCATTTCGTAGAGTAAGAGATAAGAAGAAAATTGATCAAGTAATAATTGGTGGATGAGATCATTTTTAAAAAATGGATTGAAATCATGTAAGTATATATTCTTGTTAAATTTTATGAAATTATGGATCTTATCTTTAAACAATAAATTCAATCTTATTTTGTTCATTTTTGTGGAATAATTGGCCTCTTAAATCATCACAGATTTATCGTTCTTCGATTATTATCTTTATAATGACCTGACTATAAATCACTGCCCTCCATAAAATGATAGTTGGAATTATTATAGGATCTAAATATGAATGTAGATTCTCAATTACAAGAGGGGTGAATTTTAAGCTTAAAAACTTTTGTTTTTAACCTTAAGGAAACTATTTTTAACAAAGTTAAACAATGTAAATTCAAATGACCTCTTATTTCTAATGTCACGATAGGTTCCATATATATGATTCTAGAAATGAAACATAAGGAATGATTACAAGGAAAATATTATACCTAGAAGCATATAGAATCTTACTAATCAGAGTATAGAAGTACAAGAAAGTATAAGATAGTTATACTTTCTTTATTAAATAGTAAATAGTAAAAAGTTAACTTGAAACAGAAACAAGTAACAATTTGGATATCTTTTAAACCAAAGATAAGGGTATCCAACAACCGAGGATAAAGGTCCCTTGATTTATACTTTCAAGAATGTATGCTTTCCCAAACCAAGGTAAGCCCTTGATAAGAATATCGGAATCTGTCTTGCTATCCCCACAAGCCCTTGAACTATAAGGTATTTGGCACCACTTTCTTCTAATCCTAGGAAGTCCTTGAATATTAAGGTAGTCATAACCTTTTTCTTCCTCTCCACGAAAGTCCTTGATTGTACATAACAACAATTGGAGTCACACGAACAAAGCTGAACAAGATTTTCAGTATGCACAATCCATGCAAGTCTCTCTCTCTAGAAATTACTTTATCAACATGTAATCTCTAGATCGATTGAGTAAGATGAGATATCATTCAAATTAGCTCCTATTTATTGGAATTTTCCAAATGATCGGTTTCCTTGTCCAATGGTCATATTTTTCCTTGAATCTCAGAAGGACCATTACATGTGTAACTCAAACAACGGTTAACAAGAAACAGATTACACGTAATCATCTCATTTATATAATAGGTGTAAGTAAAATATGGATGCTTAACAACATAAAATTTTATAGAGTATAAGGAAAATAATGTTTGGAGTCTGTGAAAATAAAATCATGGAGAAAATACTTCATAAATACACATATTCTCTATTTCAAGGAATTATGATGCTGAATTCTATAGACATTATAATCTAAATTCTAATGAATACGAAATATAAATTCTTAGGAATTCAATCTCTGAAATATGAGAAATTTGGATTCTAAATTCACATGAATTCATAGTATTAATTCTAAGGAATATAGAGTTCGAATTCTGAGGAAATAGATGTCCGAATTCTGAAGAATTCAGAGTCGGATTTCTGAGAAATTTGGAGTCCTAATTATGTTGAATTCGGAGTCCAAATTCTGAGGAATTCAGACTCATAATTATGAAAAAATAGGCGTCAGAATTTTGAGGAATTCGAAGTCCAAATTCTGAGGAATTTGAGTTCTGAATAAAGAGAATTCATAATCTGAATTTCAAAGAATTTGAAATCGGATTTTTAGATAATTTAGAATCTGAATTTTAGATAATTTTGAATCTAAATTTCAGAGAATCTTGATTCTAAATTTCAGAGAATATTGAATAAGAAAACAGAATACTATATATCTAATAATTTATATAATTATAAGGTTTTAGATATGAAACAAATTTTTAGGATTTAAAAACAAAATGTGTTCTAATAAGAGAAACTATAAAATGAAAAATGAAAACAAATGTAAGGAGAAAATTTCCATAGGGAAGGAAAATTTTCTTTAACAAGATTAATCATAGAAGAAATAAAATTTTCCTTGAATAGAGTGTTTTTTATTTTTGAAACATAAAGGAATGTAGAAGTCATAATGAATCCTTATTAACTCATCATTCTCCCCCTTTTTGGAAAGAATAGACATCCTTAAAAAAAGAATAAAAGGACTTAGAAATTTTCATGGACCTGTAAAAAAAACATATCTTTATTTTATTTATGGATCATAGTGAATACAACTAACCCCCCCAGGTTTTGAAATCTCTATGGACCGTATTCATGATTTCCTGAATGATATTTTACATTATCTTGTATACAAAAATCTTCTTTGATAAAAACATTCCCTTAGATGAACTCCCCCCTACTTAGGGAAATATCTTCTTACTTATTAATCTATTTATCATTCCTACCTCCCCCTTTGTGATTATCAAAAAGTAAGAGACGGAATGGAAAAAAAATTTGGTACCTGAAATATTAGTACTAAGAAACCAAAACAATATATGAAGAACTACAAAAATTTCATTAATATTGAAATAATTTGTACAAGAAAAAATTGCAATAAAAGATCAGAATTATAAAAATTAACCTTATTACTCCTTAGACATCATATTCTAGAAAATGGTTTTTAACTTATTGAGCTCCTTGTGATCTTATTCCAAATTATTAAGCAACTGATCTTGATCTTCACTTATATTTTCTAAGGCTATAATATTTTCTTCTCGAGCCTTCAAACATTTTTCTTGAGATTTCAACACGTCTTCTTTCTTAAACTGCTTCTCTTCAAATTCTATTTTGAGATCCCCTTCCCTATTCCAATTCATGGCCACAGATTTAATCTTTCCATTTAAATCCTTATATTTATTCTTCCTAGTATTCTATTTAAGAGTCAACTTTTCCTCAATGTTATTAGAAATTTCATCAAGATTGCCAACTACAGTGTCAAAGGAATTTTTGATATTATCTTGAAATTCATAAAAAAAACTTATGTCTTTGACAGTATTCAATAAAAAGCTTGTAATCTTCTTGTATGTCCTTTTATGAGCCTCATACACAATGAGAAATAATTTGAAATCTACCTCGGGTTCGACAAATTTATTCATAACCATGGAAATAGAATCTGATTTATGATTCATAAAATTTTGCAGCATTTGACAACAAGAACAAATACATGGAAATAAAGTAATAGTACCAACAATATTTTTCATTAATAGTACCATAATATCATGTCCAATAAGGTATTATTCTAATCAGAATGTTTGGTTGGTGAGGATTATTTTTCTAACTCATCAGCTTTCCTCTTTGATGAACTTCCACCAACTTTATTTTTTTACTACAAACTTCTTAGTTGTATAGACCACCACCTAATTTCTCTTATCAACTATTTGAATAATCTATTATGGTTTTGGTGATTCATGATCACTATTTGAAAACTAAACAATTTTATCTTCCTATACTTCTTCTCTCTCTACATTAGCCACTTGATCATCTAGATGAAAAAAATTAGGATTACTGCTTTCTTCTTTATAGGGATTGTTTACTTCTTCCCAATACTTCTCTTCATTCCCTGGAGTAGCATGTTTTGAGTATTTGTCTTGAGAATTTTGGAATGATAATTTTACACATAGACTCTACTTCTCATTATAATCTTCAAATTTCATTACAAAATCATTAGTTTTATTTTCTTAATCTCCTTCCTCTTATTCCTTTACTATTTCCTCTTCCTCTTCTAGAACAATATCTTCTTCTTGTTCAGGATCTAGAATCACCACCTTCTTTCCCAGCGTCTTAGGATGAGATTCGATAAAAAATGATTTTGGCACTAGGATTTGTTCATATTCTTTCTCATTATCCTTGAGGAGTGATTGTACGATTTTTGTTTCAGACAACTTCTATGTTTCCTTCTTCTATTTCTGTTTCTTCTCAAGCTCTTTAGCAGACTTTATCTTTAACTATTTGGCCTCTATAGGGTCCAATCCGAACATTGTTTCCCCTTCCTTCATGTTATTATTATCTTCTATCCACATAGCCACTACTTCATTGGTATGAGCCTTTTGTTTCTTTGGCTTCATAGGTGCACACAGAGTTTCTTTAGCCACAAGATATTTTGCTTTTTCTTCCAGTTTCGTCACCTTCCTCTTCCTTCCACCCTTCTTGGAAGTCTCAGCCACTTCCTATTTATTTAAAAGACCTTGGATATAAGCTTCTAAAAAATCATAAAATTCTCCTGAATCACTTTAAAATTCAACATTCATTCTCCATAGATTATCATCACTCAACAAATTTAGTTTGAAATTCCTTGTCTTAGAACTACAATGAGTTTTGAATGACTAAAGGAAAAATACTATAATCATCAAAAGAATAGCTGGATACAAGATAATCTGAGACTTCATATTTCCTTTATCGATATTCTCAATCATAACCAAGATATAATTTACTAGGTTAATCTTCCTAAGGTTCTCCAAGGAGTCCAGAACATAGATATCACTTTTATTTAGGGTATCCATATCCCAATTTATCGGAATGAAAAAACCTTGGACCCATAACTCAAGAATCCAAAGGTTTGTAGATAAATGAAAAATTTTCTGAGTCTTCATTCCTTTTAATCAAATACAAGCTGGAGCCTTCTCCTTATCAAAAGATCCTAAAGAATCTTGTAATTTGTGAGTAAATTTTTTTTCTTCTCCTTCATAATGAATTATGATCAAACTTTCTTCCCTGCTGTTTGTAAGTGAATAAGTCTTCCCATATCTCCCGAATGAAAATTTATCTCTAACTTATTCTTTGAAAAAACTTATTGTCTTATAAAATTCTATCAGGAAGTCCAGATAGACCAGATATTGTGCCATTGGTTTCGATATACATTGGCTCTCCCAACAATTAAGATTAATATTCTTTGAAATGATACAATCAGATTTAGAAATGAATTTGGGATCAAATAACCTCTCTCGATATATATTTCATTCAAAAATTTCCTTTATAGTTGACATTTTAGTCTGAGGATAGGCTTCAATAGGAATTTAGGAGTAAGAAAACCATAAAAATAATGAATGACCTTAAATAAAGTAGTAAGGATTCAACACACTAGATATTAAAGATCGATGTGGGACAATAATTAGGGGTTCCTTATATAAGAGATTGAGGAGAAAATTCACCTACCATATATGATCCAACAGTTGAAACAAACTAGATCAGATCTGACGGTTGAGATGATAATCAAAGAGGTATTTTTATAGGTTCTGATCTTTTGAGTTTTTTAAGGTAAACATTCAAATTTAAGAAAATGTGAATATGGAAATTATTCTTAAACAAGATAAAAATACCAATATAATATAAGATGATTTTGAAAATTTAATAAAGAAAGCATACCTTTTGGATTGTATGGAAAATTATTTGTAATGAGGAAAATTCTTTTCAACTATTAAATTTTTTGACTACAATAAAATTTGACAAACCATAAAATGTACTACCCCAATGAAAAGGAATTTCTTACTCTAAAGAGATAAGTTTCAACAATATAATTATATGGAAGATTACTTAATGTTTATCATTCCCAACTTCTATTTAATACGTTCAAATCTGTCATAGGTTAAATATTCTTTGAAAATATCAGCAAGTGGATCTTGTGCTCCAAAAAAATTGATGATTGGTATCTTCTTTTGTGTGTGATATATAATAAAGTGATGCCTAATATCTATGTGTTTTTCAAGAGAGTGATGTGTAGGGTTTTTAAAAAAGAAAATGGGACTATTTTTATCACAAAATATTTTTATTTTGGTAAAACTCATACCATAGTCTATGAGTGTGTGTTGTATCCAAAACACATGAGCACAACAACTTCCCGATTCTACATATTCAGCTTCAATAGTGGAAGTGCTACTGAGTGTTTCTTTTTGCATGACCAAGAAACTAATGAATCTCCTAAGAAATGAAAAGTTCTAGATGTAATTTTCTTATTTATTCTACATCCTCTAATGTCATCATCTAAAAAACTTTTTAGAATAAAATCATTTCCAGAATTGTAAAAGAGTCCAAAATCCATGGTTCCCTTTAAGAATAGAAAGATCCTTTTCACTTCCTTTAAATGAGATTCCATAAGATTTGATTGATATCTGGCACATAAGCATATTGACAACATTATGTCTATATGACTAGCTATCAAGTATAGTGGACATCCTATCATTCCTCTAAATTATGTTTGATCTACTGGTTTTCTAGATTCATTAAGATCATGTGAATTTGAGGGACCAATTGGAGTAGATATACACTTTTCATTTTCATATCCATACTTTTTAAGAAGATCATTAATATACTTATGTTAAGATATATAAAATTTCATCGGGCTTTTTTTGAAATATAAAAACCAAGGAAAAATGTTAACTCACCCATCATACTTATTTCAAACTAAAGATTCATTATATTCTCAAACAAATCATTTAAAGATTGATGAGTTGAACCAAATATAATTTCATCAACATAAATTTGAATGATCAAAACATTTTTTATATATTTCTTTATAAAATGGGTTGGATCATAATTCCATTTAATGTAATTGTTTTGAAACAAAAATCATGTTACTTCATCATTCTAGACTGTAGGGGCTTGTTTAAGTCCATATAACACTTTATTATGTTTGAAAACATGTTCAAGCTGTATTTAACCTTCAAAACCAAGAGTTTTTCCAATAAAAAACATTTTATTGGACATATCCATTAAGGAAAGCATGTGTAATATACATTTCAAAAAGGTTGAAATTAAAAAATTCTACAAAAGAAAAGTAGAATATGAATAGATTCAAGTACAGCTACTAGAGAATAAGTTTTTTCATAGTTTATTCCTTCTTTTTGATTATATCCTTTAGCAACAAATCTTTCTATATTTCTTACTATGACTCCATTTTCATTATACATATTTCTAAAGACCCATTTTACTCTAATAACAGATTTTTTCATAGGTATTTCATCAATGGTCCAGACAATATTCCATTGGAATTCATTAACTCATCTTTCATTTCTGTTTTACAATTATCATCAGCTAAAGCTTCATCAGTGATTTTGGGGTCTAATTTAGAATGTAATGATAGATGTTCTACTCCATTTCATAAGTAACATATAGTCCTTACAGGTTGATTTACATCACCAATGATTATATCACTAGGATTATTCATAAGAAAAAACTAATTTGGGTTTTGTAAGTTGAGGTTGTTTAAAAAGAAAATGTCTATTTCCATGAAATTTAACATATATTATTTCTTCAACCGCACAAGTATTTTTATTGAAAACTATATAAGACTTAGAATTTATGGAGTAGCCTAAGAAAATTATTTCATTAGATTTTGGTGAGAATTTATATAAATTATCATTAGTTTTCAGTATTAATACATTGAAACCAAAAACATTGAAATAAAAAATTCTAGGTTTTCTACCATTCCATAACTCATAAATCGTTTTTTTAAGAAAAGTTCTAATAAAAACATTATTTTTTGTATAACAAGCAGTACTTATAGATTCAACACAAAAAAGTTTAGCTATCGAATATTCAATCAATATATTTCTAGTTATGTCTTGATGAACTCAATTTATTCATTCAATAACAACATTTTGTTGAATCATTCTTGGTGCTGAGAAGTTATGAGTAATGCCTTTTCTTCAACAAAAAGTTTCAAAATCTGAATTTTGAAATTATCCACCATAATAACTAAGAATAGTTATCAATGGAAGTGTTTTCTCATTTTTATCTTGGGCTCTAAATTTTTTGAAATATGTGAAATCTTCATATTTATTTTCTATAAAATAGACCCACGTAAATATAGTGTAAACATCAACTAGGAAAAATACATAATATTTGACTCCAATGCTTCAAGTTTGTGTTGGACCAAAAAGATCCATATGCAACAATTATAATGCATCAGTAGTTGAGGCATCACCGACTAATTCTAAACTTGATTTATGCGGCTTTCCATATTGATAAGGATCACAAACTTATGAAGAATCAAATCCAAGCTCTGGTAGATCCTTATCTAGTCATTTATTATTTTTTTTGATAATGTTCCAAAGGTTACATTGTCTAAACCCTCTATGCCATAACCACGAATGATCTTCTATTGTACTATGAAAAATAGATCTTGGCTCTTATGGTCTTGTAAGTTTAGTGTGTATACATTCTCTTGCCTATAGAAAGAGTGAATAAACTCTTTCTTGGAATTGTGTACTAAGCACTTGTCATTCCTAAAATTCAAAATGTAACCCTCATCACAGAATTTACATATACTAATAATGTTTTGCTTATGGCCCTTAACAAATAAAACATTCAAAATAAATGTTTTTTCAAGAAGAAGAATGTTATCTATAACAATAATATCTCCCTTTGAATTATCTTCAAAAGATACTTTTCCTCTTTTCATTATGAAAATATTTTAAAAGATGTTTTTTCTACCAGTCATATGTCACTATGGCAAAAAAGGGATTTAGCGGCGGTTTTTTTTTCCATTTCACGGCGGTTTAAACGGCCACTAAATCGATTGGCAGCGGTTTTGAAAAACCGCTGCGAAATCGTGTGTCGGCAAACTATTCGCGGCAGTTTTCAAAACCATTGCAAAACATTTCGCGACGGTTTTTAAGCGGTGGTTTTTTTTTAATTTTTTTTTAATTTTATATATTTATTTATATATTTATTAATTAATTAGTTAACTTATTTATTTATTTATTTATTTTGCATATTTATTTATTTATTTATTTTTTATTTATTTAATTTATTTATTTTTCGTATTTATTTATTTATTTATTTATTTTATCTATTTATTTTATTTATTTATTTCATTTATTTATTTTATTTCATTATTTATTTATTTTTTTTTATTTTTTTGTATTTATTTATTTATTTATTTTTCGTATTTTTTTTGTTTATTTTATTTTATTTATTTATTTTAAATATTTATTTTATTATTTATTTATTTTATTTCGTATTTATTTTATTTATTTATTTTCTTTATTTATTTTATTTATTTATTTTATTTCGTATTTATTTTATTTATTTATTTATTTCGTATTATTTTATTTACTTTATTTATCCATGCATACACATCCCATGCACATGCACTTGCACATGCATGCCCATGCAATGTATATTTATTTATATATTAATTAATTAATTAATTAATTAATTAATAAATTAATAAATTTATTTTTCATATTTATTTATTTATTTATTTCATATTTTATATTATTTATTTATTTTTTTGTATTTATTTATTTATTTTATCTATTTATTTTATTTATTTATTTATTTATTTATTTATTTATTTAATTTTATTTATTTATTTTATTTATTTTATTTCATATGTATTTTATTTATTTATTTATTTCGTATTATTTTATTTACATTATTTATCCATTCATGCACATCCCATGCACATGCACATGCACATGCATGCACATGCAATATAAAGAAATTCTGTATTTGGTGAGATTTGAACCCCTAACCTCTTGCATATTTTCCAAAGACTTTACCACTCCAGCAAGCTCGCCATGTGGTTAATAAACAGAATTTAAAATACTTATATATATAAATTGGAAAAACAAGTAATACATGAATAATATATATAAACTCAATAATAATAAATATTAAATATTAAATAATAAATAATAAATAATAAAGAATAAATAAGGAATAATAAATAATACATAATAAATAATAAATAATAAATAAATATAAATAACAAATAATAATTAAATATAAATAATAAATAAATATAAATAATAAATAAATATAAAAATAAATAAAAAATAAATATAAAAAATAAATAAACATAATTAATAAATAATAAATAATAAATATTAAATATTAAATAATAAATAATAAATAAAAAATAGATATAAATAATAGATAATAAATAGTAATAAAAAAAAAAAAAAAAATAATGAATAATAAATATTAAATAATAAATAATAAATATTAAATAATACATAATACATAATAAATAAATAAATATAAATAATAACTAACAAATAATAAATAATAAATATATATAAATAATAAATAATAAATAATAAATAATAAATAAATATAAATCAATAAATAATAAATCAATAAAAATAATAAGTAAATATAAATAATAAATAAATATAAATAATAAATAATAAATATAAATAATAAATAAATATAAATAATAATTAATAAATAAATATAAATAATAAATAAATATAAATAATAAATATATATAAATTATAAATAATAAATAAATATAATTAATAAATAATAAATATAAATAATAAATAGAAATATTAAATAATAAATAATAAAAATAAATAAATCATAAATCATAAATAAATAAAAAATCTTAATAATAAATATTAATAATAAATATTAATAATAAATAATAAATAATAAATAATAAATAATAAATAAATATAAATAATAAATAATAAATAATAAATAAATATAAATAATAAATAATAAATAAATATAAATAATAAATAATACATAATAAATAAATAATAAATATAAATAATAAATATAAATAATAAATATAAATAATAAATATAAATAATAAATAAAAATAATAAATATAGATAATAAATATTAATAATAAATAATAAATAATAAATAATAAATAAATATAAATAATAAATAATAAATAATAAATAACCAGTTACAAATAATATATAATAAATAAATTAAAGTATATTATAAATAATAAATAATAAATAATAAATAATAGAGGAAACACATGAAAAAGTATGAAAAGATGTGATAATGGATGAAAAATCATGAAAACGCATGAAAAAGGATGGAGAAGCATATGAAGAATAAGGCATTAGAAAGGATGAGAACGCAAGAAAACTCGTGATAACTCTGGAAAACTCTTTAATAATTCAACATAATTATTATAATAACCCACAAAAACCCATTGATAAAGATAAAAAGTCATGGAAACAAAAATAAACAGTAATAAATGGAGCAACCATTAAAACCCGTCAAAATGGTCATAAAGAGACAAAAACATTGGACTCACATTAACAGAGATAACTTATAATCCGAGAGTCTGTTTTAGATCCGTGACCTATCAAATCAATGATCCTGAAATGATCTTCGACCTGAAAGGTGAAAGAGTCCGAATGGACAGGCGGATTAGAAGTTACGACCATTTAAAAAAAAGCTGACGGGGAACGGTTGCTAGAAACGAGGCATTGAAAAACATAACAACCCCGATACCCACTAAAAAGGCCATAACATATGATCTAGGAGTGCATGTGGGCGCAGCGACTTGTAAAACTGATGCTCATGGAACGAGCTATGATCTGGCAGGTGGAGGAGGCCGAACTGACACACGGATTGAATGTTAGGTCCGTTTGAAGACAAGTTCGATGGGACACTGGTGACGGAAACAGGGTTTTGGAGGCCTTCAGAGGCGTTTTTGGGGTCGAAAAACATAACAGAAGTGTCCTTCTGTTAATTAAGTGCGTACCTCTCTTCACTAGCTTCAATTTGATATGTGGTTGAGCCCAAACGGACACCCGGAGCGAATGTTTTGCCCGTTTGAAGTTGGAGAACTTTTTTCAACATTCTTATAAGTCTAATATCTTCCACACCTTAGACAATTTCATGGTTTTGATTATATGTGCCTCTAGATCTCTTCATGAACATTGATTTGACTGGTCGTGGCGCTTCAACGAACGCCCGGATCAAATGTTAGGGTCATTTTAGTGATTTCAGGGTTTCTCATGTTTTTTTATTCTTTCATTTCATTTCGCGGCAGTTTTACAGAAACCGCCGCTATTTCACTGCAGTTTTTTAGAAAACCACCGCTAATCCTCGAATAACATAACAAAAATTAAAAAAATAAAAAATAATAAATAATTTTTTTGGCATTTCGCGGAGGTTTAAAAATCGCCACGAAATCACAGCCCGAAACGCGTTTAGCGGTGGTTTTATAAACCACCGCAAAAAAACCGCCGCTAAATGGAGGTTTTCTTATAGTGAATCATGTATCATTTATCTTTTACAGTTAAGACACTGATCACATATATTTAAAAAGTTTTTATATCTTAATCCTTTTACCATTATTTCCATATAGTTGGTTTCTTGTGATTAGATTAATTCTATCCACTCTAGTTGAAGGAAGTGTGTTCAACATCATATTCAAGTAAGGTTTCTCCCTTTTAAATTCTTTATCCAATTTTTATTAGGTATTTTGTAATTTTTGGGTTCCTTATATTTTTGTAGTGCATTTTGGATCTTGTTGAGGTGGATTAGATTGGTTATTGTTGAAGGTGACTTACATGTTTATTCATAGGTAGGAATACAAATATTATGGATCCCATTTATATATATATTCACTTAGGGTAGTATGAATATATATATCAGGGCTAGGGGGTTTTATATATTGATATGAAATATTCATAAATGTGTTAGTGTAAATGGGTTTTTGAAAGTATAAACAAATATCTAAACCCCCTTGTGAATATTTGGCCATGAAAATATGTACATAGAAGCTAGGTTCCCATATATATATATGTGATGGTGAATATGATTCAAAGAAGAAAAAGGGACAATTCTGGTTTTTTTAGTTAAGAGAAATGCACCTTGAGGTTGAGGTAGGTTCCCTATGCCTTACACATTAATTTAAATTCTATAATTTCATGATTATTTTAAAAACTCATTCAAGGAGCAGTCATTAACATTAAATTTCTATTTAGTTAATGAAGTTTTATTGGTTCTAATTAAAATTATTTTACATAAATATTATTTTAAATGTTAATTTTATTGAATTTTTTGAGCTTACAAGGTCATAATTTTTTAAAAATTACAGACAATAAATTCCATATAGTTTATATGATAATTTTAGTAAACAAATAAACAAATAGATACTATTTAAATTTTGGAATCAACATAAATAATGTACATTTATATGATTCTACATAAAACATTCCTTGCATGACGCACGTGAATATTATATTTTTTTATACGAATATTCATTAAATATTACAAATGCACACTCGAGGACTGTAATAGTTTAATTCCTTTGGAAACCTGGAAAAATATATTTTAAATTTTGTATGATCATAAACATCTCCCATAATGATCTTCCCATTTAGTACTCCTACTTAAAACATTTCATTAGAAACTAAGGAATGGAAACCTAAAAAAGTTTGATATCAGATGCTTAGTAAGGTTAAAAAAAAATTAAGAACATAAGAATGTAATAAATGAATATAACTTTTGAACATCATACTATATATAACATATATCCAAATTATGAGTCATGGAATAAATCTTGGTAATTCATAAGTAATAAATCATAATGAAAAATGATCCATGAGAAAATATCATAGGCACAATAAATGGAATTTTGGAAAAAAAATATTCATTGAATATAATTTCCATATTAGCGTAGTCTAATTTCCAAGATCCTCATAGTGGAAAATGTCCATTACTAAACCGAGTTTACTTGTAATTCTATCTTTGTATTACAGAACCAATATCATTTTCTATTCCATCCATATCTATATCATGAGGTATAAATATTTACCTAATGAATTAGATCAAGATATATGTCCCACCCATCTCATAATCAAATCATTCATATATTTTCTACAATAACATAAGCAACTCATCATTGAAATCCCAAAGGAATAAAATTGGTATCCTAGAAAACATTCCATCATAACATATTCAATGTAAAAAAGGATTTCCTTATCCCAATTAAATAAAAATAAAAATAAAACCACAAGAATAATAGGGATAGTATACTTGAAACATAACCCAATTACATAATGTCATCTTATATGGAAAATAATTCTGATTGAAAACATCAATACAATTCTTGAAGAATATATCTTTTCATCTTCAGAATCATTTTATTATATCAAAATTATGTACAAATTTAAATGAAAATAATTTTATTTAATAAAATAATGAAATCTTGTAAAGGAATCTTGATGGAAATATGTTATTATGAAAATATAAAAACCCATCATACTATATAAATTTAAAAACTTATTCTTATCATACTTTTTTCAGATAAGTCAAGATATACCACGTATTAAAAAATGAAACCATTTAATAAAAACTCACCATTGGATAAATTTTAATTTATTAAATTATATAAAAATATAAATAGTATTATATATTTAGGAAACATGGATGTGGATAATAAAAGTACCCCAGTAAATACATAGATACAAACAATCTCAGATAAAAATGTGATTGTGAAATTATCTATTACCTTAAGTTTTTTGTCCTATTTATATACTTAATAAACATATATTATTATTTAAAATAATTCATTGACTTATTATATAATCATAGTCATCATATATGATCATATTATCTTCTATTTTTGAGTAAGATTATTAATCATCCATCGGGTATTGACTCCTTTATTTTCTTATGCATATTTGTTAGGATAAGTTATCCTTATTACATTATAGTTAAATAATTTATATAATTATATTAGTATAATATATATCATATTTTTTCATTCAATTCATTCATATATTAAATCTTTAATAATGATCATGAAAAATTAATCACATCACATCAGGGAGATGGTGGGCTGTATGGATGCATAAGCGGCGATATCATTCATATAATTGTTGAATGACATTGAAGTGGGTGATGTATAATATTTTAGAATCAGTATCATGTTATAATAATTATATTTAGTTATTATTTCCATAATTTTACCCAACCAAGTAAGGTGGTGGTGAAAAACATAATACACCACAGTGTGGAGATAGAAAGTCATATGTACGCATGTGCGGTGATTTTACTTTTTTATAGGATGGATAGAAAGCCGAATATGGTTATTAAAAATACATAAGAACATAAAATCATGTTATTGATACTAGAGATATAAATTTCATATGTAAATGACTAATGAATAGGATTCATAAGTATAAATAATTTCAATGAATCGGTAGGGGAGATTACCTCTTCTTCAGTGAGCTCCCTCTAGATATCTTCATAAAGAAAGATGAGTTTGTCTATTGAGAAAACCCTCACCTCTAGAATGAAACTAATTATGATTATAATGTAAAAGGGAATATAATTAATGATTATTAAGTATAAATGTGAATTTATGTTTTGAGGGAGGAGGTTCCCTTTTATAATTGAGGTGAGGGTCAAATTTTAAATATCCAAAAAAAATATTAATTTATAATAGAATAAAATATCATCCAAAAACCCCCAAAATGAGTTAGAATCATTTTTCAGATAAAATAAGGTTTTATTATAATAATCCAATAATTTTCAACATGTTTTAATTTATTTTAGATGTTATCATTTCCATTAACCCTTAGTTATTCTAATTTAATTTCAAAAAATGTAAAAAATTATCGAATAATAATATTGTATAATTATTTATTATTTGATGTCAATTTTACCATAAATGAATATTTTAGAACATTTTAGACCGTATAATAAATTTAATATATTTTTGAAAATGTTTTATGACTTTTTAATATTTTAATAAAACGTAATTTTGATAAATAATCAATAGTGACAATTTTGGAACTATTGAATTTATTTATTTTTTAAAATATCATTATAAGGTTTTATCCTAAATATATATATTTTATTATATACCTATGTTGTGAATTTTGTATAGAAAATTCATTTTACATATTAATATGCTAAAATTATATTTATTTAAATATATTTAATAAAATAAATGTGTTATTTCCCATTATAAAATAATTAAAACATTAGTTATGTGTAATTATTTAATCAACTTATTTGTTGAGTAAGAATTAAAAATAAATTAATATAATGAAGATAAATATAAAATATTTATTAATAATATTTTTAGTTTAATAGATCCTTAACAAAAATCCATCATTAAAAATATTATACTTATTAATATATTAATGTGAAAAGTCTAACATCACTTTTAAATAAAATAATATATGTGTCATAATATCTTCTATGAGGCTCAAAATGGTTGATAACACCACCTTTAGATTATTATGGTTAATATATATTTAAAAAAAAATATTCCCTCTAGTATTATTGTCTTTTATGGGTTCTTATAATTTTAATTAAAATTAGTTATTTATTATTCATCAATTAAAGAATTTTTGAATCATCAATATATAAAACATTAATATAACTATTTATTTCCTAAAATTTAAAAATAAATTCTTAGGAAAAAAATAAAAAATAATAGCTTTATAATGAATATATATAATCTAATTTATCATTTGTATAATCTTATATTAAAAATGATTTGCTATTAAAATTTGAAAAAGTAATATTTACTGTTTTCTTAAATAAAATATATTAAATTTCCCAATTTCATACATTTAGCCTCCGAAAGGTAAATTTTCTACATAAAGCTGGTTTAGGTTTTAAATAACTGATCCAACAAAATTACTACATGTGTTATGGTAACAATATAATATTATATATACCCTTAATTACCAAATTTAAATTTTTACCATATTAATCAAAATTATTGATGTTACAATTAATAATGCCTGAAAACAAAAACAAATACTATTTACATAATATGAACATACTGATTCCAAATATTTATTACATTTTCTAAAATTCAAAACAAATTTTTTTTAGTAATTAACTAAAAATTAACCTTGTTACCGAAATGAAAAAGGGGTTTTAAAAGTTGAATCAATGCAAGAGATTGAAATGTATTTAAATAAAAATTCAATGTAAAATTCATTCTAATGAAATATATTATATAGATTAGTAAAAATATATTCTATTAAAAATTATAAAAAAATAAAATTACATAATTTAACCAAATAAATTATTAAGATGTAAAAAAGTTATTTTCAATTAAATTTTAGTGTATTTTTATTATTAATCAAAATATCAATGTTATAAAAAAATATTAAAAATTCATCCAAAGTAAATTTTTATATCCCTCATAAAGGGAAACTGTTTTTGTTGTTAAATATAATATATAAAATTTTCGAAAACTAGAAATAGAATCAGTGGACCATCAAAGGTAGCCGAGTTGTTTTTTTAAATTACATCTTTTATCTAAAAAATGAATTTATTATTATATTCTATCTATAAAAAATATATGTTTATTTTTAAACATTATATTGAATATATTGTGAAAATATTTTATTAATAAATCCCTCAAGAGTGATTTTATTATTTTATAAACTCATTTGTTTTCAATCAAATAGATATTGGGAGGAAATATAATTTTTCTCGTATATACCATTATAATAAATAAGTTAGAAGATAACATAATAGTAATTATTTGTACACTTATAGTCAGTCTTATGTGAAATTAATTATTTCAAAAAATAATGAAATTGTGTTTAACACAAGCCAAGAATAGGTTTTTGTATACCGCTTGCCAAGCCGGTGTTGTATAATGTGTGAGCTAATTTTTGTGTAGTGTACAACACTAGAGATCAATGAATTTAAAAAACATAAAAATTAAATAGAATAAAAAAGTATAACTCATAATAATGTTGGGGTGTTACAGTATACCCCTAATAAAATTAATTTCTCCCTTAACATTCATTACTGTCACAAAAGGTTTAATACTATAATATTTATGTCATAGAAACAAAAATCATAAAAAGGAATACTAAAAAATTATTTCAAAATGGAAGTTTAGAAACATAGAGGTTACCCAAATAAACTCTTCACTGTGTTTCCACATAGGAGAACATAAGTGGGATGTGAAAACATGGATATGGAAGAGAAATATTACTATCATGTTCTGATGGAGAGTCTTAGAGAAAACAGTAAGTATAATGTTGACAATCAAAAATCCATAAACATGGATTGATCTAAGGGACTATCTGATTCATCAGATGAGAAGGTACTAGGATAAAATTTTTCGTCATTATGATCCTTTTATTAATGTTTAGGAATACGAGAAGAAATACTGAGTTTATTTCAGAAAAATATCACAATTTTTCATGCCTTGAACAATTTCCACTTCATATCATATACAATGAAATTAAGTTGAATTTTTCAGTTCTAAAGTGTAATCAGATCCAGAGATCCATAAATATAATTATTTTTCATTCAATATATCTATATCACTACAAAATTTTTAGCACAAGTAATCAAATATGCATAAGTAAACCGCTGGTGAGATAATACATTATTCTAAAAATCATTATCTAAGGATTAACTTAAACTTTCTAACAATTGTTAACATTACAATCCATCTAAAAGATGAAATTCTAAAACTATATAAAAAGGATCACTAACATGGCATAAATTGTATCCTCGTTATAACATAATTTATAACTTTTTGGTTATATTACAGAAATGTGTACACCTTCATCATGTATTCTTGAGTCACACTAATAATCTGAATTATCACATATCCATTTTTAAACATGATTGTTTCATAATTATTAACTCTAAAAACTATAAACGTATTCCATGATGAAATAACCCACATGTCAATGAATCCATAACATGTTATGAGGTAACTATTATAATCCAATTAACATATTCAGATCCAACATATCATTATCCAAATAACATTATCTCAAATTCTTTCTCATATTTACGGTCATCCATCCATTAATCACATGTTTTCCAAAAAACATCAACTTATTTCCTCAACCACTTTTTATGGTTACCGATACCACTCAAGGTGGACTTTACAATACCTTTGTAAAACCATAGTGGACGGCTACAGAGACATTTCAATATTCTATAATATGAAAAAATGGATTCTATAGCATTATACTGGGATCCCATTATGTAAACACTCAATCATTCTACCACTGCATTTTCATATTTAAAATCTCTAATAGTGATCACATGATATTTAACATTATCTTTATATTTAGGAGTTTTTTGACATTTATTAACATTTATTACCCTTGGATTAGGTAATTGGATATCATAATGACCCATTAATTGCACTTATAACATTGTTTTGTGGGAGGTGCATTTTGTGTGGGAATTTATTTATTTTCATCCATAGCTACCTTTTACCTATTAATTTGATAGTCAACTATCTCATGACCTTCTTATCTAGGAATAAAAAATTTATTAGTTTCTTGTTGAATATTTCTAAAAGCATCTTTCTACTCTTTGTTCATAATAAAATAGTCATCTTATTTTCACCATTGTTTTGAGATATTCCTTGGAACTCCATCTTCTATTTCTTTTCGAAAAAATGATATTGATATATACCCTATTAGGTCCACAAGGCTGAATACCCTGAGAGGGGGGGGGGGGGGTTAATCAGGGTATGAATAATTTAAAATTAATGCTCGATCTGATCTTTTTTTGTTGTTAAGAAAAACACTCTTCTCTATCCCACCTGTTGCACGATATAAACAGAATGTAAATCAAGCACAGGACACAAAAATTTTACTTGGTTCACCTCTAAGGGCTGCGTCCAAGGAGCATACGCAGACAGGTTGTCAGTTATACCAAATTCCACTAATATTCACTAAGTGTGGATACAAGGATTCGGGAACTATCACTCTATCCCAGGATCTCCTTTTTTACAAGGTTTAGGGTCATCTCACTACTTTCCCAAGGGTCACTCCCTATTCGTCTCTCTTCGGCACACTACCAGTGGAGAGGATCACCTTCTTCCTCTTTCTTTGCTAATAACACTTGAAGGAATCAACTCACAGTTTATAGACCAGTAGGTTTCTTCACTTTCTTGAAAGAATGTATCCTCTGTTTTATGTGGATGCTTTGTTGAAGTTCAAATTTCACCCATAGATGAATCTCTCTTTGCACCATAGGTATTTGGCTAACTTACAGCTTCCACGAAGCCTGAAAATCACTAGCGGTAATAAACTTTATTTGGCGCACAAGTCTATCTCAGCGTGCAATTATCGGTGCGCATGTCACAAATGGAACGTAAGTCCTCCTCACACACATGCGCGGCACAAGCTTCTTCAACTCCAAACATCCACGACACACTTCCCTTTACGCCCAATACAATATTGGTGTGCAACTACCAACAATAACCCTTCTTCAAATATGGTGTGCAAATCCCACTTGCGCGACACACCACCACTTGCGCGACCACCACACCTGCGCAACAGGAGCTCTGATTTCTCAAAGTGTTGAACTCCGTTGAGAAATGAGGAGGGGTGGTCCATTATTTATAGGCAATTTGACAACCCTGCGTGACAGCGCGCAAGTCAACCCTTAGAGCGCTGGTCTCTGCGCGAAGGTCTCTTCCCCTGTAATTCACTTGCACGACCTACATTCAAACTTGTGTGAACCTCTTTGTTTTTCCATATTTTGTTCTTATGATCTTGAAAAAACATAGGCGTGAATGTTCTCAAACGTCCAAGGCATCGGCGCACATGTCTCTTTCAGGGCGTGCAAGTCACTTGCGCGACACCACCAATACTTGCGCGACAATTATCCCTCTTCCATATTTTGGTGATCTGATCATTAAAAACATATGGCGCACAAGTTTACAAGCCTTCAAGTACACAGCGTGTAAGTCCCATTTCCAAAAACAAATTTTCATCATTTGACGATTTTCATGCACAAAAATTTGGCAAACACTGGAAAACAGTGCCACCTTGTATCTGTTCTTTTTGTACCTCCTCCAGACCATCCATTTCATTTTTTATGTTTTTGAACCAAACATGGATCATTAGCCACAGCTCTTGAACTCGACATTCCACCATGTAATCCCCTTTTTCAACAAATTTGTATGTCACTGTTTTTCTTTTTCAACAATCACCACTCAGATGTACACTTTTTCAAAAAACACAATCACCTATAAAATGCTTCAATGATACCTTGATGGATTTTTTCCCAACAATCTCCCCCTTTGGGTTTGTTGAAAACTCTTCCATAAAAATATATCTCGTTACTTATTCAGCCACTATTCGCCTATCGTGATTCTGATAGAGATCAAGGATTTACTTAACACATACTCTACGCCCACATGAGCAATTCTCGGCGTGAGAAACAAGAGTGAATGAAAAGTTAATCAATGAATCACTTCATCTCTTACACCCATTATTGACACCAAACTGATACCAATTTTTACCAAACTGATACCAATATTTGGGAATATTATTCCAACACCACTCTTCTGCTTTTATCACGATCCTAAGTTGTCATGATATCTATTCTTTGAGCAATCAATTCTAGCATCGTCGCATTTAATACGCTCCACCTATGTTGTCCAAGCTAAGATATGGATAAACACATTCAACTTGATTCAACATCCCCTATATGGCTACTCCACTTATCAGCTTCTCCCTTTATCATTCAATATTTCTCAAATAGCCACACTGTCTCCCCCTTGAACAATCACTATTTTTCAACCTTTGTCAACGAACCCAAATGTCACTCCTTTTCAGTTTATAACAGAGTAGAGAACACATATCATCACATTAGGGAAAACACATCATACCTCGGGGTGGGGGGGGGGTTCCACATCCACACTGTTTCAAGTCCGGGGAGTCGAATAAACTCCCAGAGCCAGTCGATACCTCTCAAAAGCGTCCTTTGGTATGGCCTTTATCAGAATTTCTACAACCTGTAGCTCTGTCGTCACATACTCTAACATTACAATTCCCGGTTCAACCTTCTCCTTGATGAAATGATATTTGATCTCAATTTTCTTGGTCCTTGAGTGATGGACGTGATTTTTGTAATATTGATAGCACTTGAGTTATCGCAGTGGACTCCGATCAGAGACTTCACTTCAACTCTCATATCTTCAAGCTGCTGCTTCATCCACAATAACTTTTTACATGCTTGAGTGGCCGCAATATACTCAGCTTCCACAGTGCTCAATGAAATGCACTCTTTCGTCTTGCTAATCCATGAAATACACAATCCACCAAGATAGAATGCACCACCCAACATTGATTTTCTACCATCTGTTGAACCAGCACAGTCTACATCAGTATATACAAATAACACTGTCTGAGATTTTTTAATATATGTCAAGACGAAATCCACTGTTCCATAGATACACCGAAGCATTCTTTTCACTGCAAGAATATTGATTTCCTTGGGATTCATTTGATATCTCGTAGCTTGGCATGTGGAGAAAACAATATCAGGCCTTGTTGCGGTCAATTACAATATGCTCTTAATAATTTTTATGTATTCGTTAATATTTACTGCCTTTCCATCCTCATCTTTTGTTAATTTCATCCGAGTAGCAACCAGAGTGTTCATATCCTTGGAATTCCCCATTTAAAACCTTCTTATAACCTCCTTGGGGTATTTGGAATGAGAAATGAATATTCCATTACTTCATTGTGTCACTTGTAAGACAAGGAAAAATGTTATCTCTCAAATCATTGACATTTCAAACTCATTTTTCATTAATTCAGAAAACTGTCTACACTGAGCTTCATCTGATCCACCAAAAATTATGTCATCGACACACACCAACACCATCATCCTTTGATTAATTTCATTGCTGAAATAGAGATTGTAATCAACTCCTCCGCACTGGAAACCAAGCTTCTTCATTTATTGATCAATCTGTGAGTACCATGCCCTGGGTCCTTGTTTTTGCCTATACAACACCTTCTTTAGCCTGCAAACTTTATTCTCATCCTCATGAATGATAAAACCATCTGGCTACTGAATATACACCTCCTCTTCTAGAACACCATTCAAGAATGCTGATTTGACATCCATCTGGATCACATTGATCATTCTTTGCCCTGCTATAGCCAAAAATAGTCTGACTATTTCCAGCCTTGCAACCAGTGCAAATGTCTCATCAACATCTATTCCCACTATCTGGGAGTATCCCTTGCACACAAGTCATTCTTTGTTCTGAATAATTGTTCCATCATCATTCATCTTGTTGCGATAAACCCATTTAGTCCTAATGACATTCTTGTTTTATGGCCTCGAAACAATCTCCCACGTCTAGTTCTTCTCAATTTGATCAAGCTCTTCATTCATGGCCTGAACCCAGTTTTCATCTTCAGCTGCATTGGAAAAACATTACAGCTCCACCTGAGATAAAAATGATGTTTTCTGTAATGATTTCATTCTTCGAGTCTGAACTAGATCTATCTGATCACCAATGATATTATGCCTATCAATTTCAGCTCGACTCTTTGGCTTCCTTGCAGACACAGACTTGACACTTTCTTGTTCATCATCAGTATCTTTTTCTGTGTCTGCTTCTACCACTTCTACTCCCCATGTGTTGCTTATATCATCATCACTTTCATCAAGATACTATTTAATGGTTCGTTGAGCATTCTATTCATTTTCAACTATAGTGACATCATTGCTCTCAACAATGTTTCCCAGCCTTTTATTGAAGCATTTATATGCTTTGATTTTTCCTAAGTAGCCAAGGAATATCCCCTCATCTCCTCGCGACTGAAACTTCCTGTGATTTTCTATGATGAGAATGAAACACTTACTTCCAAATATTCTAATGTATTTCAATGTTTGATTCTTTCTGTACCACATTTCGTACAGAGTCCTCCCTTACTTCGGACACAACAGAGACCTGTTCAAAATATAGACCTATGTCAAACCTTCCTCCTTCCAAAATTTCTCTGGTAGGTCCTTTTCAATAAGCATTGTTCTGGAAATATTTTTGATGATCCGATTTCTCCTTTCAAAAACTCCATTATGTTTGGGAGTTCTTACTGATGAAACATGATTCCTCATCCCGTGTTTCTCGAGATAGTTTTCCACTTGACCATTTATGAATTCTGTACCGTTATCTGTACGAAACTTCAGAATTTTTTTTCCCAAGAATCCTTTCTGATTCCCTCCTATACTGCTTGATACAACTGAACACCTCCGTCCTATGGGTAATGAAAAATACCCATGCCATTCTACTATAATCATCAATGAAAAGGACATAGTACCTTTTCCCATTTATGGCTTATGGTGAGATAGGTCCACGTACATCAGCATGCACTAATTCAAGCACTCTAGTTGATTTATGTACCTTTGGACTATATGTCTTTCTGTTGATATTCCCTTGTTGACATGCGTCGAATGTATGTGTACGATCACATGATAGTTTGGGAAGGTCTCTAGTAGCATCAAATTTTACCTGATCATCCTTGGATGGTTGACATAGGTGACCATGTCGCTTATGTCACAGCTGGTTTTCTTCTTCTCTAGATAAAATGAACATATCTTCTTTCACAATTACAAGGTAAACATTTTCCTTTGTCATTTTTCCTTATAGAACAACTGCTACATTTTTTTTCTATCACAACACACATCTTCTTGGTAAATCAGATAGAGTGCCTAGAGTCACATAGTTGACTAACACTGAGTAAGTTATGACTAAGACCCTCTGAAACCATGACCTCCGCACGTCTCACTTTTTTAACCAAATTTGGCCTTTCTCGAACCAAAAATCTTCATCCCTTCATCATTTCCAAACATGAAAACTCCTTCTATGACGAATTTTATGCCGGTAATGCGATCCTTGTTCCCTGTCATATGGGATGTGTAACCACTATCAAGGATCCATATTCCTGAACGATCTGAAGCATAAAGGGAAATTTCTACAACTACTACATTTTTTTCATTTTTCTTCTTGGTCCATACTTTTTCCTTCACACTCAGCATAGATTAATACATCTATTATTTCTCAGAGTATGATGGACCAGATTTATCTTGCAGGGCTGCAAATCTATTCTGCATTCTTAACTCACCTATTGTTTTATTGATCTGCTATTTGCATACATTTTGATTTTTCTTTGGCACATTTCTCTAAATGGTCGAAGTTCAGTACCTATCCATGTGCCCAAATCCTCCGCACAAAAAATAGTGTCCTTCGAAATATGTTCTGGAAAACTGTTCTTTGTTTGGCTTCCACCTCTATTCTTGATCCATTATATATCTCTTGGATATGGAACACATACTGTGAATGTCCCATCCTCCCACAATAATAACACCGGATATAAGGTGCATTACTTTGTGTTACTTCAGCACTATGAGTTTCCCTTTGGAATCTCTGAATATTATTATTTTGCTTTGTGCCCAAATCAACCTTCAATTTCAAGATGGGTGCTTGCGGTCTGACCTCAATTGTCACAGATTTTTGTTTTTGATTATTCCCTGAAACAACCTTGACTTCTGAGCTCAGTTACTGATTCTTCCATACTGAACTACTAGGCTCCTCTTCCATTTCTTCAGTCTTCATAACAACCTGCCTTCCTAGGAATGTGTTAGGAATCGAAGGTTTTTCCTGGTCTTTTACATTTCTCCGCAGACCGACAACTTCCTCTTAAAGCTCTTCGATACGCTGGACGTGATCGTTCAATTTTACATTAATAACATCGATCTCACTTTTCTGTTCTTAAATCTTGAGCTTATGCTCATCAACCTTTTCTGTGCTCTCTGGACTTGAAGGATTAAGGTTTTCTATTACTTTTACATTCTTAGACTTCTCATCTTCCTGCTATTGCATGAAGAGTTTAGCATCATGTACCGCCTTGTTGGCTTTCTTTGTTTTTTCTCTCCAAATAACTACCTCTTCAAGAGCTGCTTCTAATTTAGCATCCGTGCCAACTCTACCCTCAATTTCTTCTTCCTTTTCTTCATTAGGGTCTATTTCTTCTTTTTCTTGAGCACTACCGACAACAGCCACAATTTTATTTTATCCATGATCATTACAATTTTCAAACTCCTCAACCTCTTCATCCTCAGACTCATTTGAATTGTCTATTTCTTGTGAATGGAGATTCTTCTTCTTGAAGAAATTTCTCTTGAATTGTTTCTTCCCTTTCAAAAATGCTGAAGACTTCTTCTTGGGAATTTTGAATTCTTCATCATCATTATTTTTATCTTGAAACTTTTTGGGTCACCTTTCCGCAAGATGAACAACATTTTCACATAGGAAGCATGCTAATGGAAGTGTCCCTTTAAGCATTCCTTTTCCTCTTTGAAGATTTAAAGAAAGTAATGACATCACCTCATCTGTCTCTTCTACATCTTGAGAATCTTCAATGGTGAGCTTCTTCATGGACTTAAATGCCATCTCATTGGATTTCCCCTTTTCCACAGTCTCATTTTCAGCATTCCTCATCTCATATGCAATCAATGTACTATGAAAATTTTCCAATTTCAGCTCTTTGGGATATTTATCTTCTATTACTGAATCATTTGGATTGAACTGAGGTGGAAGCTTTATCAAGATGCGCTTTAAGAACTTGATGTCTTCAATGACTTCACAATGTCCTTGCATATATAGACAACAATATTTTCCCTATCAAAGAATGCATCAACAGACTCATTCGGGTTCATCTTCAGATCATTATAATTCTTCCACAGCACTTGCAGCTTTGCCTCCTTGACCTTTGTATCTCCTTCATATATATTCAATAGTTTTTCCCACATGGGATGTGACTTTTTTCCTGATATCACCTTTTTGTAGATTGGATAAGAAAGGGCTCCACCTATGGCATTTATTGCTTTTGCATCAGCATCCAACTCTCTATGCTCAGCTTCTGATAATGCACCACTATTAATATCAGCTGTGATACCAAGCATGGCTGTTGAAAACACATCCATTCCCAATGATCCGAAATAGGGTTGCATTCGATTATTCCATATCTTAAAATTACATCCTTCCAAGATCAGAATCCCTTTATGATTAGTTACCTTCATTGAGAGAAGAACAAATCTCAACCTATATCTCTAATACAAATTGTTATGTCCACAAGGATGAATACGCTGAGACGGGGGGGGGGGGTTAATCAGGGTATGAATAATTTAAAATTAAAGGTCTTTCTGATCTTCTTTCACTATTAAGAAAAACACTCTTCACTCTCTCTCCTATTGCATTATATAAACAAAAATTAAAGCAAGCACATGACATAACAATTTTACTTGGTTCACCACTAAGTGCTATGTCCAAGGAGCATCCGCCGACAGGTTGTCAGTCTTACCAAATTTCACTAATCTTCACTAGATGTGGATACAAGGATTCCGAAATAGTCACACTATCCCTGGGTCACTGCCGTTACAAGGTTTAGGGTGAGCTCCCTGCTTTCCCAAGGGTTACTCCCTGTTTCTCTCAATCTGGCTCACTGCCAGTGGAGAGGATCACCTTCTTCCTCTTCCTTTGCTAACTACACCGAAAGGAATACACTCAAAGTTTATAGACCTGTAGGTCTCTTCATTTGCATGAAATAATGCATCAACTGTTGTATGTGGATGCTCTGTTGAAGTTCAACATTCACCTGTAGATGAATCTCTCTTTTCACCAAAGGTATCGGGCTAACTTCCAGCTTCCACGCAGCCTGAAAATCACTGCCGAAAATAAACCTTACTTGGTGCCCAAGTCTATCTCGGTGCGCAAGTATCGGCACCCAAGTCACAACTGGCGCAGATGTCCATCTCAAACACTTCCACGACACAAGATTATTAAACTCTAAGCTTGTGCGACACAATTCCTTTTATTCCCAATCTAATATTGGCGCACATCTACCAACAATCTCCCTTCTTCAAATCTGGCGTGCAAGTCCCTCTTGCGCAACACACCACCACTTGTGCGACAACCACACCTGCGCGACGGGAGCTCTGATTTCTCAAAGTGTTGAACTCCATTGAGAAATGAAGAGGGGTGGTCTAGTATTTATAGGAAATTTGACCACCCTGCGCAACTGTGTGCAAGTAAAACCTCAACACTTAGGTCTCGGAGCGTAGGTCTCTTCCCCTACAAGTCACTTGCGCGACCTAATTCCAAGCTTGTGCGAACCTCTTTAATTTTCCATATTTGGATCTTATGATCTTAAAAAACCATAGGTGCACATGTTCTCAAGCATCAAATGCATCGGCGTCCAAGTCTTGTTCACGGCGCCCTAGTCACTTGCGCGACACCACCAATAATTGCACGAAACTTATCCCTTTGCCATATTATGATGATCTGATCTTGAAAAACCTATGGGGCGCAAGTTTCCATTGACATATTTGAATATGTTCTCTTTATACCACCTCCAGATCATTCATTTCTTTGTCAAAGTTCTTGAATCAAACATGGATCATTAACCACAGCTCTTGAACTCGACATTCCACCATGTAATCCCCTTTGTCAACAAATTTGTATGTCATTGTTTTTCTTTGTCAACAATCACTACTCAGATGTCCACTTTGTCATTAAACAGAATCACCTAAAAAATTCTTCAATGATAACTTGAGGGATTTTTGCCCAACATACCCCCCATCTTCAATTTCTACCATGAAAGCATAGTTCACATTCTCTTCATATCAAATAATGTATCTTTTATCTAAAAAACTTTGAATACTTGGTTTTAATACCCTAATGAATCGATCAACATTACATGAAAGATGGATGATAAATCTAGAATAATAAGTTCCATGTATTATATAATTTTCCTTATAAATACTAATAGATTCACCAATCTTTTTATTAATCTCTTTGAACTTCTTTTCCATATTCTTTCTAAGAATATGAGGAAATTATTTATTGGACAATAATTTCTTGAACTCATTCCATTCCATGGATTCAATTTCATTTTACTACTTCGTTTTCTAGATTAGAGTCCACCAATGGTTCAATTCCCATTCAAAACAATAAACAACCAAGTTTAGTTTTCCATGTTTCAAATAGTGAATGATTGAAAATATCTTTTCAATGGTCCCGATCCATTGTTCAACAATAATTGGATTATAAGAAATAATGAACGAATGTGGATGTTTCCCCATGATGGAATCGACAGAATGTTGTTCCCTTATCTACAAATTTGGAATTCTAGAATGATTCATATATTGTGTGAGTATAGTGATAATATTTTTCATTCCATCTGCCATAGAATTTGGTTATTCACGAGGAAAATATTTTCATTTACCATTTCATTGATCATTAACATGATTCCTTCAGATTCTATACATTTTCTAAAAAACATAAATTATAGTGTGGGAGGAAAAAATAATACTATTAATATGACATATAAAATGGGAAGTACTTTCAATATCTTACATGTCAGGTTTATTCCCAGGTTGACAATGATTTTTAGCAGAATTCATATATCATAACGTATTGTTAGTCTTATCTTTAGGGACACACCTAGATATTCATTATAAATATCACTTGGTATCTCAGTAAATATTTTACATCCTAGTTTCTAATGTTTTAAAAAACATTTACGATGATAGAAACTATAAAAAATCTACCATGTTTTACATTAACATTACATCTTTTTAGTTGAATATTCATTACATTTTAGAAATTCACACATGAGGACCATAATAGTTTAGTGCCTTTTCAATCATAGAATAAATTCTTGTATCTTATGAATGTTATTAAACATGTCCCACAAATATATTCCCCTTTGTTCCTCCTACTTAAAATATTTTTGTATAACCTAAGGAATTAGAATACAAGAAAGGGAGAGATTAGATGCTCTGTAAGGGTAAAAAACATGAAAATAATAATGTAAAAACACGAACATAACTTTTAAAAATAATACCATGTATATAATATATCAAATTTTTGAGTCAAGAAAAAGATATTCATAATTCATAAGGTATAAATCATAATGGAACAAAAGAAGTGAGAAAATAACATTATAAAAAAATATGTAAATTTGGAAAAAAAATAGATACAGAGATAATAATTTCCATATTAGACATGGATCATTTTCAAGACCATCATAGTTTAAAATGACTATTTTTGAACCATTTTTGCATACCATTCTATCCCTGTATTATTGAACCAGGATCATTTATATTTTTGATCCCAATATATATCATGGGATATAAATATTTACCTGATGAATAAGAGGGAGATATTGTGCCTAACCATCTTATAATGAAATGATTTTTATGTGTGGTAAAAACCTAAATCATTTAACATATCATTACCCAAGAAATGAAATGGGTTTCTTAAACATCATTACACTGTAACATAACCAACAAAAAATGGATTTCATAATTATATTTCCATAAAAACATAATAATAACATAAAAATAATAAGGATAATATACTTGAAACATAACCCTATTGATGAATTCCTTATTAGATGGAACATAATTTTGATTTTACTATTAAAATTAAATATTAAAGAAAATATCTTTTGTTTTCCAAAAAAATTGTATTGTCTAAAAATAACTAAAAATTTTCAATGAAAATAATTTTATATAAAATAAACATAAATATTGTAAAGTAAGATTCCAGGAAATTTAGTGTTATGAAAATATAAAAACCATACAATATTTATATGTTAAAAAAAACAATCCTATTGTAATTTTTTAGATATGTCAAAAAGTAACTCATATCGAAAAATGACAATATACTTGTTTCATACCATTAAAAAAAATTCCCCAATGGATAACATTAACATTAAAAATTTATATAAGAATAGAAATAATTTTACATTTTTAAGAAACATGGATGTTAATGAAGAATATACCCTCGTAAATACTTACCTACATACAATCATTGATAATAATAAGATTGTGAAATTTTCCCTAAACATAGGTCTTATATCTTTTATTTATATCTGAAAGTCCTATTTAAAATTTTAAATGATGTAATTGAGTTATTCCAGAATAAAATTCATCATATATGATCATATAATCAACCATTTGTATGTAACATTATTACTCGTCCATCAGGTATTTATTTCTTTATTATATTACACATGTTTTTCAGATAAGTTCCTCTTCTTAGGTTATAGTTATATCATTTTAAGAATGATATTAGTATAAAATATATAAAATATTTATTCATTAAATTTATTTATATAATCATGCATTATGGAATATGATGGAAAATTAATCACATCCCATCATGGATATGGTAGGTCGTACGTACGCAAGAGCAATGAAATAATTCTGATAATTGATGAATGGTATTTAAGTGGATGGTCTTTAATATGTTATAATAAATATTATTTTATAGTAATCACATATATTTTTTATTTCCATCATTATACCCATCCAAGTAAGGTGCTGGTGGAAAACTAATTACACCACGACGTTGTGACGGTAAGTTGTACTTACACACGTGTGGTGATTTCATTTTTCATACGATGGATATAATGTGGAATATGGTTATTACATATCCATAACTAAATATAATCATATAATTTATTCTATATTTATTACTTTAAGATGAAAACATCTTATGAAGAGAATGTAGAAGAATAAATACTTTGAAAGAATCAGAAGAGAAGATTTCATCTTCTTCGATGAGCTCCCTCTTGATATCCTCGTAAAGGCACTAGAGTTGGTCTTTTGAGAAGACCGGAATCTCTAGAATGTTAAAAGGGAAGTTAAGAAGCTAAATGGGGAGGTTATAGCGAATCTTGAAGGATCATATTGATGTTCAGAAATGAAGGATCATCCATCCTTTAATAATTGAGGTGAGGGGTTGATTTGGAAACTCCGAATGATTTTAATTTATTATAAAATCATATCCGATACAAATACCTACCAAATTTCATAGTTTTTAATTTTATATGAGATACATATTTAATATCATCAACCAATAATTTTTATACATTTTTTTATTTCATTTTAAAACTTATCATTTCAATTAACCCATAGTTATTCTATTTTAATTATAACAAATCTACCGACTTGTTCAATATTAAATTATTATTATTTTTAATCATTTGATGCCAATTTGACCTGAAATGAAAAATTTAAATAAATTTAGACCACATAATAATTATTATATTTTTCAGAAAAAAAATTTATTTTTAAATTATTTAAGAATACATAATTTTGATAAATTGTCAATAATGTAAATTTTTACACTATTAAATTTGTTGATTTTAAATAATATCAAGATTATATTTTATCCAGAAACCAAATATTTTATTATATCTTTTTGTATTCAAGGTTACCTGTTAAATTACTTAGTCCAATAACAAATGTAAAATTATATTTATTTTAATATTTTTAATATCAATTTTTTATATTTCTATTAATATAATTATTATAGCATCAGTTTTGGGTAATTTTTCATTAATTTTATTTTTTGAATAAGAATTAAAATTTAATTATGATGATGAAGATTATAATAATATATTTTATAAAAATATTTTTAGTTTAATATATCTTCTGTGAAATCTATTGTTAAAATTGTTATAATTATTAAAACATGACTGTGAGAAATTTAACATCACTATAAATAAAACAATATAAGTGTCATAATATATTCTTTAATACTCCCAATGGCCAATAAATCAAAACATGGAGGATTATAGTCGATATATAGTAGATAAATAAGATTGTGTCTAGTTTTTTTTATCTTTTAATGGTTTTGTAATTTTAATGAAAATTAATTTATTGATTTTTAATCAATTAAATATTTTTTTATTCATCAATATATAATCATTTAATGTAATTTATTATTTCATAAAAATTATAAATAAATAATATGATAAATAGAAAAAATTTATCCTTAAAATAAGAATTTATAATAAAATTTATCTTCTATATAACTATATATTTAAAATAATTTAGTTATTAAAATTCGATAAAGACATATTTTACATGTCTATAAATAATATATACTAAATTTCACAATCTCATCCATTTGGATTTCAAAGGGAATATTTCCTACCCTAGGATGGTTTAGGAAAATAATAACTCTTACAATCATGACAAGACTTGTATAAAAATAATATTATAATATTATATTGACCCTTAATTCCTCAATTTCCCTTTTTACTATATTAATAAAAATTATTAGGTTTATATTCCCAATGCATAAAAATAAAATTATTAAATTTAATTATTCTGGAACTAATGATTTAAAATATGTAATTAATTTTAGAAATTTAAAATATTGATATTTTTGTAATTAATTTAGAATTCATCTTGTTGTTGGAATAAAAAATGGGTTTTAAATGTTAAACATTTCAAAAGATTGAAATGTTTTTACATCAAAATTAAACTTTAAATTAAGTTTAACGAATTAAAATTTATTGAAGGATAAAAATATATTATATTTATACTTTAAAACCATTCAATTATATAATTTTACCATATAATATATTTCGATCAAAATGATTTTTTCAACTAAAATTTAGTGTATTATTACTATATTTAAAAAATAATAATTAATCAGAAAAATATCAAAAATTATTACAATTTAAATTTTTATATCCCATTTCCAATGAATATGTATTTATATATATAATATAAAAAATTTCTAAAAATTATATTTAAAATGACTGAGCTATCAAAAGGCATCATAACATTATTTTTTGAAAAGTACTTGTTTTATCTGAAAAATTTAATATCTTTTTATATAATGTCTAGAAAAAAAATAAGATGAATTTTAAGAATTATATTAAATGTATTAAAATTATAATTCATTAATAAAATCCAACAAGAGTGATTTTAGGATTTTATAAACTCAATTGTTTTTATTTAAATGGTTTTCTTAAAAAAAGTTAGTACTATTCATACCTGCCATTATAATAACTAGGTTATAAGGTAAAAAAATACAATTTAGTTGTTTTCTTAGACTCAGTATTGAATAAAATTTATTCTAACAATAGAAATTTAAATAGTGTGTAACATAATTCATGAATTGAGATGCATATACTGCTTGCCAAGAAAATATTGCATATTGCAAAACCTTTTCTTGTTGTAGATTACAAAATATGATATCACAGAATTAAAAAAACATAGATAAATAAATAAATGAAATAATATATCTCATAAAAATCTTGGGGTATTACAATACATGATAATCATTTTTCTAGCATAATAAATTTTGGATTCCTTATATCTCTTTATCCAGTTCATTGAATTATACTATGCTCAATGCATCCGATGGGAATTCTTTGAACTAGGACTATTTCTATACATTTTTTTTAAACATGCTAGGCATACTTTTATAAATTAATACAACCCATTCCATATAGTTTTTTTAAACAATACATATTTATCAATTACACTTGGAACAAATTCATTTTCATATATATTATTAATTAATTCTCATTTATATGCATTAGAGTTACTTATATATAACTCGTTCTTAAATTTCAGTTTTATATCTTGTAGAAGACTTATCAGTTCAGAAGTCTACATAAACTCTATATTTTGAAGACAAAAAATTACATAATGTCAATGTAAATTTTAGATTGTAATATATTCGACCACCACCAAATAATTGATAATAAGACTAATGTAATTTGGTCTATTTATGAGATTAAAGGACTTATCGTAGTATTTTTGGAAATAGTTTTACTTTTTATAGGTTTTATTATCATTTATAATAATATTTTCTTATATATTTATCCTATATATAACCATATTAATTATTTTTATGTTATATTTTAATTCTTACTAGCTACATGTCATTAATGTAACATCATGTTACCATAATGGAGTTGTAGTATTTGAGAGTACTATTTTTCAGACTAGATGGATGCCATAATCATATTTTATATTTCATTTTTATTTGTTAATATTTTATTCATATTTTCATTTAGTCCATGGTTTATTTTCATGTATAAAGATACTTAAATTATGTTCTATGTCTCTAGTATCTCTACATGTCTTTGCACCACACATACCTAGAACCTCACTATATGGTCCAACATCACACATGATGTCTATATACTACCTTACATAGACCAATAAATCACTAATTATTAAGTTTTTATCACAAAAATATTCCATAACAACTAGTATCAACTACCTCCCATAGTCATTATTATTCAATTTCTTGTATTATCTCCACATAAATAGGTCTTTAACTTCTACCTCTTCTTATTGTATAATGTTGGCCTTTTTCTATTCATGTAGTGATGCCTGGATCTCTTTGATAATTCATCCTTGATTAAAATAAATATTAAAACGAGTCACAATGGATTATATTCTAATTTTCTCAAACCTTATAGGATATTTTAATACAATAGGTCTACCCTTTATTTCATTGAAGCATAGGAACTCTTGAATAAACTAAAAAATCTTAATTTTTTGAATTTCTTTCCTCAAAGAGTCAATAAAATTTTAAGGTTCTCTCAACACACTATAAAATCCTTATTATGTTCTAATATATTTCATTAAAATAATATAGATATTAATATTTCCATTTATAATTAATGGAATTTAATTTTTTTCATAAGTGAGATACTCTACATTAAAAGTAATGGATTATTTCCTATTTTTATATTCATTCAATATACTCAATCAAATAATTTAAAAATTCTTTTTTGACTCAATTGTTTCCTTCTTATGGTAATTAAAATCTCACAAAATTCAATATAACCTAAAAATATATAGCTTTCTATTTCTGGGAAATCTTCATGCGTGCATGGTAGTATGTTTTTTGGATGTGGCAGTGTGGTTAATACTGCTAAACTTTTCTATCTCTATTTCAATCAACTTAAGATTGAACCATTAACATTTATTTAATCAAAATATATTTTTGGTATTAGTTTCATAAAATTTTGGTCAAATGATTATCTGAAACTATTTCCTCAATCCTTAGAATGTTGGAATTCCAAATATCTCAAATAATTAGGTTTTTTTGTTAAAAATTATAAATTTTATAGAATTACCCAGTTATACTCCACATCCTCAATGTCATATACTCACTATATTAATTTTAATATTATAGAATAAAAATGTGATACAATGTAAGAATTCTTTGAAGTAGAGTCTCACTCTACAAAAGTCATACATTGAAGTCTAATGCCTAGTTACACAAAGACCGATGTTAGGAAAAGTCATACGAGAATAGAAAAAAATTCATACGCTCAATGTCATGTGATAAAAGGTCATTCAAGGGATTTTTTTATGCTTATGTCAGTCAAATTATTTATCAATCCTATAGAAAGGAATACATAGTAACTATCAAAATCATTGACACTATAGAGTAAGTACAAGATGTCCAAACAAAATTCAATTAAAACCAGAACATATTTGCATCAATTTTGGACACCTTAAATAAATATACTATTCAATAAAAATCAACGAAATTAATTCACAAATATGATACATTAGTTTTCATAAATTGGTTCTCCATGTTTGGTTTCTCTAACTCCAAATAAATTTGTCACTACACCATTTTATCCACCACCTTTTTAAATTTGGTCAATAATTTCCCCATTTGGTAGTCTATTCCATTGTCCTTGAAACATGTTGTTTATAGAGTTCCATTATCCTTAAAAACTATATTTTACATTAATATAAGCTAAATAAATCAACAGAATTAATCAATTATAGAATCAATTCTATATGTAACTCTACATTATCATATTTTCATTGAGTTAAACAATAGAAGTACATAAACGTTATTTCCCACATTTCTCCAACACATATTAGATACATGTCATGCCATACATATTGATAATATATACAATTGCTTCTTTTTCATCTTAATATACCCCTTTATATTTTTCTAATTCCAACACGAATATACAAAGTCAATATGTGTATTCATTTATTTTATAACCCTAATTAATAAGAAATAAAATTCTTCGGTAGGTGTTGCACACTTCCCCTTTATTCTATTAGACAAACGGGTTATATTCATCCATCATCTAACAAATAATTCACCCTATTTAATTATAATTTCATCTAGATTCACATGTGAGATGAGGATTGGATTACACATAAATAAGTCAATAGCTATTATTTGTTCTACTATAAGTCTACATGTGCTAAATCGGTATAGAAAAAAATATAGACATCACTAATACAACAATACTATCCATTAATCATTTTAACATGTTATAACATTTAAAATATTATCAATTTATAGTTTGTTTAATTGATTTTTCTAGAATTCATGTATTACAATTGTGGACCAATATATATTTTTTATCATCAACAAACGTGGGTTTACATGACACTGCTCACTTTGATAGTCTTCTATTTAATGATGTCACTACCCAACATCATTCAATCTGGTGCCTCTTTTGGTTTTTTGTATGCTTTTTTTGGGGATTTTATAGTAGGTATTATGGATGAAACCACCAAGGATTCTATATTTATTTTTAATGAATAACTGATTTGTGAAAAGAAAAATTAATACTTTTTGGATGAACAAATTGTAGAAATTAAGATCGAGATCGATGTTTCTTATATCAATTCGAGCACTAATACCGGAGGAGATGATGGAGGGGAAGGAAAGATTAATGAAGGATCTTGAATTCTAGAATATCATGACCGATCCAAGGATGATATGTGATGGTGGACTTACAAGAGAACCTGAGTGGGGTCACAAGCACACCTAAAGAATCCCTTGTCGATGAGCAAGATTCTAATGTTTGTCGGTGTATGGATCAGGTAGCTCACATGAGGTGTGGTTTCATTCTTAATGATTGAATGCTTCTATTTACCATTGAATGAGTGCTATCCTTAATGTAATGCATTGTATATTTGACTAGGAAAATACTTTTTTTTAAATTAATTATTTTGGAAAAAGTACTTTTAATATTGAAAATTGTGGCACTAATGCTTCCATTTTCTCATGCATGCTACTAGTTGGGAGCTACAAAAAACTCGTGTTCTTGTTTTCTACCAGATCGTGAGATTGAGGTAATGTGAATTTGATTTTCTCAATGTTTATTAAAATTCCCCAAAAATATATTTTCTCTATGTTTTATGTCCACCAATACAAATTGGAGTTGGGACACACTATATTAGTTGTAACATATAAGAAACCTCCTTTATTTTTTTTTAAAAACCGTAAGATACAACCACAGTTGTAAACTCTGGTAGCAGACCATGAGTTTTTAATAGAAATTTGAGGTTGTTTACATGGTTGTAAAATTTGGTTCTAAACCTACTTCCATGGTTCAAAACTTGGCTATAGATCTATAGAAATAGTTTGATAGAATTTATATATGTCGATGTGGTAGGATCTATAAACATGGTAAAAAATCATATTTATAGTTTTATTTCTATTAAGGAAACTATGGATATATCCTAATAGGCATGGTTTAGAACCGTGGCTATTTCTTTATGTGGAAGGAGATATTTCCATTGTTTCAAATCAGGGTTATATGTGTAGTGCCTCTATGGAAACCGTTGTTATATCCCTATAGCCATTAATTGAAATTATGGCTATAGACATGACCCTATTGCCACACCAATAAGATCCAAGGTCCACAAAACCATTTCTATTAACTATAACAATAGTTTATTTACCTATATCCATGGTTATAAACCTTACCTATAACCTAAATGTTTGGTAGTGATACTAACTTTGAAAACCATTCACTTTATTACACATTGATTCTAGATTTATTAATTAATATCACACATAATACAACATATAATATTTATAAGTGCAGTGTATTTGGTAATTAAGTACATTAAATAACAACTTAAGAAAATAAATAAATCTTTTTTATCGATGTTTTCCTTAAGATGTTAGTAATTGAAACTGCAAGGGATAACCTGGGGACATAATAAGAAATCAGTGAGATATAAAACCAAGTAAGGAAATAAACATAGAATAAATTGAAGAATACAATATGTGTTCGATAATATGGATATAAATGTGTCATAAATGGAGTTAGAATCATTAACATGTAAAATGAGGCATTATATATAATGATAATCATAATGAAAACATAAGAAATGTGGATATAACATAAAACATTATATCATAAACATAGGTAAAGGATAACTGACAGGACATCATGATGGAAAAATTCCCACAATGGATTTAGTTCCCTACCAAATCCTTCACATGATGTCTAATGGTACAAAAATTATCTTATTAATTGGATCTCTATGATGTTCCAAAAACACCCTTCAATTTCATTTCATTATCATGCTTAAGAGTGTGACATTGATCATAAAAAAATGGAATTATTTTTATCACATTTAATTCCATGATCAAGGAGGATGGAATACAGAGATTTATGTAGAAAATAAAATAATTATACGTGCATTAAGGTGTACATCGTTGACATTAATTGGGTATGGGTATTCACAACACATTTGTTTGGTAGAGAAAATCTCTGTGAAATTTCGGCAACATATTAGGGGTGTATAAATGTCCATTGAAGGGAATAATGTGAGTGGAAGTGGTATAATCATTTAAGTACCATAGGGACAGTAAGGGGGATACGAAATAACATATAACAATATTAGGAAACAGATATAAATGTCCTCATATAATAAAGACAATTGAATAAAGGGGGTAATGAAAAGAACCCTTTCTTAGAGAGTGTGACTCCAAATGATTAGGATAATAATTTTGAGAGCTTGTGGGAATATTTTGAGGTCTATAGGGATTGATGAAAAGATTAATGACAATATATAGTTATTCTTTACTTAATATAATTGAGATATAGAGATTCAATATATAGAAAATGAGGTGGGAGTTCTTTATTATATCCCATACTTATGTTTGGGACTCTATATAATAAAATAAAAAAAACCAGAAACCTTCCCATGGGGTTTCCCTTGGTTTTTACAAAAAAGGGGTAGTTTAAATTATTTTATAAGGCCAATGGGGGAAACTATTAAAATAATACACTTTTTGATGAAGAAGTGTGGTTTGTCCTTAATGAGATGTTTTTAAGATAATAAATAATGATATATGTTTTAGAGTATACAAATGGATTTATAAAATAAATAAAATAACCTCAAAATAATATTATTTGAAAAAAAAGTATTTCTTCTGGGATATCATTTATGTTTTTTACTACATAATTTTTTTCTCATTATGATTTCATATTAATAAATGTATATTTATAACGTATTTAATTTTTACTTGAAAATTTTATTGTATGAGAAAATATTGAAAAATTTTACTTTGGATAATTATGATGTCCTAAATTCAAATATTATATTAATTTTATCTCATCGATTTTCTAAATATTTTAATATTTACGTTTAAAATAAGAATCATCATTTATTATGAAATTATTGATAGTTTTACTATAATGTTTTTTACCCTTATTTAAATTTAATTTGACTTTATCAAAATTATAAGATCATTTATTTTTAATAAAAATTATTTTATAAAATTATTTCAATAAAATATTATTTATTTCAAAAAATCCTTTATCTCATCAGAATAAATACTTTAGTTGAATTGGAATGTTACCTAATTTTTTTTATTATATCAAAATTAAAATCTTTTATAGAGTAATAATTATAAGATGATAATATATTCATTATTCTCTATAATATAAATATTCAACTTTTTATTATTTTGATACAAATACCTTTAATACACAAAAAATTCCCAATTTGTTAGGTGTGAGATGTTGAGACCTTCTTGGGGTTGTTTGACATTCATGGTTGATGATATGATCTCGATGGGCATAAAATTATCCCATTAATGGGTTTTCAAATGCTTAAGTTGTTGGATCTCTGCTTGAGGTTGATCCAGTTAAAAGAACATTGACTCTATCTCCCTTGAAATATCTAATAAACGACCTTCATAGGGTATGACTATAGAGGATGAGGACTTCACTTCATTTGTATATGTCAATTGGATTTATTTAAACTCTATATTTACACAAATCATGTGATCACTGTAAAATGATAAAATTTTCAACAGTGATGATAATTAATAGAATATTAAATATAACAGTATATGATAAAACCAAATAAGTACATGTGTTTTCTATATTTATAATATATTACAATCCATTTAATTTAGTTTATAGGTGTATTTTATTTATAAAATCTTTTTCTCATTATTTACTATTTTTGATGGGGCTTCATTAGAATATTCCTTTTAAATTAAATTTAAAAAGGATTTGGAATATTATTTTACTATAATAAGATAAACTTATCTTATTCGATAACCTATAATTCTGTAAATTATCTCATCTAACCTAATATGGACATTTAAAAATTTATATTTATTTTCATCAATGAATATTTATTAGTATACTCCATGTCACCGATGAGAATTATTCCAACAACATGAAAAATAATAATTTTAGTATATATAATAATCTCTTAAATATATATGTTTTTTCAGATATTCCTTTGGAAGTTTTCGTGTCAATTTGTAAACATTCATGTTTGGTTTACTAGAAACTAAGAGAATATTTTAACCCATACATGGGTTTCTTTAGTTTTCATAACATTCATTCATCAATGTTGTGTATAAATGATTAATTTTTCTAAATAAAAAATAATTTTTTAATCTCTATGTTCAAATTATATGTTTTCACATCTATTTGATAAACTATTTTGAGTTTGTGTGCTTTCATTGTAAGAAATATTCCAATATCCGCACATCTTCTAACATGTGGATATTTTTCTTTAAATTATGTACCATCCACAGAAGAATAATCATTATAAACTAATATATCCACTTTCATTTACAACTTAGATTATTATTATGTTTTTTCTAAATACCCACTTCTTACCTTTTAAATGTACCCCTTCATACTATCTAACAAGTTCCCAAGCGGTTTACAATAAATATAGTATTTATCTTCATTGAGAAAAACTATTAATTATATTTGTTCTAGAAACATAAAAACTATTTTTAGTTCAAATTGTGAAATAATTGATTTTTTATTTTATGTGATTATTATTATTATTATTTTCATTCATGGATTAGGCTCACTCCCAATTATATTCCATTTTTATATTTTCATTTAAATATTAAAATTTCGTATCCATCATAACTAGTAGATTACTCTTTATAAACAATTCGATTTGAGTTAAACTCAATATTAGTTAGTTCATTTTAAATTTCATTGTCATTTTCTATAAAAAGAAATTTTTATTAAATTGCCTTCTGTGATTTATATTTTTTTTTCATTTTTATATATTTTAGTTTGGAATTATTTTTAAAAGGGTTGGAGCCAAATCCTCATTATTATTTCAATCAAAGAACACTTTTTGACCGAGTTGAGGAAGACCCAATACATATCCCAATGTCCTAAGGCCAAGTGACCTGAATATATATATTGGTTTGGATAATTTTAAATAAAAATCACTTATAAATAGTACTCAGAATCATAAAAAATTTTTACTCTAGAATGTGTTTCCTCTATTATCATATTAATTTCCCATAATGATGTCTTCTCGTGATTTCTCATCAAATAATCAAAGATTAGTGTTTTGGATTATCATGACTCATAAAATACAAATAATGATATTGTAATTCACTGTAATTTTTTATTTTTACACAAATTTTTGTTCTTGTTGTTATTTAATAATGTATTAAATTCCATATAAAATTAATATTCAAAACATTATATTAAACTTTATTTAAAAAACATTTTTTAATTCTAGGTTCACCAAGAATAATCTTTTCATTTCAACATGGTCTAATTTATTTTTTCTCTGAATCCATTTTATTGGGGACTATAATGAGATTGTCTTGACATGTTTTCCCATTATTTTAAATAAAATATTCAAAATGTTATGTGTAAATTAATTTTGATTATTAAACCCCAACATTTTGATATATACTCTTAGTTTGTTATTAAACTATGTTCAAAATGGTTTGAACATTTCTTCATCTGTTTACTTATTTTTCATGAATACAATTTCATACAACTAGATAAAATTATCAATAAATATGATAAATCATGGATCAAATTTAGAATATTTTGTGTCATAGTTTCTCATAAATCATAATTTTTTTGTTCAGGTGTCAAGTGAATTAATTCCCCCGTATTTTTTGAGTTTCATGAACTATATTCCTCTTCTAATATATTACAAAAAAACATCTCTCTCTCTTTATCTCATAAATTTTTTTAGATCAATAACTACTTCAATAATTGATTCTATACTCCATATTAATTAAATAAGAAATCTATTTCCTCCATTCTATAGTTTTTTCTTCATTGTGACTCAATTTAAAATAATAATAACAATAGGTAACTTATAACAGGTTGTCATTGATACTTTATCCCTTGTTGAACATTATTCTATAATCTAAATACATGATGATGCATGAATTTTTCATGAAAATAAATTCATCTATATAATTACATTGTTTTCCCCCACACAACAGATTGTGATCATTCCCTATGATATTTAAATAACTACAATTTCATTACCAACTCCTATGATTTTTAAATAACTATCAGTTCAAAATGTAATGTTAACATCATAATGCTCTGAAATGTTATTTATGAGATTTTAACACTATTGATATGAGATGAAGATTATTATTAATGAAACTATGTATTACATTTCATGTATTATTTTAACAGAAACATCAATAATAAATGAGTTTTCTTCCATCATTATTTTCTTAATTACATTAATTTTTTTCACTAGTGTAATTCTATATGGAATGGTTATCCAAACTCCCCATAGAAGAATTATCCCATTGGAAACTTCTGCCACATATCTCTTCCAAAAAAAATATATATTCTGATTTGATATATTTTCTTGGATTATCTTCAAATAATTTGCATTCCCCGAACATTTCTTCATCTTCCCTTAATTTTTCTTTTTAGTTTTATTATTAATACCTCTTTATTCATACCTAATACATAGAAATGAAAAATTACAGATGAATAAATATGTTTTTGACATTTTTACAAAATAACAATAGATTTCCTTAAAACATATTCTTTCATATAGTTGATATTTCTCTCAGTAAAACTTTTATTCCTATTGGTCAATATACTATGTTTATTTTTATATTGAGAATATATTCTTTTAGAGTATCCTTCAACATTCATTGATTTATAAGAACACTATTAACTAATCTTATGGGCCCAAATAAGCTGACCTAATCATTTGTAACAAAAACATTGCACATTATTAGATGAATATCAATACATATCACAATAAAAAATGATCAACGATCATAGATTATTTGTTTCTATTCATATTAGATACATAAATACCTTATTTTCCTTAAATATATTTAGTATATTCCCAAATATGAATCACACATTTTACCATTGTAGGCATGTCATACTTAATATTCTTCTTTATAAAATTTTCTATGAGGAAATGTAAGATGAGTTGAGATCATATGACATGTTATAGTAAATTTTTTTGATATTAATTAATGATATTAAGTGAGTATTATATAAGCACAAGGGTACATGAATATGATATTAAAGTATAGAAATGACACAAAATTGCTCCAGATCATAATTAAGGAGAAATAAAATATGTCTTTTTTTTCTAAAAGAAGGATTTCACATAATAAAAAATCTAAAATTATGATCCATCAAGAATAATATTAGAATATATCATAGGAATGTGGAATAAGAATTTTTTTTGATATTAAATAATTTTGAACTTTTATACCCCCGAACAGGTTTATTTATCTTGTTAAAGATATGGAAGTTGATCCCTATATAAATTTCTTGGATATCAGACCAGGTCTATTCATAATGTTGTGAGCATGTCATAATATAAATTAGCAAACAATTAGTGTTGTGAAAATGTAATTTGGTTCACATATAACATAGTTATATAATTATATATAAAAATATACCCATTACATTGGAGGTATGTATAATTCCTAACACAATATACATGTAATAAAAAATGTATATAAGTGTTATAAATGATCATAAAAACATCTTCAAAGAATTTTATATTTAAAATAAGTGGTTTTAAAAAAGTATTCAAGATGAAATAATTAACACATGGGATTGAAATGGGTTTTATTGAATCATCAAAAAAATAATCTTTATAATTCATTTTTAGAAAAAATGATCACATATCAAGTGAAGAATAACATTTTTTAAAATATGTTGATATTGATGTAAAATAAATTTAAAATAATATCTGAAATTTTTTTTCAAGATGACGAATTTATACTTTAATATTACAATGTTAACAAATAGTCTTAGAATATTGTGAAATTTATTCTCTAAATAAATATCAATGAGAAATTTTAGAGTAATATAAAAAGAAAATAAAAGTTATGATAGCTAGAGAAATCATTCATATAATGTATGTTAAGAGATAATATTATTTTAACTCTTATAATCAAAAGAGATCCCAAAATAAAATATATGAAACACATACCTATAATATTTTTTCATAAAATGTAAAAGGAAAAAAAATAATCCTTAAAAAATTGTTATGTGTACATAAAAATAGCCGTAATACTTTTTAAAGAACATAGGCATGGAATAAAAATTATATATAACTATGAGGAAATAAGGTCAGATATCCTTTTAAAATATTACTCTACTATTTTACAAACTATAAAGAAGAAAATTGTTACTAATACATGAATAGTTATAGAATAATCAAAATAGGATAAAAAATAAGTGGTTTAAAGGAAATTAATTATATAATATCCATTAATATAGATTTATCCTAGATAATCTTGAAAAAATTAAAAATTACCATAATCCCTTAGATTTTGTCCTTTTTTTATTCATGTTAATAAAAATATTTAAAATAATGAATAAATAATTTTATAAATATTTTAAAGATAAATATTCATTGAAATATATCTATATAACCTTCCCTGATAATTTCAAATTACCATTTTACTGAAACTTATTACAAAAAATGTAAATTTGGGTGAAAGCCAGTCAGTTTTTTCATGCATGTTCGGCTAAACAGTTATGATCCATGTACTATGAACATAGTTTCATCATATATAAAATATTAATCATGTAATATATAAAATATTAATCATGTAATATATATTATATTTATTAAATATATACACATTTATATTCATTCATATAAATATATTATGAGAAATAATTTATATCTCTTTATGGTCACAATAGTTGATACATTTGCACAATTGATGTTTTCACATTTAAATGGATGGATTGAAATATTGGTACACAATAATTCTCAAACATAAGATTTTAATTATATAATTAAAATATTTATATATTAATTTAATATATATTTATTTTAATCAATATAAAGTGGAAATGAAAAATGGATCACATCTCTTGATGGTGGTGGAAGTCGACACACACTTACGGGTGATGTTATCATTTTCTAACTAATGGGTAAGAGGTAGAAAATGGATTTAAAATAAATATAAAAACTTATTATTATAGAAAATATTCATTTTAATTCATGTTAATATGTTTATAGAAAATTTTTAGGATGTTTAAGAAGTAATTAATATGAAAATAATCAGTATGAACATATACCACCTATTTAGGTATCAACCATTGATAACCAACTTATGTGTTCTTGGATGGGTATTTTGGGAATAACAACAAATAAAGGTAATATACATAGATTTTTATGGATTCTTTAAATATATATTTGTTGATATAATGTTCTCATGTGGGGTGGAAAATAAAGGATAGGAGGTTACCTTTTATAAGTGAGGGGACTGGTATACTTGTAATTATTATACTATTAAAATATAATAAAGTCACTCTCTCAATAAAGTAGAACCATATTGGATAAATAAGAAATATATATGAGATAATATAATAACAAAATATACTAATATATTATATATATATTTTTTCAATTATTTTAACACTCATCTCTTTAGTTCAACATATCATTAACACTTTTTTAACTGTTCTTGATGTTATAAACTTTTTTCTATAAGTATTCATTATGAAAAAAATTGACTTTAAATTTTAAAATAATTTTTATTATTTTGATGTAAAAATTTTCATCTATTTAAAAATGTTCAATTTATATATGTTATATAAATTAATTTTAATATTTGTTCAAAAAAGGAAATTAATGTTTTTTAAGGAAAATAATTTTTTACCTATAAAAGTACATTTAGTATTATAAAATTACATGAAAAACCCATTAGATGAATTGTATTATATTAAATTGAATATATCGTCCTCAAATATTATTTTTTCCATTCATAAATACTAACTAATACAATTAATTAAAATAAAATACACTACATGCCAAAAAATTGTTTTATGAAATTTTATATATTTTTTCTATAAAATGATTTTATCATTATTTATAACCAATTGATAATCAATGTATAATTTTTTTTAATTTCTTCAAATTATAATAAAATATATTTCCTTAAAATCAATTTTTATTAGTGATAAATAATTATAATAATATATTAAAAAATATATTTATTTTATATATTTATTTTTTAATATAAAAAATATTACTTTTAACTTTCAAAATTGAATACTTCTTTCATATAGACCAATAAATAATTTATCATTAATTAAATTATTTATACATAAATTTCATAATTTATATTGGGATATTCTTACTCTTTAATCCAATGGGTAGGCGATAACAATAACATATAATTATAATATTTCAATAGTTTATCTTGATTTTTTTAGTTGGGGTTTTATTTTAAAGAATGACAAAAAAACAAATCAAAATTACATAAAGTTAAATATAATATAAAAAATAAATGGGTTTCAATATGTCTCACTTAGAAAAATTTTCCACTTGAAATTAGTTCCCTCTGATACAAAAATACTGATGATGCTTTTTCCTTATCACATAATTATTTTCCCTAGTAGCTTACTCAAATTTATAATTACACTTGAGAGAATTGTCTAGGTTGGTATTTTTTTATATATCACTTTCTCTCAACAATATTAGATTTCCATAGGTTTTTACTAGTAATAATTACCATTCTTTAATGTCGGAAAAATTGGGTTTAATTATTCTGAAAAATCATATATTTACTTCCTCAAATGAGATATGTGGATCACATTATAAATTTGAGAGTGGTTTTGGGGTATGGGAAAAGTGATAAACTACCATACTAATATTATCAGGAATTTCAAAGGGACTGGTATAACATGGTATCAACATTAACATCGTTCAAAATATTATAGTCATATTTAAAGGATATAATCACAAGAATACCTTACCACCAAAAATAGAATCAAGACATCTCTAATAATTTTTATCATGACATTTATATTTACTCTAAGTTGAATTTACATTTTATTTTTTGGTTGTAAACATTTATTCTATTTCTATCGATTTCCAAAGATAAATTTTTATTCATTTTCTAACTTCATATTAGCACATTGTATTTTTTTCACTTCCTACCATAATAGTCTTCACAAGGAGAAATATAAATTCAATAGGGAATACTATTACTATATGAGAACCTGACTAGAAAAAGCTATTGATACCAACTTAATTTGAATCCCAAATAAAATTATATTAATATAAATTCTACGGTTTGAATATCCATCTCATATAGACAGTCTATATTCGGATGATTTGAACTACTAAAAATAACATTGTAATTAAATGATGAGGAATGATTCTAAAACCCATTGATGTGAACATAAGATATTGATAAAATATGATGTAAAGTGGAACCCTATGAAATCAAACCACTTCAAAAATGTGCAACCCCTATTTTGATCAACATATATATTTTATCTAATAGAAATGAACTATTCTAATTTTATAAGGCGATCAACCATTACTAAAATAGCATTATAATATTTAAGTGTTTCAGGGAGTCCAAAGAAAAAATATATTTTCTTGTTTTCCAATTTTTTTAATGAATAATGGTTTTTGTATCTATTTAGATGTATGTCTCTTATTATTAACATTCTGACATACTAGGCATCGAGATACATAATCTGTAACAACATTCTTATATTTTTTACACATGAATTGTTTTTTAATATATCTATATATCATTTTACTCGCTGGATGAAAAGAGAATGAAAATATATGTGTATAAAACAATAGATATTTTTCAAATCATTGTATTGGCTAGAAAAATATTTTATTCCAAAAACTTATCATCCCATCATGGGTAATTATTAACTCGTGAACAACTATAAAATTCCTTTGCAACTAAATATATTATTTATGTTCTACATTAATCAACATAAGAGTATATGGATAAAAATTAATAAGGGAAATATATATTATTTCTAATTTAACTTGGATATGATGCTCAATCATATACTAATACATAGGTATTAGATCTCATTAAATCCTCATCATGGAAAAATTACCATGGTTTCTCTGATTCATAGCATCATTAATGTTGTTCGATTTATCCATATGGAAATTTGTTTGGAATTCATAATATATAATTAATTCTAGAAATATTTTTCAGTTACTATTAATCTTTTTCTGTCTGAATATATAATTATTTTATCTATATAAATATCATATATTTTACCATATAAATAATTTTTCAATATTTATTGTGAAAAAAATAATGATTCTAACAATAAATCACAAGTCAGCTAATTTTTAGCATGAATTTTAAATTGGACTAAGGTATTATATGTCACAATATCATATTTCATTAGGATACATACTGTTACCTTATTCTATTAATATATATTTATCACGAAATCCTTTAAACTATACAATTGTGGCGGTATAGGTGCATTATCCAACCATTATTTCTGCTCCTCGAAATTAACTCACATTCACTTTTATGATGAAGCATTGATCCCTTCTACATAATAAATTGTAGATTATTTCGAAATTGGCATAATTTTCTCAGATATCAATGAAAATTTCGTTGGAAACCAAGAAAACTATGAATCTTAGTAATCAAGGTTGGTAAAATCCATCGCATAATAAACTATACCTATGAATAATTCATCAATACAAAATTGTTTTAGATTATACAACTCAAGAATTAGAAATTATGTACCCATTGATCAATATTTTTAAATCTAAAATATATGTTTTCCATCCTCAATTTCTATAACAAAATACTAAACTAATATTCAAAATATCCATGAATCTTGGAATATGTAAGAGTATTATCTATAAATACTATCAAAAAATGATCAAGTTAATCTATAAAGACTCTATTCATTAATTCGATGAAGATAGACTAAAAATTATTATTTCCATATATACTCACTGAAAAGCCAAAAATATTATACCTTATAGGAAGAATGTATTTTCCATATCCTCTTTTTTTGACTATATATGTATTATTACCATATAATATGTGAATTGTTGAATATCATTAACCTCCATATAGTTGTTAAAAAAATCATTATTATGGGATTTAGGGAAATGTTTATTTATATTATTCATGTTATGTTTATGATAATAAATAAGAAGAATCATTTTCCCACCATTTCTCATTGAAGAAATTGGTGCATCCCATGGTGATGCACATGGATGAGTGAATAAATTTTCAAGATTCTCCTAAAGTATTTTATTTAATTACTATAACGGAACTAGGGCCATTTTATAAGAATTCAATGAAATAAGCGGAACACCAGGTTTTGAAAAATTAACATTATATCTCTAGGAAATACAATCAATTTCATGAGGTTATACATCATAATATTCTCAAACAATAGGAATATCATCAATGTTGAGTTTTCCCATATCATATGTGATAATTTAACCTCATGAAGAGGTTGTAAGACCCATAAAATGGAAGTAATTTCTAGTGAAATATCATGTTTATCCTCCCAATTATAGAAAATCATTGATTAATTTAGAATATTTAATTTGACATAAATTCCCCTGAAATTGATACGGGATCTATACTAAGAGATACTTTCCCCTCCAAAAAATTAAATAAAATTCAACTAGAAGGATAATTTTTTAGGAAGCACATTCCCACAAACCACTATAAAATATGATCAATATACACGATATCTCATCTTCATACAATTAGAAATTTTCATTTTCAATTCACTATATAATTATTGAGGTTATGAATTAATTATCCTAGAGTATTTTCACTATATGTATGAATTTAAAAAGTAAAGCAAAAAATGAGCATTAATTTTGTTATTATTTGTCATCACCTCATGATCATCATTGTATCTTCAATAACGTATAAACACCATAATAGTTTGTTAGGGATCCAATAATCAGTAATCAATGTTTTAAATCATATGATAGTGAATAGAATTTTTATAATGTACTAATATAAAGAAAAAAATAAACTAATCAAGACCCGTTAAGACCGTCCATTAAAACATATGTTTATCATGGTTTGTGAATGATTATATCCTCTTATTATTCATATGAATTTATACAGACGATGTGAATTATTGAACACATGTCCCCCCAAGAGATTCAAACTATATGTAGAGTTAAGAATATTTTTGGAGGACCTGGTGTAGATCACGTTAATACAAAACCATCCATTTAATGGTTACTTACCCTATGTGATTCAATTACAGAGCCTCCATCAACATTTATATGTGAATAAAATAATATTATTGATAGGAAAAAACATATACATAATCATAACCAAAATTTAGGATGTTATAATATATATAGTTTTATCCATAGTTATTTAAAAATAAATTAATCATAATATCCAAATAAAGATTAACCATATGATGAATCCAACAAGATATACCAATTAATTCCTTACATAAATATGACATATTTGATTTATGAATAAAAAATATATCTCAAAATAACAAATTCCAATAGGAGGTGATTTTTTTATCATTATATATTGTATATATAAATAACTTATTTTATGGAATGATCAAAAATATATCCAAAAAAATATTCATGTATAGTAACCTTATAGAATTATCATATATAATATCCTTATTCATATCCTAGGAAAATTGGGAATATAAGTATGGGATGGATGAGATAGCCTGTAAGATATATATTAGGTGATGTTATTCAAAGAACTTATTTGAGAGAATGATATGCACATAGGTACTATAACATGGTAATAATATTAATAATTTTTTCCATATTAGGGATGATTATAAATCCTGATCCACTTAAAATTTATTTTATCCTAGTAAAAGATATATGTATGATCATGAATCCAAAAGCATGGTGCATGGAGAACAATATGACAATATATCATAGGAATGTAGAGTAAGTATAAACATATGAAATAATAGTAATTTTATCATTTCAAAATAAGAATAAGACCAATAATCATATTAAAGACATATAATAATGTCCCCATATAAAATTTATGGATATGAATCTAGATCAATTCATAATATTCTGAAGATATCATAATATGTATAGTTCAATAATTAATTTTATGAGATCGAATTATGTTTGGGAATAACATAGTTATTTTATGTGATATAACAATTTGAATAATGTGTTAGAGGGGTATATTATATTTCTCCCAACTATCACATAATTTATACCATACATAAGTGTCCGGATAAGATCACAAAAATATTCATCATATCATAACCCATGAGAAAGACATTGTTTTCATTATGATTTTATAATAACTTAATTAACCAATGTGAAAACAATGGGTTTCATATAATCATTCTTAAAACATATTCATCATAAGATATATTGAAAAAGAAAGAAAATATACCCTTTTATGAATAAAAATTCATAAATGATGGTGACATAGATGAAAAATAACTTAAAAACATAATTTTAACAATTCATCCAAAGTACAGAAATTATCATTTTCTTTCAACATAATTATATATTGTAAGTCCACATAATATTTAATAAAATATTTTATTTTAAAATATATTTGGAATATTTTAAAAGAATATTCAAGTAAAAAAACTTGTGATGGTGTGAAAGTCATTTCAGTCAGTATACATTGAATGAGAACATTCTTTTCAAATTTTTTTGAAAATTTAAATGTGATTTATATATATGAAATTTGGATGATATTTGTTTTAATCATTTGTATATAATATCCATGGTAATAAAAGAAGCATTTCTTAAGAATTTATTTATAGATAATGAAATATATAAATCATTTTGAAGAAAAATGGCATGAATAAAAATGTTCATTGACCAAATAGTAATTTTTTTTAAAATATAAGGAATACATAATTCGTCACAATGTAAATTTAGAAAAAAAATATCCAAAATAAATGAGATTGTAACATAAACCATTATATATGATCCTTTAGGTCTTCGAACGCAATCAAATAATATCTATAGTAAATATAAAATTATTATACATCTATTACAGTACCATATTCATATATATATTATAATACATCCTTCCCATGTAATTTTGATTTACCATTTTGTTAACAATTCTTTATTAAAATGAACATTCAAGTGATAACATGACTATTTTCCATCTACTTTTTAGTTTTATAGTTATGATACTTTTACTATGTTCATGGTATCATGATAAAAAAAATAAAAAATTTGTCATATGTAACATATTTATTAATTATATATACCTTTTTTTACTATTGATATAATATTTTTTTGAAAAATTAAAAACATTTGTTCGTTGATATGGTAGATCATACATACGCATGGGTATTTTTTCTAATTTTCAATGGAGGGAAAAATAAACATACCATATATTAACCCTTACCAAAAATCATATTTATATCACAAAAATCATATATATTCATTAAATATATCTTTATAACAATCCATATTAAAAGAAAATGAAAAAAGAATCATAGAAATAATATACATGAGTGACATTATAAATTTACAACATGTGGGGAAGATATAGAAAATGAATATAACATTAAAAAACATTCCAATATAGTGAAGATACTAATTCAATCATGTCATGTTTTTTGTAAACAAATTTGAGTAGATTTATGTATAAAGAAACCTGAATATATAGATAACAACATATACCTCTTCTTTGTACATATTCATTTTAAATGTACCTTAAGGATTATTTGGTGGGTCTTATAGGAAAAAAAATACTTAATAGTTAGAGATAATAGTGTTGGGATAATATTTCTGTACATGTTTTATCTAATGGAATCATGTGGTTTGAATAATAGAGGATATGAGGAGACTTTTTATATGTGAGAGGAGTGGCACGATAATAATTGTTAAGAATATTTAAATATATTAAAGCCACCATCATAGAAATGTGTCTCTAAATTGGATCGAGGTTAAATATGGGATGAGATAAGATCCTAATTGAATCAAAATACAAAACTTATATTTTTTATGTCCTTTTACCATTATCTATTGTGGTGAACATAAAAACAAATATTAATTATAAGGATTATACATATATAATCCTTTATAAAATAATTATTTTATGTATTTTTTAGAAATCCATTTAAAAAAAAGTAGAAAGAAAGGAATCATATTTTTAGGAAAATTATTTTTCAGGAAAAAAAGTAAATTTATTATTATTGAATTATTAATAAAAACAATTTAATTAATTTTTTATATTTTATTAAATATATCAATTTTTTTTTAAAATCATTCATTAATAATTATTAAATAAATTTACAAATATACTATATAATTCACACAATAATAATAGTTTTACTTTGTAAAAAAACTATTATCAATTTTTTACATTCAAATTATTTAATCCTTACTTTCAATGATTTGATAATAAATAAATGAATGAATATTATTTTTTGACACTAAATACCAATATATTTCATTGAAATCCAATTTTATTAGATATCATGAAACAAAATATGAATAATAATAAAATTATTTGAAAAATGAATCTTTTAACATTAAATAATATAATTTTAAACATTTAAAATTTATCACATATTTACTAAGAATTGAGAAATAAATTTAAATTAAGAAAAACTTTTACACACACATTTTATAATTTATTTAGTCCTATTCACACAATAGATTAATTTATCATGGAGGCAAAAATACCATTTAATAATAATATTTAAATAGTATATCGTGGTTTATGTAAGTGTAATTTTTCAGGTAAAGTATGTTATCAAATAAATCTTTTTTTTTGAAGAGAACTATATAGTAAAATACTGGGGAGTAACATAAAACATTCCCATTATCTACATGAAAATTTTAATAGTTATAAATGAATGTTTTTTTATTAACATATATAGAAATATTGTAATTTTCATTCATCTTCATTAGTGTATACTCAACTTCAAGACACCATTGTTGGGTATTATTTAATTATTAATCCTTTAGATCTAGATTTTCATTAATATTTTTAGTAAATTTTTTATCAGTATCTTTCAACATGAACTTCTAAGTATCTTGATTTTAACAAAATTTACTTTTGAATGTTTTTCTATTATATAATCCTTTATTGCATCATCTTTATCAAAGAGTCACATATCCATATTGATTTTAGTGTTTTCCCCAATATGGGATTCAACATAAACCTTTAAAATGTGTTCAATAAATTTTTCATCACAAACTACTTTATCATTTATATTTTTTTAAAATAATTATTTATTATGATTTTTCCAAAGACATATTTTTTATCTTGGATAAATGAAGAAGAATATACTTCCACTTCACTATATATCATACATCATCTCATACATATAAGATAATTGTTTTTAACTTTTAGAATAATTTAAAACATATTTTTATATTTTAACTCATTTTTACTTGGTTTATCTTCTTTCTCAATGTCCTCATATTTTATCACCTTTATTATCTGGATATTTAGTTGTGTAATTCTAATTTTTTTTATTATTTAAAGCATTTAAGTGGGAGGTTTACTTTGTAATTTCCTTTTCCATTACTAATGTTCCATGAGTTCTCATATTATAATTACATGAATTTGAGTTTTCTTATGGATTGAAAAGAAATTTCATCCTTGATAATCTTGTTGAATTTTGGATCGTTAAATATTTAATAATAAAACAAATACTATGATCATTATCAAGTGATTCATAATATATATCTAATAATTTAAAAGATTTTAAATTAATAAACTCTAGAATGTTCCACATAAAATTATTTAGAATTTTAGATTGTTTTATACTTTATCTGTAATATCCTATATTATTGACTATTCCATTAATTATTTTGAAGTAATAATTAAAACTTTCAACATCATCCATCCACACATCATAAAACCTGAATATCTATATTTATAAACTTGTCTCTATTACCTTAATGTTCTCTTCTGTTACTCTTTGGTAATTCCCAATATCATTAAACAGAACTCAAATATATTCTTAATAGATTCTAATGATTCTTAGTTATAATCAACCAAAAATACAATTTTTTAATAATTCCATTGTGATATTAAATATACCAATTGATATATTCTTTCATCTTTAAAAATTATATTTCAATCTCAATAACTCGGATATTAGAGTTATTAAATTATTATATTTCTCATAGAGAAGACTGTTGACCTAGCACATTATGATAAGGATATATTTTTAAGAGAATTATAATTATTGGTATAAAGTAATATATGGATAAGTAACTTATATTAACACAAACATAAAATATTCACCCATTTATCTTTTCACCATGTTATATATTATAATGAAATCATCGTATTCAAAAATGATAAGGACCGAAATCTCTACCATATTCTCAAAAAAACTATGGTTATATTATCCCCCCATTGAAAAAGAATTGAAAGAATTATCGGGGTTACTCTAATAACACATCAAGTGGTAGGTAATAGTTGAACATGTTGTATCAAAATTAACTTAAAATTTCAATACGATGACATTACTCTAGTAAATACATAAAAAATTGGTTCATTTGTTGAGTTATACTCAAACCTAATATCCTCATTTGGAACTTCTTATTTAATTAAGTAATATTTTATATCAAGCTTTCTAGATATCAAAGATAGTGAAATATTCATAGGTTAACTAATGATTCATAGATCATCCCAAAAAAATCATTAATGGATTCTCAACTTTTACAATAATATATTTGATCTATATGTTCCTGTTAAAAAATTTATTATACTAATGTTTTAGCACAAAATTTGACATCAAATATACTCATAGTAACTAAACTCATATTATTTCCATGTTAGATCACTTTTTTCACGCAAAAATAATGTTATACTAATATAGAATTTTTTTATTGTAATCACCAATCCAATATAGAACAAGAAAATGTATAATATTCATCTCTTGAATTCTTTTTTAACATTAGAACATGTTAAAATATTCAGTTGATATATGTAAGTGTTATTTTAATAGAAAGAAAAAGAAATACATATGAACCACTTAGATATCATCCATGCATAGATAAAATATATACAATATTTTATTTTCAAATTATAAGATAAAACTAAAAAAATAATAATTCTGAATTAATTTATATTTTCATTGTTTCCTACATCATTATTGCTAAATTTTATACCAAATAATATTAGAATTGATACTTATTTATAATATTCTATGAAAAATATAATAATAAACTACTCTTAATAAGTTTTTTTTGGATTAAAATGTGCTTTTATCTTATTATATAACCTATTATCGTAGAAAATAGATCATCACATCATGTATTGAAAATTAAAAACTCTTCTTCTTCATCATTTTAAATTAAACATAAAAATTATCCTTATCACCTATAATTTTTTTTCATAAACATAAAATTGAAAAATATGTTATTCTATACTCACGTGCTAAATACATATGTTTTTGCATACTTTTAGTTTTGAAGTGTTCTTTTTCTAAAATAACTAATTTAGAGTATGTAGCTATAAGATCAAATTTTAACCTTTTCAATGATTTATTTAAACTACATACCATCATTTCAACACTTTTTAGTATGAATAATTTTGATTTCTCAATAAAGACATATTCTACTTTGTTAATATTTTTAAAAATCATATTTCACATTCATTTGATAATATTTATAGTATCTATGTGGTTTTACTTCTAGAAATATTATGGTTTCCTCAAATATTATAATAGATGATAATGTTTATTTAAATTATATTCCCACTTCCAAATAATAATTCTTATAAACCAGTATGGATTTATTCTATATCACATCATTGTTTCATTATGATTTTTCTAAAGACCAACTTGGAAACTATGAATTTCCCCCCATAATGTTAAGGAAAAAATTTTCCCGTAGAATTTTTATAAATCTAATCAATCTCTTCATTAAAATTCTAAATTAATTACTTCTGTTTAGTTACCTTAACAACTACCTTTTATTCATCTTCTGAAATAATATCATTTGGAATTTTTATTCTGAATGTTATTCTCATTTTTACAAAAGTTTACTAAATACAAATTATATATGTAATTTCGTTATGGTTCATTAATTTCTTCAATTTAAATCTCTCATACTCAAATTCATTTTTATGATCATTGGTTTGAAGTGGGATAATATCAACTTTTTTTCCTTTCCTACATCATCAAATTCGTTACAAAAAATATTAATTCTATCAAATTCTATGATTAAAAAAAATTGTTTCCATTACTATTTTAGATTTAATATTAATTTTTTTCAGGTAAAAAATATATATAAACTTGTAAGACCTTTAATTCCAGTATATCTAACATTTTCACTTGGAATGATGGACCATATAGATCCCTTATTCTCCTTTACCCATGAATTTCCACATATTAGAGTTTTTGAATCTTTAAAAATAATGGAAGAAAAAATATTTTAATGTAATCCCCAAGATGAGTTCATTTTTACCACAATTATTTTGGAAACATGTTTTAATCAGGTCCCAATAATCATCTTTTAAAAATACGAAAATCATTACTTATTGCTTCCCATGAAAATATTTTTTATATTTATATCTTCACCAAGAACTTTTATCCATATTCCAATAAACTAAACATATTTATTTAGGATAATATATTTTTTTGGGTTTATGAAGAGTACTTTATTTACTTCTTATCTAATTCATTAAAATGTATGATTTATAAGTTATAAAGGTAAACTAAATTCTATTATATTACCCTTAAAATTTTATATATACTCATAAATCATTTTTATCAAGATGTCTAAAAATTAAGAAAATATATGCCTTAACAATCTTGTGTTTAATAAACAGAACATTGGTTATCTAGATATAATCATCATCATGTGTTTCATGGCTTAAGTCAAATTTGGATTTTTTTAATGTCTAATAAGATCACAAAAGTCATAATCATATAGTTTTAGTTTCCTAGTGAACTGAATTTATACTATTTTGTATGTTCCTTGAACCGTCTTCCACTTATGACATGTTTCATAATCAACTTCTATTTTTCACCCTATCCCCTACCCCCTCTCTCTAGTGGTTTTAGATCTATCACCACCACATCCTTATCTGATATTTCACTCAAAACACTTTTACTATGATTGTAATGTATTCTATGTCATAGTTTGGTTTAATCCATGGAAATAAAATAATAATATTTAGAATAATAGAGGAATGTTATTTTTTTCTAATTAATTATTTGTGGGGAATTACAGTTTCTTCATAAATAGTGTATGTGATTGACTTTTTTGTGATGGATGAATTCAAATATAGAAAAATATCTTCTTACATTGTTTTTTTTTGAGATTGATGAACTATCTAGTCACATAATCAAATTAGAGGGCATGAATGCATTAAAACATGAATAGACTATTTACAACGAAATAAAACTTCTATCCTAAAGAGTTCATTTCAGATAATTATTTGCAACAAACTTATATGACCCTTTGGAAATACCCAATATGATAGTTTGTAATTGTGATGGATTCATCACAAATAGCCTCTCAATAAAGGGTATTTGTGAGGGTTTGGTCACTAGTTATTTTTGCATCATATCTATTCAAATATTCCAATGGCTGGGTATTTATGATATATTTCAACATAATTATTAATATTTTTGGCAGATCCATCACAAATTTTCTATCAGCATAGTTTTTTGTGATGGGCCATCTCCACGTAAATAATTTTTTCCTCAATGATGAAAATAATTTCAGTTGGTTGATTTTTATGATTTATAATATATATATCAAAAATAACAATAGAAAATAGTCCAAATAACATAGTTTTTTTTATTGATTTTCATTTCCTAAAAAGTAAGTCTTAAAAAATTATACTTCAATTATATGCAGCCCCCTCAATAATTTTGTCATAAGAATTATGTTTCTTTTAAGAATAACACTCTGATTTCATATTTGACCTCCAACTAAGTAAATTCTAGATGAGATCTAATAATCCATTAAAAATATAGTTATTTAGAATAATTTTTTAAACCTTATTTATAAAGATAAATAAATTTTTCTAATTTTTAAATTTATATAGGTGTCATGTTATTTGGATTTATTAAATTGATATGATTTTTATTATAAATTAATTTAGTTTACTAAACATTGGTATAATTTATTATAAATATCAATATATTAATATAATATCTGTATAAATTAAAATTATACTATAATTTTTGAAAATTATTATAATTTAGTATATCTTCATAAAAAATTTTAAAAATTTATTTAAGATTATATAGAAAAACCAAATTGAGAATAAATTGATGATAATTAATTAGAATGAATATAAATTAATATTAAATTTTCAAATTTTTTATAAATTATTATACAATAACTATAAAGTGATATAATTTAGTATAAATTTATAGAATACATTCATAGAAAAATTGACTAAATTAATAAAAATTATGGAAAATTATTATCGATTAATATATATTATCATAATTTGAAAAAAATTATCAAAATTGTTTTATATTTGTATGAATTAGAATTAATCAATACAACTCATTATTAGACGATATAAATAATTTTTAATAAACATAAAATAGTATATTTTAATAGAAATTAATTTTAATAATAAAAAATTAGAATAACATGAGAAAAATTATTACAAATTCATATAAATTTTAAATTTTTAATAAATATAAATTATTATAAATCCATCCAAATTAGTATAAATACAAAAATATTTGTATAAATTAGTATCTATTAGTATTAATAAATAAATATTTTAATAAATTATAAAAAAATTGTTTAAATTGATAGAATTTAATAAAAATTTATAAAAAATATTGTATATTCTTATAAACAACTATAAATTGATATAATTTGTCATAAACTAATATAAATTTTAATTAATTGTTAATAAAATAGAAAATTAACATAATTAAATCTCGATTATAATAAATTCATAATATTCTATATTACTTACAAAAAATTCTAATAAATTATTATGACATACTAAAAATTATTATGAATTAGTATAAATTCATAAATATTGGAATAAATTTGTAACATTTAGTATAAATTAATAAATGTGGATATAAATTAGTATAATAGATCATAAATTGGAAAAAAATTAAACATTTTTATAATTTATTAGTAAAAAAATAACAATTAGTATAATGAAATATTAAATTATTTAAATTGAGTTGTTTTACTATAAATTGATATATGTAACTATTAAAATGTAATATTTGGTATAAATTAGTATAAATTTGTATAAATTGATATTAAATCCGTGATATTTAAAAAAAATTAATATTCATTATAAGAAATTTATATAATATAGTATAAATTAAAATAATTTACAATAAATTTTTTAAAATTACTATTATTTTTTAAAAAATTTTAAAAATGCATAAATATTATTGTTAAAATAATATTTAATATGAATCCATAAAAATTATTATATATTAGTATAAATTTATATAATAATAACATCAATTAATAAAAACTTAAAAATTATTTTTATTTATAAGAAAAAAATTTAAATTTTTTGGTATTAGTTGAAACTGGTGTATATTTGTAAAAAATAATATAAATTGTCAAACATGAATTTAAATTAGTAAAATTAATATAAATTTCTATTAATTAATATTGTTTTCTCACAAATCAATATAAATTAGTATAATTTAGTATAAAATAATAAAACGTAGTATACATTATAATAAAAACATAATATAAATAAATATTAGTATCAATTAATAAAAAACTAGTAAAAATTATAATCAATTATTGGAAATTAGTATAATTTATTATAAATTAATTAAAATTGAAATATACTAGTATAAATTAATAAAAACTATTACAAATTTGTAAGACTGTATAAATTAATTTATATTATTAATTATCAAGATTAATTTAAAAATAATGGGTAAAAATTACTATAATTTATTATAAATTAATATAATTTAGAATAAATTCATATAAATGAAAATGAATTATTATTAATTCATTAAAAATTAGAATAAATTTTTATTATTTATTATAAATTAAAATATTTTTGTATAAATTTATATAAATTAAAATATATTAATGAAATTTTTATAAATTCAGAAAAACATATAAATTAAAAAAAATTATAAAAAATTATAATTTAATATAAATTAGTATAAATCATTATTTTTAATTATTATAAATTAAAAAATATTATATATTAGCATTAATTAATAAAAAATTCTATACATAGGTTTAATGTAATATAAAATTAAATAGAACTATTATAAATTTTAACATACCTTTTTTGTAAATTACATTAATTTACTATAATTTTTTATAATCCATACAAATGATTCCCATGTTGCATTAGTTTGTTGCATATTCATCCCTCTATGTTTCATTTCAACTGCCAGAACATATATGGGAGAAAGATCCCACCATGAAAAACTCATTCCTTAAATTTGCAAAATTTTAATAATATTTATAATTTTATATTATATGTATAATATTATAAAATAATAATTAATTGTTCATTTAGTGAAAATATGTTGGTAATTCAATTTATATAATAAAATAATTATTTTTTATTAGAAAACTATGGAACATGAAAATTGATTTTTTTAATGACATGTTATTAGATAAATAATTAGAGAAATCCCCTCTATTTTGGTATAAATCATGTCAATATCCAATGGGTCGAAGAATTCATATAAATCAAAACATTAAATTTTAAAAAAATTAGATAGATAATTTAATTACATGTGTTAGAAGTGTGATTTTAGAAGATATGATGTTTTGATATTGATGAGGCTTATCTTTTGTTTTATTTGGAATGATTGTGCCTTTTAAAATCAACATGGTGAATGGAATTTAGAAGGAAATATAAATATTTTTGTTCGATGATCACCAATGTTTGAAAATCTAGTTCATTATTCTATTAGCACCTCTTTTGAAGAAACAAAAACTCATAGTGAACTTTATTCTCATAAATTATACAATCTTGAATTTCAGATTAGTTGAAATATATTTTAATGAACTTATATCTAGGATTCATGAAAATAAATTATTATTAAAACAGTTATGTGTTTTAAATATGATTTGGGAAAGATAAATTGTTTATTTGATCGAATATTTTCTTTGGTTAATTCTTTGTTACTTGATGGGAATATAATTCTTATAAATTTATATAAATATCAACAATATAGTTCATAATATAGATATTATTTATCAAAAGATCTTTTCATGTTTAAATGTCATCATATAAAATTATTCTAAATATTAGTAATTAGTTAATTTTACAACATATGGGAAATTGAGGTATTATGAATTGCCACACGTAATTTCCATAATTATTTCCATTAAACAATTGAGGTATTTTATAATTATATGAGCTCTAAAATGTATTTTTGTTTCCCACAACATAGCCCCACTGAGAAAATGGAAGATATCTAAAGTTTTTATTTGTAAAATATTTAATAATCATTTTGATGATGAATGTTGGGAGAAAATTAATCATGTGCTTCATTATTTTTCTCCAGCACCTCTTAACATTTGGCTAAATGATTATACATATGTATTTTTGGTGCATACAATAGTAAATATTCTTATTTGATTATTTTTATAACATTGTACAACATACATCTATTATATTTATGACATAATTACATTTATATATATAAATATATAAATATATATATGTACTTATATATTTGGAATTACTAATTCCCAAAAAATTGGAAAATAATTTTGGTGTTTATTGGAATCCATTGATTGGTGAGTTCATTTTATTATGGAATGATATTGGTTATACATTTTATGTAGATTTATATTATAATTATATACTCAAAAGTACATTATTTTGGAAAATCAATTAATTTCCATATTATGAAATATTATCAAAAAAATATGTGGTGTTGGGAGAGATGATAATTGAATAAAGAAATGTATTTTTTAAGATCTATATTTTTTTGATTATTTGGTTTGTTATATTTTATATGTTATTAAAATAATGAAGAATTTTTTGATCACCTATTTTATATCCAGTTATGAAAACCTAAATGTACAAACTATACTATAAAGGAATGGTTAAATCTTTCCCAATATTACGGGAATCTTGAACTTCAATTAATTTCAACGGAAATGTCACAAAAACTATTGAAAATAAAATCATATTATGATCCTCAAAATGAAATTCAGTAATTATTTTGTCAAAGGATTAAATATTTGAGGTTATAAGATGTATATACACATAATTTGCGTCATTAAATCATAAAAGGACAGATTATCATTTAAAAAATTCACGAATGTCTTTTCATATTTAAAATATTAATATCTATCTAGCATAAGAAGGATACAACATTCTTAATTGTGGTATATAATTACTAAAATTATTTTGGGAAAAAATACCTCAAAGAAATATTACATTGTTTTGGGGTTGATTGAGTTAATTGAAAAATAATTTTTTCGTGGATAGTTGTGGAGTTCCACAAAGATTATTGAAAATTAGTGTTTATAAAGATCCAAGATAAATGGAATAAGTGCATGAAATATTTGAATTTACAAGAAAGATGAGTTTATGTGAATGAGGCCTACATGCTCAATGAAATATAAAAAATGGATTTACACACTTGGAAGAAATATTACATGTAATGGAGAATAATTATAATTACTTTTCACGAATGGTTAGCCAACCTATAAGTAATTGGATAACTCCTAATATCAGTTTCATGACCCTTAGATAAATCAATGGATCTAAATCACATAATTGTTTCATGTAAATAGAGTTACCACTAAATTGAGTGGCATGAGAAATGTGTTGCATGTTAGGAATGTTGGGAGAAAAGAATAAATTTTGCAAACTATCCTATAATGTTTTGGGAAAGACATTGAATGGTTGATTGTAAGATAGAAGTTTCCCAATAATTTTGTTATAAAGGGGTACACATCATGTTGATGAATATAGAACATAATTATTCAATAAATGATGTGTAAAACATAAATACCCATGAGATCAAATTTGATTTCTCTAAAAAATAAGTCAGAACACTTCAGTTGAGATAGAATTTATATTTAGTATTGTTATTGGTTATAAATCTGGAGGGACAATGAGTCCTCTCAGAACATTATGAAAAACAATACACTTTTTTGGGTTTGATATTTTCGAAACATTGTCTATATATATTCCCTAGACATAGCCCAGTGAAGGTGAACCAAGTAAAATTTCTATGTCTTAGTAATTATTTCATTTTTATTGATACATTTCTATGGGAAATAGAGAGAAGATCATTTTTTAACAATGAAACAAGAACTGAAGAGGTATCAGTTTTAATCTGTCATACCCTGATTCACCCCTATTAGTGTATTTTACATTTCTAGGATAAAAAATATTATATCTCTACAATAAAATTTATATAAAAACAACATACTATGATGCATTAGGTAAACTGTAAAAACATGTTGTTATAATTTTATGTAAACTGGGAAAATATTTTATCTAGCATTTTTGACATAGTAAAATAATTAATTTAGAATTTTCATGTATGAATAAAATAGTAGATGACTTGAAAAATTATAACAGATCTGCCAATTGATGATATGTACGTGAAAATTGAAGAAGAATATGCATAATAACGCATCTATTGAATGTTTATTTTATGAATCATACATGCATTACAGAAAATTTGATGTTGTAATAGACAAGCAATTAATAGTATTTAATCAACTGGATCTTTGTTTCAGTAGTCATAATTTACTCGGTTGTTAAGATGAAGAACTCTATAGAGCTCATATATATATTTTTTAATTATGATGAAATTTGATGTTTTTTTCAGCAGGTGATGCCTTTACTCATATATTTTTAACGAAATTTGAAAATGTAAATCAGTGACAATTGTTTGGTAAATTATACAATGGTGATATAAAAACATAACAAAAATTATCCCAAAATTTCATAAATAATGTTAAAAACATAATTTTTCTTGGTTGAATCTCTGAGAGGTAAATTTACAATGATTCAACATATGAAGTCAATTTTTAATTTTATATGTTATTGATTATGTTTTTTTATCCAAGTACCACGACCTATAAATAAATTTGATAAGAAATTAACTGAACATAGTAATACACTCTATAAATTATTCAATTATTATAATGTTTATATTTTTAATGGATTTCTATTTCATCCACACATATATAGAGAATGAAAAAAATCAATAAAAAATGTTTTTCATTAAATGATATCCTCCCAATGTAATTGAAGTTTACTTTCATGTCATACTGGATGAAATAATAAAGTTATACTATATAGGTAATAATTATATAAAAATTATTTAATATCATTGTACTGATAATAATTGATGGTTTCTCGTTCATTATTAATATATAGTTTTTGATATTAAATATAAGATTATACTTTATAGAAATAATCCATGTATTCTAGAAAATAAAGAACAAAAAGATTGTTATGGATATTAATGATCAGTCTTGAGAAATTAATTTACTAGTGGAGTTTAATAAAAATTAAATCATATCGATTTATGGGAAGATAAATTGACACCATTGACCATAATAGTATTTATATTTTGGTGGAAAAATAATGGAAAATATCTTTTTATTTATGAAATGAAAATATCAATGATGAGACACCACATTTATGTTATGATGGTGCTGACAATGCCGAATATGTAATAACTAATATAGTTATTACAATTGATGATGAAATTGATACACGTTTGGAAATTAATGATGTCGATGAGTATGAGTAGACATATAAACTAATGAAACTGAAGATGAAGACGAATATAAAAAATAAATAATTATGTATTATTTTATTCAATAAATACTTATTATCTTTTTATTTTTAATATATTTATTAATAATTATTTATAAGTAACAATATTTTCACCCATTTTCAACAATTAATATTATTAAAATTTTAATTTTTTATATTTTTTATATCGAGTAAGGAATTTGTTATAAGTGTAATAATATGATTTAAATGGATGTATAAAATTATGATGAAATGTTTTTTAGACTGATTGGGGATGATACATAAGGTGAATAGGTCCTTGATATGTTATCTTGGGGTGTTAAATCGAACACAACTACTAGAAGGGGTCAAAGGATTATGCAATTGATGAATATGGATCGTGTTATAAAGCAATATAAACCTATCGACTTTGGTCCTAAGTAATGTATATAGGTTTAAACATTAAATTTATATAATTTTAATTTAATTTATTTAATATATTATTTGTGTTAATAATAATAATTATTATTAATGTTTTTCTTCATGTAGGAATTGGTAAAGCTAGTTATATTTTTGGAACTATTTTTCTTCACCCTGTGGTTTCATAAGATTGGGTTCCTACCACATTACATCATTTTTCATTTGAGTAATGGTTGGTTCATTTAAATAAACAATTTTTTTATAATAAATATTTATAATTTCAAGTGTTCTATATTATTAAATATTTGTTGTGCATGTGGTATCTTGTGGATGAGATCATGATATCATGTATTTGTGTGGCTTGATAGGCTTACATGTGTGATTTTTTCCTTCAGTTTTTATAAAAAATTGTGGTGTATGTAGAGGGAATCTTAGAAAATATATTATGATCCATATATCCATCATCAACCTGATTATGTCTTGTGTTAGGTTTGGGATGGATTTTCCATCCACATTTTATGAGGAAATTTCTAGATTATATCTGATTCTGGTAAATATAATTTTGGGGACAATATGTCACATACAGAGTTGGGAGTCATAATTTCAATATACATCATTGAATAATGGTATGTAATATTATTTAAAAATTATATATATATTTAAAATTAAATGTGTTTGATTATTTCATATATTATTAAGTTGATCCAGGATTTATATATAATTTTTGTATAAGGTAATGTAGATATATAATGGTACTGTAAAGATTATTGATGTTAGACAATAACATATTGTGGATAATATTTATTTTAGTTTTTTGAAATAACATAATTTAATTTTTTTTCATCTTCAATATTTTTATTAATATCATTATAGGTGATATATGAGAAAAAGACTTCATATATGTGTGAGAGTGTTATGGAGGAAAGTGGTGGGGATGAGGCCTAATTTGAGTCATGTTTCTATATGGTGACATGAATGTAGGCTATGAATATTGGTATTTAAAATTTCTAGGTTACCTGTACATGTTCACTATCATCCCAGAATAATTATTGTGGCACTATAGTGTAGGATATGAGAAAACAAGATCAACAAGAGGTTATACATATATTTAATAGAGAGTATTTATGATATGAAAAAAGTTTGATAAAAAATAGAAGTGAAAACATGATATGATGATTAAGTATATGCGCCGATGTACATGTGGTCTAGGGATATAGTACCATTCTTTATCTCCACGTGATTTTCCACCACATTGGTTGAATGTTATTTTATTAAATTTAATACTTTATATATATTATATATAGTCTTATATTTAATGTTTTATTTTTATTTATTTTTTATTTATCTTATTTAATTTTCTTTATATTTCAGTTATATTGGATAGAATAAGTAATTTTTTCAAAAGTAATCTATGAAAATACATTTTTTTCTTACATTTATATTCCATAAAATGTAATATTATTTATATAATCACAATTTTGATGTACAATAGTATTTGTGATGAAATATGACTTCCTTCAAAAAAATCATTGAAAATATATTTATTCTGATGGAAAAATTTATCCACAATAAATAGTATATCCACAAAGTTAATTTTGTAAATCTATCACCAAAAATAATATAAGAGAATATATTATATGAAAAAGACTTATTTTTTATTAAATGTTTAAAATAAAAAGTTTATTTCATAGGAAATACATCACAAAAAAACATTTTAAAAAAATAACTATATATAGAAGAAGGGAAACCAGTTTGATGAAATTAAAACCAGTTATTTATATGTTTGGGACAGTTTGTCATTATATTTAACACTTGATGATCCTTAATTTTTTTGAAAATAAATTCATTTAAACCAGCATAGGGTTTCCTCCCACTCAATAGATTGTGTTTAAGACCTTTAATTAATATAATACATTAGGATTTTCATCTAAAAAATTCAATCTTACCAGTAAAAACTCATTTGTTTTTTAAAGAGTTGTCATTTACAAATGTAATGCCTCCAAAATCATGTTATTTAATTGTATTTAGGTTATTTTATAAAAATTCATATGATAGGAAAAACTATTATCAGGCATCCATGGTTTAATTTTTTTTATTCTTTCAAAGAAACTTTAAAAATGAATGATTTTTTGTCCTGCTTTATTTTCTGAATTCCATTTCCATTTTAAGCATATGCAATATATCCAAGATAAGTATTTGTAAAATTATAATCCTAATGATAATTTTCTTTTAAACTTCCACAAATATCTTCTAAAAAATTAATCATGTTTTTAGTTTATAGATTTGATAAACTTTTATTTATAGATTTTTTCTTTTTAGAACTGTTCTTTATATTCATAGTATTATTTCTTTTCTTTTTATTTTTACTCCACCTTGATTTATTTTCATTCCAGGGAAATGATTTTATGTACAAAAATAAATAGCGAATATTCCCATAAGTTCCAAAATAGTAATAATATCCCTTGAACTATATTCATCAATATTATTGAGATTTACTTCAAGAAAATAGTTATTGCTGTCATTCAACATTCTATTTATTCTTTTTATCTAGAAAAATTAGTTCTTATTGATCTCATATAAATTTCCAATGATTTGTAATAATATTTATCACTACTTATTTTAGACCAAAGTTTCAAATTTTTAGTTTGAGAATCCATAATTTTATAAATGAACATTTTCTATTTATTTTAGGTACAATTTATTTGAACTATTGACATGGGGAATTATTTTTGAAGAAAAAATATGATTTTTTTCATTAACATAAATTGAAATTTTAAAATATGTATTCATATTATCTATTGGTTTCTATCTTCATATTGGATTTATTATCACTTTTTTAATAATTCTATATTTAGAACTAGTTTTTTATTAATATATTTAATTAATTTTTTCTAATTTAGTATCCTAAACATGAGATTTCTAATTTATTTATTGTAAAAGGATTTTTTATTTAATGTATTTCCATTCCATTATTATTAAATCAATAACCTTTCTTCAATGTTTTGATCTCTTATTATACACATTGTTCTACTGAATAATGTATTGAAATTTATTCTTAAACATTTATACCATAAATGATTATTTACCTACTTCTTCACTACCTAAATTTTGTCCTTTTTTCGAAAAAATCAATTCTTTTTTTAATTTTTTCTAAAAAATATATATCATATTGTATACTTAATATGTAGTGTGCCTTTTTATTTTTACTGATAATACATTCAATCATTAATGTAGGATAATGTTTTATACATTCAGTTGATTTGTTGTATTACTTTAATATTTTATCTGATTTATTTTCCCATGTTCTGTCTTCTTTATCATCGACTTCAAATTTACCACATTTCTTATTTGGATTATGAATTTAACAATTCAAAATCCCCCCAATATAATAAATTTATATGTTATATTGCCCTTTTGTTTTAATTTAATTTTTTTAAAGTCCCTTGAAATATGAAATTTCATTTTCTTCAAGTCTTCATAAATTTATTCCTCATCCTTAGAATATTTTTATTTCTTAAATTATTATTCTTTGAGATTGAATTTTATATGGAATTGAAATAAATTTATTACATGATCAGTTTCATAAATGACAGATATTTATTATTCAAATAATAATAAATAATTTTATGTAGTTTATCAAGAGAGAAATAAGTATAATATAAGACATATATTTCTGTACCAACCATGTTGGAAATGTTCCTAATAATCTTTGTTAAAGTTGTTGAGTCTTTTAGTTTTTCTCTATAATCTTTGATGATGCTGACTATCTCATTAAATTTTACGAAGTAATAATTAATAGTTTCATCATCAACTATCCTCACATTATTATACATACATCTCTCTATTTATATATTTGATTCATTAAAGTAAAAATTTCCTTCATAATTTTATTCCTATTTTTCAGAATATTTTTTTGAAGCATCATTATATAGTTTTACATTTAATCTATATAGGGTATAAGAAAATAATCTTTTATCCTTCCATCTACATTGAGTTCTCTCTTTTCAAAAAAAATAAAATTGGAATATTTTTCATGATATGGGAAACCTATGTTAGTATAATCTATGACTAATTGGCTATGTGAGAGAAGACATGGTATTATATTATTATTCCAACTAGCTTAGTTGTTTCTCATATACAGTTGAAATAACTCTAATTTTAAAATAATTGAAATTTAACATCACATAATGAATATCGATGTTATAGTATGAACCATGTAGCTTTTATACCATTTCATGTTTCAGTGTGTAACATATAACAACAGGGGTGGGAGAGGGGAATCAACAGAACTAATATTAGTGTCTATTTTCATGAAATAAGTCTTTATTACATACTATGGAATGATACACTAAAATAATATTTCTTATATGTATTAAATTACAAAACTAATGAAATTTAAAGAATTCTTGGAATATTTTTTAAAGGTAATCCCTGAATGATGGTGAAGATGTACATGTTGTGACTGGTTGGAGTCCAAGTCACATATTTTCTATTTTTATGAAATTTCTTTATATGTGGTTTTTAGAAGAAAAAATCTTGGAATAAATAATTTTTTTCCAAATAATTTTATCCTAATATAATTTATATCAGTTCCCACTAATTAATAATTATGAATCGCCAACACAATGAAAATTTTCATTAGATAAATAATGAAAGATATAACATCACCATTTGAGTTATTTTTCCTAAAATTCAATGAATTTAACTAATTGAATATAATATCAGAAGAAATAAAATTTCCAACTACATATTCATCAATACACATATATATTTTTCTTCTTCCTTAGTATAATATCATTTTTTATATCTTTATTAATTTTTTTATGTTAATTATATTTAGTAATGGTATTAATAAATACCTTCTACATTTTTATTGATATGTAGAAATTTGAACATGGATCAATCAACCACCACTCCAAGATTCTCGGTCATTAATTTCTCATTAAAATTTTTATCTAACCATGGAAATATCCCTTCAAACCCCAAAAATAGTTTCTAGCACTCTGAATTCCAAGTATACATTAATAATAAAAAAACATATATTATAGTATTAAAAATGGTGAGATCCACCAAAATATCAATGATGACATGAATGGGGAAGACTATTTTTCATTGGAAAGCTCCTTGAGTGAAACTCGTACAACTATGATGTGGATTTCACTAACGTCCCTTTTCATAGTCATCACATATGAAATTAATACCATAGCATGAAAAACACTAAATAATTTGAATCCTGAATGTTGGTTTTAATTTACCCACTTTATAAAAATTTTCAATCCATTTAACCCAAAGAGAGCCTAATGAAATATTATTATAAATTTAAATATTAAATCGAATGTCTTTTTTTTGAAATGTTCTAATAATAACTAATAAAAATCTTCTAGTGACTCTTACAAAACATTTTGAATGAAAAAATGACTTTTATAGTCTAATTTATGAATTGGGTCCTTATTGTATTTCACTTCCTTCAACAATAATAACACTTAAATTTATAAGGTGATACATTCCTTTTTATGAATTTAAAATTCCCCATGAAACTTCTATAATATTCATAGACCTCTTGTGTTTTACATAGGGTTAGTAACTTTTTCAAATTTTAAACATCCCCCATCAAAATAAATCTTATATTAAAAAATATTTAATCTTAAATTTCATAGTGTGATAAACTCCTTTGTCAATTATTCATTCTATGATTCCATGATACAATTACACAAATATCACATAGCTTTTACATTATTTTCAATCTTCATGAATTCATCAAATTGTAGAACAACTATTCATGAAGTTTGTTTTAAATTATAGGGGGTGAGACATAAATTTTTTCTCCAACTATAGGTTTCTATAATTTGAAAATTATTTAATAATTCTTAGGGCCTTTTGAATTATTCTATGCGAATACCTGATGACTTCGAACTTAAATGAAAAAATGTTATGAAAAATTAAAAATTTCTAATATAATTCTGAAAAAAACTATCAATCATACAAAATTCCATTTGTTTATTCATAATCATTTAATAAAATAATTTATTATAGTTCCATCACTATCAATAATGAAGAGTTTTTTTGATGGATAAAAAATGTATCCTCATTATCAATGTTTGGAAAAGTATAATTCAAATCCCTATGGTAACATTGGATCTTTTATTAGATGAATCATATTGAAACATTTTAATAGGTGTACATATTGTAATAATTAATTTTTTCCTTGAAATTATATTCTTTCACTTGTGAATTATGTTTTAAAACTGGTGTTTTATTTTTCATTGTGATCTCAACAATATTATTATGTTTATTTATGAATATCCACTTAGATCCTATTACATTATTTCTTTCATCTATAGGATCATGATACTAGGCTTCATTTTTATCAATATAAAGGTTATATCATTTAAATATATTTATCCACTAACTATGTTCAATAAACCCTAAATTGTTTTTTGTATCCTGTTATATAAGATAAAGTTTATTTAAAAACAAAAAACTTTTCTCAAATATACTGAAATTTCATGACTTACAAAAATATTCTTAGTTTCAACCATATTCTGCTACTTTTAAAATTTCAATATTAGGCATTTATCTAGACCTTATTTATAACTATACTGGTTAGAGTATATGTGAATGTTATTAGGATCACAATGATATTCCATTTGACAAATTTTGTTGTACTTATTCATGTTATCCTCGTGTAAATTTTCCACAACTTCTTAACAAGTTTATTATAATTTTTTCATATTTTTGATGAATTTTATTTCATAGGGTTCAACAAACATATCTATCTATTAGTTAAAAAATCAGTGAATTCGTCCTTTGTATGAATGTATTTTTAATATTTATTTATGGAATATTTCATTAAACATTCCAAAATAATGATTTTTTACCTTCCCCAAATATGGGATCTCGATAACCGTGAGGTAATTCATTATAATTTTATTATTGTGCCACCTATCATAATGAGTAATATTACTTTCCATCCTTTATAAAAAAATTATAATCATGTAAAAATTTACTTACAACCTCGACCCAAGATATTTCATGATTTTTTATTTAGTAAACAGGAGTCTTCCTATCTCAACTAATTTTAAATTATTCTATTATTGAACTCCATTAAAATGGGGAGTGTAAGGGTAAATATATTAATGTTTAATGACTTTCTAATAGTGATATAATTAAAATAAATTACTGGTATAATGCATTACATTTTCTATTCAGAAATTAATAAAATATATTTCAGTACCATTCTCAACATATCATATGAATATTATTAATATTTTCACAAGGTCAATTTTTCCTTTTTTTAAGGATTTCATATTAGTAATCATTGAAAAATAATAAAGGAAATTGAAAAATTAAAAATTAAAAATTATATATTTTTTAATATTCGTTTGATATAAATTAGTGTCTATATGTTTAAGTAGATTGGTGGACTGAATCTCAAGGATTCTAATTCATCTTAAGTATTACATAAATATATATATAAATATATTACAACATTTTAGATGAATAGTATATATATTTTAAACCAATATAATTCCTAGAACTATGAATATTTAGTTTTATGAAAGAATATATAAAATATAAGCTTATATCATGAAATATCTTCAACATTTCCATCAAATATCTTCTCTCATTATACCCAATTTGAAATACCTTATGTAATAAAATTCTTTTAACCCAAGGAAAATTGAATCAACTGATAAAAATATTCAAATTTAATATAAGAATGATGTTATAAGAGAATTATTATAATATATGACACTAATACACAATCTGATATATTTAAAAAATCATGATTCTTGTTATAATGCTTTATAAATTAAATAGACATGATTAATAAGGGTGAGGAATCATTATTAATCTGTCATGTTCTATGAGAACATATAATAAGAATATGGTTATGTCCTATGAATTTTTGAACAATCATACTAATAGTAAATCATATAATTTTACAAGGATCGTTACCAAGTATTTCATGACATAGTGGAAATATTCAATAATGTTTTGGGGTCACTCCCAAACAATTTTTTCATTCCACTATGGGCTTTGCACCTCATCTTGTTTCATGTTATCTCATGATATATAAATACTTACCTAATTCATTTAATTAAAAGATAATGTTAATCCCACTGTCTATATAATAAAGACCATATATATGCATTCTATAATTTCATAAGTCATTCATCAATTCATCATCTCAAAACCCCATGAAAAGAAATTAGTTTCATTAAGATTTTATTATCATAAAATCATAGAAAAAGTAGATAAAAACATGGATGGTATTTTTTTATCATATTTTTAGTGGATTATGAGAAATTTCAATGGATGATTATATATATGATAAATACCACTAAATTAATATTGGAACCCATCATTTAAAATATGTGAAAGATATCTTTTAATTATTATAAAATTTAAATAGATATATCAACAATATTAATTAATTTAATTTCATTAAAATATGAATGGAAAAATTTATATTAAACATCAATATATATAATAATCTTGATTGTGGGATAACTATTCAAACATTTATGGTTAAAAATTATTAATTTCTATCTTTTTTTAAGAAGTTATACATATATTTTTTACAAACACATTTTAAAAATTATTCGTTAATTCTTTGTAATGAAATGATTTTATGTATTAAATTATTTTTAAAAATCATTGGACTATTGAAAATAACACTATTAAATATATTTTAAACAAAAAGGGAATAGAATAAAAAAATTCTAACAACTGTATAAAAAATGTGAATATTTTTTTAAAAAATGTTTTATTTCATATATTTTGTTTAGAATAGTTGATAATGAAAGGAAAACATGAAAATCCCAAAAAAAGAGTTTATAACAAAATATATGTTTTTAATATATGAAGAAAATAAAATTCCTCTAAAAGAGATTCATGAAAAAATAATTCTGATTAAAAATATGATTTCAACATAAACCATTACCACAAGTATTATCATTATTCATATGTTATCTTAGGTTACTATATAATGACTTTATATTTGTTATATAGATATAAAATAAGAATATGTATACTTATAATATAATATCTCATTTTCATATAACATTAAATTACTTATTTATTAACAGTTATTTATTGACGTCAATATTTTGTAGAAAATTGGTCTAGTTTACATGCATGCTTTGGATTGATGGTTCTAAAACATTCATATTATTAATGGTTTCTTCATATATATAATATTAATAAATTTTTAAATATCTTATTTATACATTATGTTTTTATTTATAACCATTCATAAACTATAGTGATGAAAAATGAATTTTATCACCCATTGAAGATGGCAGTCCTTATATATGCATGAGTAATGATATTATTTTAATATGAATGGATTGAAAGAAAGGTAAGAAATAATATATTAGTATAAAATAATGATAATATCATAAATATAATAGATATTCATTGAATCCACCACATAAATATCCATGTATGATAGACATGATAAATAAATAACATTGATTTTTGGTGGTTGTAGTCTATAGATACAAATGAATGAAGATTCCATTTCTTATAAGATTAAAAGGAGTTAGAAATTGTATATAAATTTATGATAATTTTTTATAACTGTTATTTTAATTATTTATTTATCATAATATATTTATTGAAGATTTAAAGGATTTCAAAGAGGAATAAAACATAAAATTCATCAGTAGAAAATTATATCTAATTTACTGATCCTCCCTTAGCTTTTTTGTTAAGCATTTAAAGGGTGGTTTTTAGAAATACCACTTTATCTTGGACCTAGAGATGGTATTTTAGAAGATATTTCGGTTGGTAATTGCAATGATAAATTTTTCAATGTTTAATGAAGTATGATTAGACATTATATTATCTTGTGTTTAAACCTAAATTCATAACTTTCATTACCAAAGATATTTTTGGTTATGGGTTTCAGAGAGTTGGGTCAAAATTTATTCTTAAACACCATTATTTATAAGCTAGAAACATCAATTTTGTATAAATTTTTTCCCCAATAAAACATTTAAAATAAATATTTTTACATTTAATTAAAATTATTTATGCATTTAAACCTGAATTCTTCTTTTCCATTATCCATACATAAACCATGTAAAAAATATCATAAAATGGTTGAAGAATAAAAATATCAGAAGGGAATATAAAAAGAAATAAATCTATTTGTCTAGTGGGAAGTATGGAAACCCATAAAATTATTATAGGTATCAAATTATAATTTTATCTTATGGAAAAAAACATTTCAACCCAAAAAAATATGTGTTTATCTAAGAAAAAAAATTAATCCAATAAAAAGTTTATATAAAATTGGGAAGAAACTAGGGAATTGATTTTGTATCACAATTTTATGGGGATTAACTCTCATTATTACATATGGAATAACCATCGCAATGATATATTTACTGAGGAATATAGATACACTTGAAATAATACTCCTTGTTATACATGAAATAAACAACAGAAAATATTATTATAAATGATGCAATCTTGGAATGAGGCGTGGTCACCAACAATATGAAAGTGAAAAAGAATGATCACCAACATTACCAATGTGATGTGATCTTGGAGAGAGGGAAATGAAGTTATGGATCACCTTGCTTCTCTTGAGTTCCTCAGTTCCATCCAGGTCGTTCTACACAGCATGCTTACTCTCAAGCCTGTAGGAGTCAGCACTATCTGGGGTACACCCTCAGTTTCAATCATTTTGGACCACCGTAGTCTCCCCTCACTCTTTTTTTGTGTATTATTTTACCATATCTCCCATTATGAAAATTAAAATGATTGATCAATTGATATTACAATAATCTCTTTGGAGATAACTAATCGGGTAACTCTGTTCCATATTTGGAATAAGCATTACAATATTCTTCAATATTCCATTATGATATTCTCAGTCTATAAACATCATCACTTTAATCAATGAATTTGTGAGATTTAATGGAATCAACCAACATTTTTTTAATAAAACCAACCATCCTCATACAAATATCCAATGTGCATAATACAATAAATATAATAATGCATCATAAAATGTTTATTTCACCAACAAGAATGATTTATTTATATTTATATATTAATTTACATTAAAAATGTCTTCAAAAACAAAAAATCCCAGAAATGAGGAAAATATGGATTTTATTTGAATAAAATATGAAATATTACAATAGAATCAAAAAACAAATTGTTGTTATGGAAGTGGGAAAGTCTATATATTCATATAAATAAATTATAACATTCATTTTTTTTAGGAAAGTAAAGACATTATATAAAAACATTCCACTTAAAAACACATGAATGAAATTCAAAAAAAAACATAAAATTGGTTTCGTAATTCTTTTATATGAATATAAATAAACCCATTAAAAAATATTAAGAAACAACGATATAAAAAAATAATGCGTTTTAAGGGAATTTATAAAAGAGATATTTTGAAATGATATTTTTGTACCTTGAGTCTTAATCATCACATATGGTATTTATTATCCTTCATAAGAACATATATTATTTATTTAAGTAATAAAGAAAAATTTAAATTTTCATTATTCCCTTTGTTTCAATAATGGCCATGTTATTTGAAATAATTACTCACTTAAGTGAACATTTCATATTTGGATGATATTCAGTTCACATGTCCAAAATGAATTCGATAAGTTAAATATGGTGAATGTATTCAATATTAAATTATATAAAGAAATAAAATCATGTAATAATTATCATTATATGAATAAATTAAATTTCTAAAATAAAACAATAAATATGGTCAAGAAAAATAAACTACATTACCACCATGGAGAGGTAGTTTATACCTACACATTAGTAAGGTTTCAATTTTTCAATGTTCATTTTGGAAATAATGAAAGTATAATTTTATAATTCAATAATAATAATAATATCATTAAAATAATAGTGTTTCTCTACCTGTATTTACATTCACCATCCATGTGATGTGGCAATGAAAAATTAATCAAATCACTTTTTGGAGGTGGTTGTCCACACGTATGCTGGAATGCCATTATCATTTTCAGTTGTATGGAAATGTATGAAATTATGTGATATATTAACTTTCCATATTGATAATTATTTTGTGATTATCATATTTATAACTTAAAATCATCATTTTAATTATCCATGAGATATCATGATGAAACAAATTACTTTAGTTTGAAAGGCTCTAGTCCCCCGTAGACAGGAACAATGAATTCATTTCACATTTGATGGAGGATAAAGATGGATATATCTTTGTAAGTTAAAATAATAAAATATCAATATGTATAAAATATTTATTTTTTGTTTTATCTTTGTGAAAAAATATTAAAATTATGTGAAATAAAAAAGAAACTAAAACATTCGGTTAAAAATTAGATGAAGTCGTTCCCTTTTATTAAAGAGGGGAGGGACGCTGTTGGAATTTATTAAAGTGTTTATTTAATTTAAATTGATTTTTAATTATAAATCACTATAAATAGAAAATATAATAATATAATATTAGATTGTTTATAAAAAATCCCATAAACTAATTTTTTGACATGTTTAGACCACATTTTTACACCTACCTTATTGTTTAAACTCGTTATTAAAATTTTTGACAATTATCATAAAAATATTGATTTCAACACTCTATGGTTTAAAATTTTTACTAGAAAATAAAAAATATCACAAAAAATACCATGGTTGATTTAATTATGAATGTAATAATAATTTTAAAAAATATATTTTTTTTGTTTTTTAAACCATTTAAAAAATTATTATTTATTATAAAATATCATTAATATCAATTTAGAACTATTCATTTCCTTTGAATTTTTTGACATCAATAAAAAATTAAAATTAAATATAAATCTTCCAAACCACTATAATATATTATCATTATCTATAAAATTCATGAGACACATTAATTATCTAATATTATACTAATTTCCTTATTTTAAAAAACCTTTAAATTAATTTTTCATTAATTGAATAATTACTACATCAATGTTATGTATGAAATGTTGTAAATTATTTCATAACTGAAAATAAAAAATTAATTGAATTTATAATTATTATTTTTTTACAAATGAAAACTTATAACTAAAAACATTTTCCAGTAATGCACATGATGAATATATTATATTTTTTTAAATCAAGAGTCTGTAGGTTTATAATTTTACTTACACAAAAAATTTATATTTTATAATTACTTAAAATGAGAAAAAATGTTATATAACTGAATAATGAAATATTATTGATTAAATGGACTTATAAAATAAAATTAGGTGACGTTTTGGTATTTTTTATAGTCTTTATGATTTTTTTACTTTATAGTAATTACCTGATTTACCCTTTACTATTGTAAAAATAATTAAAAATGTTTTTTTTCTTCATATTTATAGAAATAATAGGGAAATATTTATTAAAATTAGACACAATAATTCCAAATATAGAATAAATTTTTAAAAATTAAAAAAATATAAGTGGAATAATTTAATTTAAAATTAAACCACAAACCGACAACATAAGAGTCTTTTTTAATTTAAAATTGTAACATCCCAAGTAAGTAATGAATAATATATATTTTTATCTATGTCTATTAATGATTAAGACAGTGTTTTAGAGGCTTAAAATGAAAATAAATCCAATCATAAGCATGGAATACACTAATATTCTTAAAAGATTGTTTTACTGCCGTATGATGGAAAAAACTTTTTAAATATCTCTTTTGACAATTTTATAAACTATGTTTGTCAAAATAAACTTATTATTTATGATTGGGACATCAAAATTTACTTTGTGTGAATTTTTGGTATTTTTCTGACAATGTTCATTTTTTAATGAATAGTGAAAAATACTGCATTTTACATCAAAGATGATTTTTAATCTAATTTATTTATACGATTAGATTATCTTTTGAATTGTTCTTAATGTTTAATATGAATATATTTTTACCATTTAATCCAATGGTGGTCATTGTAATCAACTTCACATTGAAATTAGACTTAAACTAGTGTCAATCTTTTGATACTTATTGTTTCATAAAAACACGCTATTTGTCATGACAGCGGGAATTAATTATTAAATTAATTAATGTGACTTATATGTTTTGAATTTTGTAAAATAGACTTCATTTTTGAATTCGGAATATCAAATATAGCTTAGGGTTATTTTTTGGTAATTTTCTGAAAAACTTCAATTTTTGATGAATAGTGAAACCACTAAGTGGTACTTATAAAGACTGATTTTCCTTTTAAATGAAATTTTTCCATCATTGTGTTTTGAATTTCAAAAATCTGACAAACATGATTGTCATTAAGAAGTAAAATGTGGTTCAATGAGATTATAATAATTTTTTGGTGAATAGTAACTTATTAAGTTCTTAATCGCGATTAGTGGTAATTAGTGTAGTTTAAGGTAAAAATAATGCTTTAATAAAATAATATGAGCTTGACACATGTCCCAACCTTATTTGTTGTGTCATGGACGACCAAGAAAAGCCATGGGTCAACTTGGGGACCCCATGGATCCACTTTGGTTGGGAAATGACATAAATTACTTTTTATTTAATGTAAAAGTAAAAATGACACAAACATAATATGTTTTACGAAAACAACTTTTACATGGGGTTATAAAGATCATATTTTTGATTATAAATAGCCATTGGAAATATAAAAATATTTCCTACATCATAGTATTTTTTTAATAATTTTTATACATTAAATAAATTAAATTATTTATGACATAATAATGATGCAGTGATGACATCATTATTTAACGATTTAAATAAAATGGAAAGATAATGAAAAATATATGAACTACACATGTACAAAACCAATTGTATGAGTGGATTTAGAACCCTTATCACCTTATCCACTAATTCTATCAATGTGGGACCTTTTAAAACCGAAACACATTTTCAAATAAAGTAATATTTCTTTACTTTCCAAAAGAGCCCCTCCTCTCCTCTTATAAAAGGCCCCCACCTCTACCTCATTTCACACACTCCTAAAGCCTTTGGCTCGGCCAACCCCTACCAATTTACTCTCTCCACATCCCTATCCTCGTCCTAGAGGATTCCCTTTGGGCAGAATCCTTCCCAAGTAAGCCTTTATGCTCAAATCAAAAGGAGTTACACTTTTAAAGGTAATTCATTCTCTCATGTTCATTTGTTTTATTTTGCTTCTCCAACCCCCTAAACTCTTTTTATTTACATCTTTTGTAACAACAGCAGTATCTTCAATATACTAGGATTTTGTTATAATATTTATTTGAGCTACACTCTCACACAACTACATCAAATGGTTAAAGAACATACGGTTTCCGTGGATGGAGAAATTCTGCCTCCCGAAATGATGATTGTTCAATACTCATTTAACACATTCAAAGGTGTCCATTATGATGTCACTAATTTTATATATGATATATAATATGTTTATATTTTCATTAAGATTCTGTTTTTTTTCATTTTGGGCATACCTTTATGGCTTCCATTATGGGTAAACACGATATCTTCATTTTAGGAAGTACGTACTACCGCCCCTGAAAGTGATTTGATTCGTTAATACCATATGTGGGATGTGTAAAGGATAAAGTTAATGATATTTTATATGTTATTATACTGGAATTATAATATACTCTTATATCATTATGAATCCATTCCATAAAATACGAAATAGAAATGGAAGTAGCGTTCATGCGTACGTATGGATTACCGTCTCCATGAACGGTGCATTTCATTTGTTACCTATAAATGTCATGTAATATTATAAATACATGTATATGCTGAATATATATGATATATATGTTATCCAAATCATTAATATCATTCTGGATATAACAAACCTTTGACCAAATTAACAACATGTAAGTGTAAGAAGTCTATTTTTGACTTAAGAACCAAATACCGACAAAATGAACACTATTAACATAAATGATTTCATGATGTTCATAACATGGTAAAAAAGGAATAATGAACTTGAAAAAGTTTCATAAGAAAGTAGAGATTAACTCAAGTTTATTATTCAGGAGATTAAAGAACGGTCGGGTCAAGTCGGATACGAGGTAAGGGACTTCGTCTCAATCTCCTTTCATTGAGGAATATTTCGTTTTATACACAACTTTCTTTTATACGGTGTATAAACCCCTTTGAATTTTACTTTTATACAAAAGGAATCTTTTTCTACGAAGCGTTTTACTAAACGACAAAAAGGAATGTTTTTTTAACGTACGTGGTGACAACGACCTTTTTCGCCGCCGCGAGTATTATTTGGTATTTGGCTTTCTCAACAAGCCGTAATGTTTTTAGAATAAAATAAATACCATATACTCTTTTATGTATTTTGGTATTGAAAATGGTTTTGAAAAAAGAATTCTATTTTGTCAATATATTTATGATATATTGTGATTGAAATGTGGAAATGTTATCATTCCTTTATATTGGTTTTATGTTTTATGATTTTATATTGGTACTTGGACATTTTAACGGGTGGTTACGTTATAAACCATATGACGGCTGGTGCCGTGAATACCAGGACGAGTGGTTACGTTATAAACTCCAATTCATTGGGTATGGAAGTCGGCCGTATGGCTATTCCATTAAGTATGTATGGAAATTGGTTGTATGGCTATTCCATTAAGTGATATGTGTGGAAGTCGACCGTATGGTTATTCCACTTAAGTATGTTTATGTCCCAAGTTACCTTTATATATGTTATGTGTTCTTTTTATGGGTTTTATGGTAATCCTTTGGTTACAAAAAGGGAATTAATGATTCTTTATTCAGTGAAGAGTTTTTACTACTTCATGAAGGTGAAGGTATTACTTTGATAGAGTATATATGGTTTACTTGATGTTTGAAAAACGAACAGTTTTCATTCTTTCTATTTCCCTTACTGAGCTTTTTATGCTCACCCCAAGTTTTTTTTGAAATGTTTTCACAGGACATAATGTAGAATAAGGTCAAGGATGGGATCAAGTAAATTTCATCCTATATAAAACATGGAACTAGACACGTTCCTTTTTAAGAGTTTTTTTTATTATGGAAACTTAGTAGAAGTGACTACTTTGTAATCTTTTGAGATGTAATAGTTATGTTGTAATTCTCTAAAACTCTAAACCTGAAAAGATCCTCAACGTGAATTATTCGTTTAATTCAATATTAAGTAAGGTTTAAGGCCGGGGCCTTATAGTTGGTATAAGAGGTCGGTTTAGATAACTTTAGGAGTTAGAATTCTATTAAATGATTATCCAATTTTTTTTTAGAAATAATATAGCATTTGAAGATTACCATGTGGCTTCATCTAAGACATGTTTGTTCAGAATGGTTTTCCACAAAGGAAACAGGGAAGCTGTGCTAGGAAGGCATACAGAAGGAAATAACCTTCCGAATCAGCATCCTGAGATGGTCAGAATTGGAACTGAACAGTTTGTTGCAGTGATGGCACAGTTGACTCAAGCGATAAATGGCGGTGGTATCCATGCACGAGATCAGCCAGATCAACCGCAGAGGAACATGTCAGTGTTGGAACATTTCATGAGGCAACATCCACCATCATTCAGAGGATCATCTGACCCTGTGCTAGCTGAAGGGTGGATTAAAGCACTGGAGAAGATTTTTGATGTCAAGGGGTGTTTAGAAAATCAAAAGTTTAGTCTTGCTATTTACCGTTTGGAGGGTGAAGCAGATCGGTGGTGGTCTATGGTTAAAAATATCAGGGACGCCGATGACATTGATGCTCATAACTGGGATGAATTCAAAGGTATGTTTCTTGAGAAGTATTTTCCTAAGGTTGTTCGACTTAGGATGGAAAAACAATTCTTGGAATTGAGGCAAGAAGAAGACTCAGTGGCTGCCTATGAAGAAAGGTTCACTCGATTGGCAAGGTATGCTTCAAATTTTATCCGAGACCTTGATAGAAAAATCAATCGTTTTTACTCAGGATTAAAGCCAAAATATCGAAGGGCATTAGCTTCTCGTGAGTTTAAAAGTTATGAAAAGCTTGTTCGATGTGCTGAGAAGTTGGAAATGGACTTTACCGATGACCATGTTTTCTATAACAACCAGTAGAAGAAGAGACCGAGGTGGCAGGAGAAAGGTAATAATTCTTCAAAAAAAGTCTGATTGGAAGAGAACTAAGTTTCCAGTTTGTGATAAATGTGGCAAAAGGTATGCTGGGGAATGTCTTCTGAATTCTGGAACGTGCTACCGATGTGGTAAGATGGGACATAAGGCTCGTGATTGCACTGAAAAAGATCAAGGTGAAGGTAAGACCAAATTTGATTTACAGTTAGTGAAATGTTATAAGTGCAATGAGATGGGTCACTATGCAAACAAGTTTCTGGCAAAGATCTTGAGTGATGTGAAGCAGTTAGACTACAAGAAGAAAAGGGTGGTTAAATCCTTTGCAACTACTTCAGCAGATGTCGGGCCATCAAATGAAGTTGTATCGGGTACTTTGTTTGTTTTTTCAGATTATGCCAGTGTGTTGTTTGATTCGGGGTCTACAAATTCTTTCATCTCTGAAACCTTTTCTAGTAAAATTAGAATACCATCTCAAGAAATGACTCCTTAACTTTTGGTAAAAACACCTGGGGGAAATGTTGAGGCAAAAAGAAATTATAACAATATTCTTATCCTTAACTTTGGAATGAACCTACTTGAAAACCTTATTGTTCTACCTCTAGTAGAGTTTGATGTTATCCTGGGTATGGATTGGCTCTCTATTTACCATGCTAAGATTGACTGTAGAGCTAAAGAAGTTTCTTTTCAGAAAGACTTTCAGTTTGTTTACAGGAATGAACCCTTACTTTTGATAACATATCAAGAGGCTGAGAAACTTGTAAAAGATGGAAATGAATGTTACCTTTCACACGTCGTTGAAAATAAAGGAAATTTTCAGATTAATGATGTGCCGGTGGTAAATGAGTATCCTGATGTTTTTCCTGATGAGTTGCCTGGAATAATACCAGATCGGGAAGTTGAGTTTACTGTTGACATAGTTCCTAATGCTAATCCAATTTCAAAACCCCCTTATCGAATGGAACAAATTGAACTTTTAGAGTTAAAGGAGAAATTGCAAGATTTATTAGAGAAAGGTTTCATTAGACCTAGCACATCACCATGGGGTGATCCTATTTTCTTTGTTAAAAAGAAAGATGGTTCTATGAGACTATTCATTGATTATAGAGCCTTGAATAATATCACTGTTAAGAACAAATATCCTTTGCCTCATATAGATGATTTGTTTGATCAGCTCCAGGGAGCTCAGTTCATTTCAAAGATTGACCTGAGATCGGGGGTACCATCAGCTGAAGGTAAAGGAGGCAGATATTCCGAAGACCGCGTTCCGTACGAGATATGGCCATTATGAATTTGTAGTAATGCCTTTTGGGATAACCAATGCACCTGCTGTATTCATGGACTTAATGAATAGAATTTTCCATGAGTTCTGGGATAAGTTTGTGGTGGTTTTTATTGATGATATTTTGGTGTTTTCTAAAAGTAAAGAGTAGCATGAAAGACATTTAAGGGTTATCTTGCAAACCTTAAAAGAAAAGAAACTGTATGGGAAATTCAGCAAGTGTGAGTTTTGGTTGCAACAAATTTCTTTCCCTGGTCACATTGTTTCTAAAGATGGAATAATTGTTGATCCTGCAAAAACAAAAGTTGTGGAAGAATGGCCAAGACCCACAAATGTAACCGAGATTCGTAGCTTCCTTGTTTTGGCGGGCTATTACCGAAGGTTTGTTAGAATTTTTTCACGGTTATCTAGTCCAATAACTAAGCTAACTCGGAAGGGTGTTAAGTTTATCTGGAAAAAAGAATGTGATGATTGTTTTCAGGAATTGAAAAGAATATTGGTGAATACCCCAGTTTTGGCACTACCTTCCAGGAATGGTGAGTTTGTTATATACAGTGATGCTTCATTGAAAGGAATTGGTTGCGTCCTAATGCAGAATGACCAGGTAATTGCTTATGCTTCACGACAGTTGAAAACTCATGATATAAATTACCCTACACATGATTTGGAATTAGCTGCTATTATTTTTTCTTTAAAAATTAGGAGGCATCATTTGTATGGAGTAAAGTGTGAAATATATACCGATCACAAAAGTTTAAAGTATATATTCACTCAGAAAGAGTTAAACATGAGACAAAGGAGATGGCTAGAATTAATCAAGGATTATGATTGTACAATTAATTACCATCCGGGAAAAGAAAATAAAGTGGCTGATGCTTTGAGTAGAAAAAGTAATGCTTCATTACCATTGTTGTGTTTGGAACGTTATCCTTTGGTTAAGGATTCGATGAACTTTGTCATAGAAGTTGTTGGTGCAAGAAGTCCTTCTGTTTTGTTTCAGGTATCAGTGAGATCACCTCTATTAGATAGAATCAAGCAAGCACAGAAGCAAGACAGTGAGTTGCAGAAAAAGGTAGAGCTGGTTCAGAAAGGTAAGTTGCCTGAATTAAACATTGATAATGATTGTGTTTTGAGATTTGGGAAGAGATTTTGTGTGCCTTGTGATTCACATTTGAAGAGAGAGTTGTTATGTGAAGCTCATAGTTCTCCGTTTTCAGTTCATCCGGGCAGTACTAAGATGTATAGAGATCTTCGGGAGTATTACTGGTGGGATGGAATGAAAAGGGATATTGCTGATTTTACTGTGAAGTGTTTGACTTGTCAGACGGTTAAAGCAGAGCGGCAGTTACCGAAAGGGATGCTTCATCCTTTACCAGTGCCAGAGTGGAAATGGGGGAATATATCCATGGACTTTGTTGTTGGATTACCGAAGACATCTCGAGGTAATAATGAAATCTGGGTTATTGTTGGTCGGTTGACCAAATCTGCTCATTTCCTTGTTATACAAGATACTTTTTATCTTGATCAACTTTCCCGTTTGTATCATAAAGAGATAGTCAGGTTACATGGAGTTCCTCTCTCCATTGTATCGGATCATGATCCCAGGTTTACTTCTAACTTTTGGAAAGGCCTTCAGAAGTTGTTGGGTACTGAATTAAATTTTAGTACAGCTTTTCATCCTCAATCAGATGGGCAGTCAGAACGAACAATTCAGACATTGGAGGATATGCTACGAGCTTGTTCGATGGATTATCAGTGAAGTTTGGACCAACATCTTTCTTTGGTTGAGTTTTCTTATAATAACAGTTTTCATTCCAGTATACAGATGGCACCATTTGAGGCATTATATGGGAAGCATTGTTGAACTCCATCATTCTGGGATGAAGGAAGCTGATGGGACCAGAATTGGTAGAAGAGATGGCAGAAAAAGTTCAGTTGATTCATAAACACATGAGAACAGCTCAGAGCAGGTAGAAGAGTTATGCAGATAACCAGAGGAAGGATCTATCTTTCGAGGTAGGTGATCATGTTTTTCTCAAGGTTTCTCCATGGAAAAGTGTGATGAGATTTGGTAAGAAAGGAAAGCTGAGTCCAAGGTTCATTGGACCATATGAAATTCTGGAGAAAGTTGGATCAGTTGCTTACCGTGTGGCTTTACCTCCGAGTTTATCTCAGGTACACAATGTTTTTCACGTTTCGATGTTGAGAAAGTATATGCCAGATCCATCTCATGTTTTGAGCCCAGAGGTAGTTCAGCTGGAAGAGAACCTATATTATGAGGAACAACCGGTCCAGATTCTTGACCACAGGGAGCAAGTGTTACGAAATAAGGTGATTAAGCAGGTAAAGGTTTTGTGGAAAAACCACATGATGGAAGAGACAACATGGGAATCTGAAAATGCAATAAGGGATAAGTACCCCCATTTATTTGATAAGTAAATAAATTGCGGGGATGCAATTTTATAAAGGGAGGAAGGATGTAACATCCCAAGTAAGTAATGAATAATATATATTTTTATCTATGTCTATTAATGATTAAGATAGTGTTTTAGAGGCTTAAAATGAAAATAAATCCAATCTTAAGCATGGAATACACTAATATTCTTAAAAGATTGTTTTACTGCCTTATGATGGAAAACCATTTTTAAATATATCTTTTGAAAATTTTATAAACTATGTTTTTCAAAATAAACTTATTATTTATGATTGGGACATCAAAATTTACTTTGTGTGAATTTTTGATATTTTTCTGACAATGTTCATTTTTTAATGAATAGTGAAAAATACTGCATTTTACATCAAATCTGCTTTTTAATATAATTTATTTATATGATTAGATTATCTTTTGAATTGGTCTTAATGTGTAACATGAATATATTTTTACCATTTAATCCAATGGTGGTCATTGGAATCAACTTCACTTTGAAATTAGACTTAAACTAGTGTCAATCTTTTGATACTTATTGTTTAATAAAAACACACTATTTGTCATGACAGCGGGAATTAATTATTAAATTAATTAATGTGACTTATATGTTTTGAATTTTGTAAAATAGACTTCATTTTTGAATTCGGAATATCAAATATAGCTTAGGGTGATATTTTGTTATTTTCTGAAAAACTTCAATTTTTGATGAATAGTGAAACCACTAAGTGGTACTTATAAAGACTGACTTTCCGTTTAAATGAAATTTTGTCATCATTGTGTTTTGAATTTCAAAAATCCGACATACATGATTGTCATTAAGAAGAAAAATGTGGTTCAATGAGATTATAATAATTTTTTGGTGAATAGTAACTTATTAAGTTCTTAATCGCGATTAGTGGTAATTAGTGTAGTTTAAGGTAAAAATAATGCATTAATAAAATAAGATTAGCTTGACACATGTTACAAACTTATTGGTTGTGTCATGGCCGACCAAGACAAGCCATGGGTCAACTTGGGGACCCCATGGATCTACTTTGGTTGGGAAATGACATAAATTACTTTTTATTTAATGTAAAAGTAAAAATGACACAAACATAATATGTTTTACGAAAACAATTTTTACATGGGGATATAAAGATAATATTTTTGATTATAAATAGTCATTGGAAAGATAAAAAGATTTCCTACGTCATAGTATTTTTTTTATAATTTTTAGACATTAAATAAAATAAATTATTTATGACATAATAATGATGCAGCGATGACATCATTATGTGACGATTTAAATAAAATCGAAAGATTATGAAAAATCTATGAACTACACATGTACAAAACCAATTGGATGAGTGGATTTCGAACCCTTATCACCTTATCCACGAATTCTATCAATGTGGGACCTTTTAAAACCGAAACACATTTTCAAATAAAGTAATATTTCTTTACTTTCCAAAAGAGCCCCTCCTCTCCTCTTATAAAAGGCTCCCACCTCTACCTCATTTCACACACTCCTCAAGCCTTTGGCTCGGCCAACCCCCGCCCATTTAGTCTCTCCACATCCCTCTCCTCATCCTAGAGGATTCCCTTTGGGAAGAATTCTTTCAAAGGAAGCCTTTAGGCTCAAATCAAAAGGAGTTACACTTTTAAAGGTAATTCATTCTCTCATGTTCATTTGTTTTATTTTGCTTCTCCAACCCCCTAAACTCTTTTTATTTACTTCTTTTGTAACAACACCAGTATCTTAAATATACTAGGATGTTGTTATAAGATTTATTTGAGCTACACTCTCACACAACTACATAAAATGGTTAAAGAACATACAGTTTCCGTGGATGGCGAAATTCTGCCTCCCGAAACAATGATTGTTCAATACTCCTTTAACACCTTAAAAGGTGGCCATTATGATGTCACTAATTTTATATATGATATATAATATATTTATTTTTTCATTAAGATTCTGTTTTTTTTCATTTTGGGCATACCTTTATAGCTTCCAATATGGGTAAACATGATATCTTTATTTTAGGAAGTGCGAACTACCGCCCCCTGAAAGTGATTTGATTCGTTAATACAATATGTGGGATGTGTAAAGGATAAAGTTAATGATATTATATATGTTATTATACTGTAATTATAATATACTCTTATATCATTATGAATCCATTCCAGAAAATACGAAATAGAAATGGAAGTAGCGTTGATGCGTACGTACGGCTTACCGTCTCCATGAACGGTGCATTTCATTTCTTACCTCTAAATGTGATGTAATATTATAAATACATGTATATGCTGAATATATATGATATATATGTTATCCAAATAATTAATATCATTCTGGATATAACGAAACGTTGACCAAATTAACAACATGTATGTGTAAGAAGTCTATTTTTGACATAAGAACCAAATACCGACAAAATGAACACTATTAACATAAATGATTTCATGATGTTCATAACATGGTACAAAAGGAATAATGAACTTGAAAAAGGTTCATAAGCAAGTAGAGATTAACTCAAGTTTATTATTCAGGAGATTAAAGAACGGTCGTGTCAAGTCGGATACGAGGTAAGGGACTTCGTCTCAATCTCCTTTCATTGAGGCATATTTCGTTTTATACACAACTTTCTTTTATACGGTGTATAAACCCCTTTGAATTTTACTTTTATACAAAAAGAATCTTTTTCTACGAAGCGTTTTACTAAACGACAAAAAGGAATGTTTTTTTTCACGTACGTGGTGACAACGACCTTTTCCGCCACCGCGAGTATTATTTGGTCTTTGGCTTTCTCAACAGGCTGTAATGTTTTTAGAATAAAATAAATACCATATACTCTTTTATGTATTTTGGTATTGAAAATGGTTTTGAAAAAGGATTCTATTTTGTCAATATATTTATGATATATTGTGATTGAAATGTGGAAATTTTATCATTCCTTTATATTGGTTTTATGTTTTATGATTTTATATTGGTACTTGGACATTTTAACGGGTGGTTACATTATAAACCATATGACGGGTGGTGCCGTAAATACCAGGACGGGTGGTTACGTTATAACCTCCAATGCATTGGGTATGGAAGTCAGCAGTATGGCTATTCCATTAAGTATGTATTGAAATTGGCTGTATGGCTATTCCATTAAGTGATATGTGTGGAATTCGACCGTATGGTTATTCCACTTAAGTATGTTTATGTCCCAAGTTACCTTTATATATGTTATGTGTTCTTTTTATGGGTTTTATGGTAATCCTTTGGTTACAAAAAGTTAAGTAATGATACTTCATTCAGTGAAGAGTTTTTACTACTTCATGAAGGTGAAGGTATTACTTTGATAGAGTATATATGGTTTACTTGATGTTTGAAAAACTAACAGTTTTCATTCTTTCTGTATCCCTTACTGAGCTTTTTATGCTCACCCCAAGTTTTTTTTGAAATGTTTTCACAGTACTTAATGTAGAATAAGGTCAAGGATGGGATCAAGGGAATGTCATCCTATATAAAACATGGAACTTGACACGTTCCTTTTTAAGAGTTTTTTTATTATGGAAACTTAGTAGAAGTGACTACTTTGTAATCTTTTGAGATGTAATAGTTATGTTCTAATTCTCTAAAACTCTAAACCTGAAAATATCCTCAACGTGAATTATTCGTTTAATTCAATATTAAGTAAGGTTTAAGGCCGGGGCCTTATAAAAATTCCATTTTTATGTATAAAATGATTTTATAATAAAATAATTTGTATAATTTAGTTAAGAAATCATAAATATTTTATTTTAAATAAATATAAACAAATTAAAATTTTAAACTAATATATAATTTTTATTTTACTTTTGAAATAAATTTAATGAAAATAATATTTTAAATTCAAAACAGAATTTTTCAATTTTCTTATAATAAATTAGCATTTTAAAAAGAATGAAAAAACACATTATATAAATATTTTTACTTTAATAATTGAATATTTAATTTAATATTCTAAAAATTGTTCTATTTTGAAATCAAGTTTTAATGTAAAAATATATGACACATTATTATTCGATTTTCTATTAAATTAAACTTTTTTTATTTTGACCTAAAACATGAATAATATTCTATAATTAGATAATAAATACATGAAAATATTTTATAGTTACATTACCTGGGGCTTTATGTTCATCCTAACTTTTGAAAATTATATCCTTTCTATTTTATTCACTTTATAAAATGTTGGGATAACTTTCCCTATTATAATTTTCATATTTCCATGTCGATTATTGTACCATATGATTTAAAAAAACCACAACCGAGTGAATAATATTGATACACAATAAATCATCTATATAATTTATAATATGAATAGGTTATTATTTATAATAATGGTTATGTTTTTACTGAAATAACTATATATTCAACACATAAGATAAATCGGGAACATATTTTCATAACAATAGAACCTATAAAACATGCTATACCTAGGAAAAACTCATAGGAAGGTCTATTTAAAAATCAACTAATCCAAATTAATCTATTATTTGATATGTTATAACATAATATGGACTTATATTCACTTTTTACCAAAACACATAATACTTTTCTATAGAGAAACATCAAGAAAAAATGATCTTCTACCTCGAAAGAAAGATATTTCCTTTAGTTATATGCATAACATTTATACATGATCTGATTTCTACTCATATGTTCTTAAATTATTTTAACCATATCAATATTTTATCTTCAAAAGTATGGTAACATTTACTTCCTTTCACCAAATTCACCTTAAAAAATTAGTTATACCTATATTTCATTATAATTTCTCAAAAGGTGTCATCTATATACAAGAATGAAATATGTTATTATAAAAAATTTCACATAAATAAGTATAATAAACCAAAATTCCCTATTAATACACTGAATGAGAAAAAATAATTCCAACCAAGGTATGAAATTTTCATTAAAACTACGATTCTAATTGAGGATGAAAAAATATATAGAATTTGAACTTAGTACCAAAAAAAGTCTGAATTCCGTTCAAAAAATTATAAGTGAACCAATGATAACGAGAAAATATAATGGATATGGAAACTATATGTTACCTGACTAAATCTGTAATATATTATCACGAATGTTTATCTAATGATAGGGTATATCTAATGTGATGTAAATATTTAGGTTTAGTTATTCAATCTACTATAAACCATGTCACCTTATTACCTTCGATAATTATAATTATGATTTATATATTTGAAAAGATAAATATTACATGGTAAAGTCCATAATATATCTTTTCATTTCATCCCACATTTAACACTCATGATTGTCTCCATATATCTTTGTGCTAATATGATGAATAGAAAATGAGGAACTATAGGATATAATCATTAATTATCTATTCTATTGTAAAATATAAGGAACACATAATTTCATTCAATATCTAAAAAACATTCTTTCAAAATACTAATGTATGGAATCTAGCCCTTCTTATCCAGTTCTACCAGGTTCTGTAACACACTGTCCTCCTTTTGAGAATGCTTAATTCTTTTAAATAGTTATTATAATACTAAAACCTAAATTAAAATAGTGAAAGGTCATTAATTCATAACATATTTATAAGAATCCATCAAATAATTATCCAAATAATCATGTTATATACATAACATTGTAAATTTAGAATTATTTTTATGATCAAAATCATCTGATTCTATAATTTAAATTCCAGGATGACAATAGAATAATGTAATAATATTCCTCTATCAATTACATCCATCTACATTGTGTCATGTTCATCTATTTATGAGTGAATATATATTGAAAAAATTAACGATCAGTATATATTTCACAGTTGGATCCATATAAATTATTCCTCAAATTTTTTAATGAAAAACCATAGCATGTACTCCAGATTAGGTGTAAGAATATTTTACCAAAGAGGTTATAGCTAAAGTAAATCATTAGTAATTACCTAGTGATTCTATATCAGGATACAACCTTGTCCATTCAAATAAGCACCAACATAAATGAAAAAGTATCTATTTCTAGAGTATAGGTCTAAAATTGGATCATTCGCCAATATTTGTTTTATTTCAGGAAAAAAATCATCACTTTTAGTTATTTATGTTAATTTAATTATTTTTTAATTTGGTTAGGAGGTTTTGTATTTGTCAAAACATTTCAATAAAACCATATACAATTGCTAGGTATCCCATTAAAAATATTAATATCAGGAATATTTGTAGTTATATTCCCTTTATCAATAACTTTAGTTTTCATGGGGTCAATTATTATTCTATTTTCATTTTTTATGTGTCATGTGAATGAAATTTCATGTTACCCATAATAAAATTTGCTAAATTTTCCTTATTGATTATTTTCTTTTAGCTTTTATTAAACAATACCGAGATATTTTTTTGATACTCGTAAAATTTTGAATAAATAATGATATCATCAACAAAAAAACCAAAAACATTCCAAAATATTCTGGGAAGACTCTATCCATAAGATCCATATATAAATTTTTTAAATTCATCATCCCAATGGGTATAACCAAAAACTCATAATGCCTTTATCTATAATGAAGCACAATTTTATGAATTTATTAATACTACATCTTCAACAGATAATACTCTAACCTTAGTTAAATGTTTCAAAATTACGAAGCATGATAGATTTGATACCACAAAATTACCATGATCCTTTTATTATACTTTCAAGACATATCTCTCAATCATACCAAAATAGAAGTACATAATGATATTCATAAAGAAATTACCCATTATTATTATTACCGTAAATCTCACTAAATAAAAACTTAATATCCTTTCCACTAGATTTATTTGATCTTTTCTTCCTTCATTCCTATCATATAGATTGTTTTCTAATTTTTTTAATTAATAAATTACCAAAAGGGAAATACATTTACACCTTCTATGAAAATTAGACATGTATCTCGTGAATTTTAAATTATCTAGAATCTAGTTACTTTAAATATTGTGGCATTAATTTAGGGAATAACTGATTAATAATACTATCAAGATCGTATATAAAATTTAGTTACTACATTTCAAATCTTGTTATGTTTCCTTTGTATGTGGAAACATAATCTTCTTAATTTTGTTTCAAATCAAAGAATTTTATTTCCATACAATGTCATACTATCCCAGAAAAATATTTGTCAAAGAATTTTTTTTTATTTCATCACATTCCATGGAATAAATTTTGGATCTTTATATTTAATTCTTTACCATCGACCACTATTGTTTTCGTACACCTTCAAAATAGTAAATAAAAATAAATTCAATTTTATGATATTATCATTACATTAAAATAGATTTATTTTCTAGGGATTTAATCCATCATTAAGATTCCCCTAGATGAGATGATACATGGATTGTTGGAGGATGTTTCCCTGTATGATATGACAATATTTACATGTTCCTCTATGGAAAATAGGGATTCTGTCTCACATGTATACCATAATTTTTTTATCATATGTGAACTACTACATCATTGTAACCAACTTCGCAGTTCTAATTCCATTATTTTGTGTTGTTAATTCATAAGGATATCATTCCCTCACATCCTTGCTAATTCATAGTTCATGTTCCCAATGTAGAAAACTATTCTAATACAAAATATTTTAGACTAAGAATCATGGTAATAATCAAATTATATACCATTTTAAATTGAAAATGTTGTAAAATATTTTAAATTTATTCATTAACAATATCCTAAGAGCCAAATTAATGTAAACTATACTATGATTCAACCAATAAACATACATTTTTAAAAGGTACATTATTTAGTCTGTCTATAATATAATACTTTTCTTTAATTCTCAAATATATTTTAGTATTAGTGTTTAAGATAGTTATAGTATAACTCACTCAGAACAAAACATATATTAAAATTGGACACTTTTATTCTATTCCTATTTTTTCCCACAAAAAAAACATTTAAAATGAAAAAACGTTTATTTTCATTATAACTGTTGATGAAATTAAATTCTAGTTTAATTTTTCATTACCCATCTTTAAACCCAATGTAAAAAAAATTAAAAAGTGAGATGAGATATGAAAGTTACACAAGATACATAAAAAGAAATGAATCAGAAAATCTAGTGAAAATATTAAAACCCTTAAAGTAAATACCTTTATCACAATATTCATCGAGATAATTATATAAATCATTTAGATGTGAAAAACACATAGTTTTTTCTCAATAGAAACTTTTAAAACACATATCATGTATACATAATACATATATCAATCTAGGGAATGATTTTGATATCTCTCTCACACATTGAGTAGCTATCACAATTTCACGTGGAATAACCATTAGGGTCATACATTTAGTAACCATAATAGTTATACTTGAAATAAAAAAGAACAGTTATACAAGGAATACCCATATTTTTATATTAAGAAAAACTGATTAGAGAAACCCAATAGGTTAACTCATTTTCATTTTTGGAATAACCGATTTTTTTACTTCCAAATTCAATTAGTATAAACCTAATCAGTTAACTCATCCCATTTACCCAATGCATTTGATATGTATAATGGGGTCACCTACCCTTGGTTTATATAAAAACCATACTTCCTCAACAAAATTACCAGAAACCATAATATAATTGGTAAAAAATTTCATCACAAAAAATTGTTTTTCACCCAAGAGAAATTTTTTTTGGATATTGATAATTAAATTTTCAATCAAACCAATTTTTCTGAAATTAAATTAATAAAACAAAGGGAAATATGGTATTTATTTGATTAAAAAATTAAATACTGTAACAGATTCCAAGAATAAAATAATAGTTACAACATCCAGAAAAGTCATTATCACCATATATATTAATATAAAAAATTATTTTTATCTTATTATAACAAAAGTAAAATACCCCATTAAGAAATTACATTTGAAAACCATTAAAATAATGTGATAATATAAAATTTAATTTATAATTATTTTTGATCCACACATATATACATATATTCATAACACAATTTCATGAATCAATGACATCAATTAAAACTAGTTTAAAGGAAATCTTTAAAAATGTATTTTAGAAATGAAAGTACTTACCTTGATTCTAAATCATCACATATATTAATTATCATCCAAAATAATAATAATATGTTAATTTTTGAATTACATGTGAAAAAAATTTGTGTTTATAATTATATTTATCTTATTTATTTTTAGGTTATAACAATTACTTAATACGTTATGTTCACATTGATTTTTTGATGATATTTTGTTCATAAGTCCAAAATACCTCATTAAATTTACTTTGGTCAAAGTAGTCATTATTAATTTATCCCATAAATAATAATAATCTCATAATAATAATTTCTATACATAAATTATACATTCATAAGTTATATGGATATATGGTTATTAAAAATGAAAAATTTTACTGTCATAGAGATATTAGGCACTAAGTATGCATGAATATTTTTTACACTTTTATAAGATAATTATGGAAAAAATGATATTATTTTATCATATAAAAAGATAATAATATCATAAATATAATATATTTATTTAATTATAGATATATATATCATCCATGTTATGTGGTGATGAAAAATAGGCTATATCGCTACGTTGGGGTGGTAGTGCTAATATTAGCACGAATGACGTATTATTTTTCTAGTGGATGGGAAAATAAAAAAATATGAGTTATATAATATTTATTTAATTATAAATATGATTTTTATATAATATATATTAAAGTAATATATCATTATTACCACCTATGAGATACAGGTATAGAAAAAAACTACATCGGTTCATGAAGCGGTTGTCCTCCAAAGACACGATTGATTGACTTCTTTCCCATTTACTAGAGGATGTAGATGAATATTGGTTATAAAATTAATATAATAACATGTATGTATATATATTATAATTTTTTTATTTTTTTGTTTGTTGAATAAGTTTTTATAAAAGTGTAAAAATAAATAAACCAAAAAAAATAAGGATAACAACTATACCTCTTCTTTGGAATGTTTTTTTATGAATAAAATAGCCCCTCTATGATTGGTATTATAAAAAAAATAAAGAATCTATATCATGGATAAGGATTCTAAAATGTGATTTAGGTAGATATTGAATTATACATATGGTTTTTATTTGTGAAGGACTGATTATAAGTGGTTCCCTTTTATAAGATATGAGAAGGAACTCATGAAATTTAATAAAATATTGATTTAATAAAAATAAATCATTATATCCAAATGAATAATAATTTATTAGAGTAGAATATAAAAAGTTGATGAGTCTAAATACTCTCATAAATTATTTTTTGGAAATCTCTAGATCATATCTATAGCCTTATCTTATGGTTTTAACCCTTCATTATCATTTTTAAAAATTACGAAAAATTTCAAATTTTTTACACATAAAGGTTTAATATTGTTATAATAAAAAAAGACGTATAATTGTAGAATTGTTGATGGAATTCAACATATCCCATTTAAATGTGTTAATTTAATATTTTTATTAATTTTAAATCATTTAATTATTTATTATTTATTATAAAATATAATTAATGTTGATTGTGGAAGTATTTATTTTCTTTAAATTTATATAATTATGAAACTAATGAAATTCAAATAAAAAGACCAAAATCCTCTATAATGATTCATTTTAATGTTTAAAATTAATGTTTCACAATATTTGTTTCTTCTCTTACTACATATTAAAATTTTAATATCATTTACATTATTTCTCAAGTAATTGGTTAATTTATATGTTAGCACTGTAGCACCAGCGGGCACTGTAGTAGTGGCAAGTCATTGTAGCAGTGGTAGAATACTCTAGAATTGGTGGGTACTGTGTAGTACTGTAGAAGCGTGGTTCTGTAGAATTACTATTCATAAAATGGGCCTTGGGCCAAAAAAATAGGCCTATGGGCCACGTAATGGGCTAAATGCTCACTGGGCCTTCTGGCTATGTAATGGGTCTCTTTCTACCCAGTTAAAGAGGTCTTTCCGTTGATTTAATAATAAATGAGGCTTCAGCCCCAAAATTTAAAAAAATATACTAAAAAACCATATTATTTGATATTTTAGGATTATGGAAAAAATTTATTCATAAAATAATATTAAGAAAAGTGATAGTATCATTTTCTGGTCGTTATCAATTAATTTTTAATATTAATTACTCGTTTTACACTTTAACATGTTAACAATAATTACAAATAATACAGTTTATATTAACCCCAAATGAAAGGGTCATATTTACCAAATTTTGAACAATTGAAAAAAAAATATGGAATCCTTTTTCAAATTTTTGAAACATATAAGTGGGAGAATTTAATTTAAGATTAAACTTCAATAATCCAATGAAAAACATTTTTTTCATAAAAATGCCCTTCTTAAATATAAATTATTTTTATACAAAATTAAATTTTAAAAATGATTTCAAAAATCAAAATAGGATTATTTTAAATAAAAATACACTAATTAAACATTAAAAATAATCTAAACAGTGGTTTTCATTTATAAATAATTTAAATTAACATATATTTTTCTATAAAAATTAATATTTTTCATTATTAATTAAAAATATATTTTTTTTATAGAGTTAAAAAAAATCTTAAGATAATTTTGAAATGATGAATAAAAAAATTATTTTTATTTTAGAAAACTAAAATTAGGTAATTTTGAAATTCATATTTTATATAATTCCATTTTACACGTAAAATTACAATTTGGTTAGAAATAAGAATTTTTTTCTCTGAGTCAAATGTTTTCATATATATTATAATCATCTAATTTTTCTATGAAAATGTTTTATATCAAAAGTACCTATGAAATTATAAAAGTTTTTTTGAATATTATTGGGTAGATTACCACTGTTTATTAGTGAGGTGTTTGGGTAACTTATAAATTCTTAAGAATTATAATATATTAATGTTAATTTCAAGTGAGAGTATGATAACACATATATTTCATAAAATTCATTTCATTATATATTACATAGACACACATATAACAATTTCCCAAAAGATAAATAGTCCATGCTTATTTTAGTAATTATATAAATAACATAATGACATGAAACGTAGATATAGGAACATTATTAAAAAATCTCTAACATTGCCTTAAAATTTTATTACTCTTTTTGAACTACATGGGATAATCTAGGGATATACATAAGAAACAAGTGAGCTATAAATGCCAATACGAAAATAATAAAATATAAACATGAAAAAATTTAGAAAATTTATTCCAAATGTAAATTAATATTACATAAATGCATAAGATTAATACACATTAACATCAAAGTAATATATAAGATGATAACATCAAGGTAATAAAAGAATGAAGAAACAACATAAAAAATGTAATCATAGTCAAAACTGATGGAAAATACTGAAGAATAATAACATAATATGCTTAAGATAAACTCATGTGTAGCAATCACTGTATCTCATGATATGAAAACATAACCCATCCATTTTAGGGGTATATAATTCTAGGCCAACCTATTAGATTCATATCATATACATACATTAGTGTTCAATATAGATCATACAAAAAAACACATTTCATCCATTTTAATTAAATGATTAAATAGTGTGAGATACAAACAAGAGTTTCCACAATTACTAAGGGATTGGTATATCATTGTAAATTCCATCAAGTAAAATATGAGGATGGTTATTCACTACAAAAATGTTTGGAATGGGAGACCATAAGATTATTTTGATTGTATAAAAGAGGTTAATAGATATTAATTGAAGTTATTATTCATATTGAATTGGTTGTTTATAATTACATCAAAATAAAATAGACAATAAAAGGGATGTGTAAAACATATTCTCACATTAATAATTTCAAATTAAATGGCATAACACAAAAAATTTCTTAGACAAAGAGGAGGAAGATATAATCAAATAAATTCGACATAGTGATAGTTTATAATTTGATTTTAACAAAGTGTGATCAATGATATATCATTATTATAATATCAACTATATAATAGTTCTATATTTATAAATTCATGAAAACATAATAAATTGATATTTAAATGTATAAATAAAAATAAATGTCGTGAATGAAAAGAGAGATATCTTGTTCCCTGAGTTGGAATTTGTAATAGATACGAATGAACCTATTATAATAATAAAAACACTTTATATGGAACTTGAAGAGGGAATTTTAGAGTAACATCTTTTTCAGTTGGTTTTGAGTGAATATTACTGTGATTTTGGGTGAGTATTTATAGAAAAATAATGGGGAATTACTTATTAATTTCTAAACTTATGTTATAAACTCTATATATTAAAAAAATCAAAACCAAAATTATTGATATATTTTTTTACCATGGTTTCTTCTAAAAATCATGGGTTTCAAATATTTTAAAATTTTATTAACATAAAATTTTAATATAATACAATTATTGGTTTAAATATTAGCCCTATTCACAATGAACTAATTTTGAAACCATGAAATATAATATAGTTTCATGGGGATTCATTAATGCATTAAAAAATTAGTAAAATAACATATAAAAACATTATTTTAAATGGGAGATATATATTTTTTATTTATGAATATTTAAGAATTTATAAAAAAAATTAGATCTTATGTTTTTAGAATAAAAACCTAATATTTATAACGTATTTATTTTTTAATAAAAAAAATTGAACTCTCATAAAATTATAAATAATTCCCTATCATCTAATTACTACATTATCAATTCAAAAATAATATTTATTTTATTAAAATAATTTTATAAATATAAGAATTTTCAATTTTAAATAAAAATATTAATTATTTCAAAATGACATTAACAAATATCTCATTCTTATAAAATTTACACTGGACTTATTTAAACTATATTATTATTTATATAAAAAATATTATGTAATAATGAAATTTTATTAAAAAACATTTCTTTTAAAAATTATTGAATTTATGAAAATAATGATTTAATTGAAACTATATATTCCGCAAAAATTAAATTTTATTTATTTGAATCAAAAGCCAATTTTTATGAAACTCCATATATAATAATTTATAAAATAATAAAAAGGGTTAAATACAATCATTAATTTTAAATAATAACATAAAAAATTATATTTCTAGTTTTCAGAAATATATGCCTTTATTACCCTCAGTGCATGGCGTATTGGTGTGGTGTGGCATGATGCTTCCTTTTTTGGGTGGTTAAACTAACAAAGATTGTGTCCTAGTCTATATAATCTTGAAATTCTCCTACAAATAATTGATATTGAAAATTGATTTTTTAATGCCTTCATTAGATTAGTAGACAATAAATCTAGTGATTTAATCACCCAAAAAAACTCTGATAAATGGGCTTCACCAGGTACAATCCTATTAGTCGAGGATATCACATCATTCATTTTTGTTAATTTAGCTTTATCATCACTGTTAATATACAGTAGTCTTAATTTTCACTATTCAATGGATATATTATCAATGATTAGTATTTTTAAAGTTGTTTTAAATCTAACAGAATATACATTACAATTAGTCCAAAATACTGAAGTAGAGAATGTATTTTATATAACTATATTTCATAATAATTTATTTAATAATTTAATAAGGGGATTTCATTTATAAATTTTTATTCCTTTCAATAGTATCCCCATGTAAATTTTTTTCATAAAAATTTCATTTTGTACACTAGAATATTTGAGGTTAATTTTGATTTAACATCTCTTCAAATTCCCATTCCTCTCCCTAAAACTTGTGGTTCTATTATAATATTTTGAACATGTGAGAAGTATTATTTTTAAGGACATTGTCTCTATAAACTATTATATTCATATGATTCTTCTCCTATAATATATATTTCTATTACTATAACACCGCTAGATTCAGTACATATTAAGGTTCAAGTATATACTTCCTCAATACGGATGCATGTAACAAATCATGTACGTGAGATAAGTTTGGTGGGAGTTATATTTTGTAGTCCAGGGCCCTGACTGAATCATGGATATAAAAGGGAAAATGTATTTGGGGATAATATTTTCCTTTTTCTATAACCCCATCACTTTTATTGAAGGTGTCGTATGACGAAACTCCATATCTATTATGTCCATATACAAATCTAGCCGTTGATTTTCTGAAAATATTTCTATCAAATTTGTGATGATTTCATATAATGTTCAAGGGTTTGATCCTTCTCAATCATATCCTTAAAATGATGAAGTCCCATAAGATTAAGTTTTCTATCTTCATATCATAATTTTGGATTTGGAATCCTATTCCCAAAAAAAGACATATAAAATTCAATTTTAATACTAATATTGGAACTGTTGTTAAATGAGAACTCCATTAAATGAAGGTGTTGACACCCACATACTTTGAAATCCATTGAACATAGTCCTTGTATATTATACAGATATTGAATGGTTATTTCAGACTAAAAATATTCTTGAGGGTGATAAGATTAATTGAATCATAGCTCTATATCCAATGCTTGCCGAAGGATTCCCTAGAGCCTTAAGGTAACCCTCATATAACTCTTTGATACAAAGATGAGTAGTACTCCATGATTTCTTACCTCTTACCTAATATACATCATAGTGACTTGGTTGAGAGAGGATTATTCCATTATAGAGATAAAAAGGGATGACTTTTTAAAGTGATTGGCTACCACGCAGATGGATTCATTATATTTTGTTATAATGGGGAATCATATGATGAAATCCATTTTTATTTTTTATCATTAATGTATAGGCATGTGAAATTGTTACATTAAACCCATTGAAATCTATCATTATGCATTTTTTTTCAAATCAGGCATCATGATTCAAATTCCACAATTACTCTATTCATTTTATCCCAAAAGAATTATTTCTATAGATCTCTATAAAACAAAGTTATTTATAGTTTAATGAATAAGATTATCTATTCACATCATCTTTAATTTACCACTACATATCTCGTTTATATGGGACCAATATACCAGTTCAAAACATTATAAATCTATTTTTAACAACATTAAATTTTAAAGTATTTATAACCTTTTCTCTCTCTCATCATCATCCTTTTAGGCCATCTTGATCTTCTCAATAATGGATGGATGAAAAAGTATTTGTTAATGATAGGATGAATTTACTATTTTAATTAACATTTATATCCTCTTCTTTTCCAATAATATTGGACATATTTAAATACTCATCACATGTAATGATTCAATATTATTTATACACATAGGAACTTCAACATTGTTTTCCTTTCAATTATAATAGTTGACTTAACAATAATAATTCTTAATCATATATAACCACCACATTTGGGGAATATTGAGATCCTATTATGTGAATATATACATGAGGATTTTATGTATCATATGTCTTTCACAGATTTAATTGTATAGAAAATAAATCAACGTCTTCAATATAAAGTTCACTAATCGAATTACAGATCATGGATTGGGTATTTCTACTGATGGATCACTAATATGATGGTAAAATAAGTTATCACATTGTCATATTTCATGAGTAATCAATAGATATTTATCATATATGGAATTTTATTCCACTATTCAATTAACTCAATCTTCTACGGATTCAATTTAAATCCTTTATTGGTGATAACAATCACTATGAATATATATTTTACTATCGAAAATGTATATTTACTATAAGTTGAATAAAAATTTCCCTTCTATGGGGTATTTAATACTTTATTGAAATACAATTAATGATTTAAATTTATTTTGGAGTAGATAATAATATCATCAATAAATACAACCATAAACGTTTTTGTATAATCCTTAATTACACTATTCGTTAAGTCCATAAATATGGATATAAATTAATGTGTCCAATTGGAATAACTAAGAACTGATCATTCCCATAACTCGTAAAAAATAATTCATGTGGATATCCTCCTTAATCACACATACTTGATAATATCCCCAAAAATGATCTATCTAAGGAGATACTAGGATCCACATAGCTGATTAGAAAAGTCAATATTCTATTCCAAGGGATGCTTTCTCTTTATCAAGATCTTTTATGCTCTCAATTGTAAATTCAGATTTGAATTTACCCATCAAAATTAATGATGACGAGGACCCCTATATCCCCATAGAGAAAAAATAGGGATCATACAAATTTTATATATATTTTCATATAGATTCTTCTTTAGATTATTAAGGTTAAAATTTTCCAATATATATGAATTATTGGATATTAAAAAATATATAGTAATATGATTTATTGGGAACTCAACCTCACAACATAGATAAAGACTAAAAATTGTATCAGAAACACATCAGCATATTCTCTTATAATGAAAATGTCATCAAGGAAGATATTTTCCATATTCTCAATCATTTCAACAAGATACACATTATGATTAGGTAATAATATACATGATTGAGATGAGAATACCGAAGAAAAATAATCACCATACATTATCTTGTATAGAATTGTTGGGTGATTTGTGATATTGAGGTTTATTTCCATAACTTACTAATTTATATTGTCTCTATAAAAGGAAATCCAATCCATGGCAAAACTTTCATCAAATCTCATTAAAGGGATTATAACAACGTTCACTTGGAAGTTCATTCTAACAAATATTGATAGTTTTAAAGTTATATACATGAGATGACATAATTTATCCAATTTTTTTCTCTTATTGACATATCTGATTCTGTCTTTTCAGGGGGGTTTGAATAGTTATACTAAACCATTTCCATATGATTTAATGAAAAAAACATTCATATAATTTATTTCTGGTATATTAATGTATGATAAGTTTTGTCTTACTATTGGATTCTTGTTCTGACAAAATTATTCTACCAAATTGGAATTCATGATCACAATATTCAAACTATTAATCACATAAAAGGAAATATATAAACATTAACGGGATAAAACATAAATAACAAACATTCCATAACCAAAAAATTTATGATTTTCAATCTAGGTAATCAATTTTCTATTTTCAAACATTAAATTTAATGGGGATTTTTGTTCACAAAATGATTGAAAATAAAGAGTTAGTAAATATAACAAATAATATAATTCATTTCTATCACACCAGGTGAGATGCAAGGATTCATTTTCATTCACCAAGTGATGATCGAGTTAATAACCAATGTGAAATTTTTTCAGGTTCTTCCACGTGGCACAACTATTCTAAAACCAAATCCCCTTTTCATATCATGAATGATATTTTATTTTATGGAAACAAATTACTCTATACTATAAAAAATGTTATGGCTATTTTTCTATTTTTAGTATTATACCTATGATTTCCAATAATTCTATTGATCCTAATACCCAGAAATAACAAGTCATTCCCTTTATACCAACTATGAAAACCCATAACATTTATAATACAAATTTAATGTTTTATTTTATAAAGAAACATATGATAGAATCCAAAAATATCAAAGATATATAGTCTTTAAATAATTTTATACATAACATATTATCATAAAATATGGAAATAACAACATTATTTAAAATTCCATAACACTTCTCAAGCATCCCCAAATAGACTAGGAATATACATAATAAAAGGGGTGAGATATAAATCCTAGTAAGGGAATAATTAATTCATAAAAAGTTAAAATCAATATATTTTATTAAAGAGTCATATTAATTTTTTATAAAAATGGTGATAATAATAAAAATGAATATTCAATCACGATATAAGATGATTACATCACGAGTAAATGGGAATGTGGAAACAAAATAAAATATGACATTGTAAGTATAATACAAGTATAATCGCCATGAAATAATAACATATTGTGTGTAGGATAACATCCCATTCCCCATGTTTGGTATCAAAATATATTAAAACAAAATAAAATGGATTGGAGGGTTATATTATCCTAATCCAACCTGTCGCATTTACATCATGAGCATGCATTAGTGTGTGACATAGATAATTCAACATAAGAACATATTTCATTGAGTTTAATACAATGGTAAATTATTTTATATAATATAAATTCAAGTACACACTCAATAAAGGATAATATTATATATGAGAATACCATTAAGAGAAAAATACGAAGTGTATTCAACATGGGAACATTATGTATAAAAAATCATATGATATATTTGGCAGTATAATGGGTGTATATAAAGCTCCCTATAAGGTTTTAATGAGAGTTAAAGGTGTTCTATATTTAAATTTTGTTACTAATTAATGCATATGAGAGATTTAAAAACATATTATAATATTAAAATTTGAAAATAAAAAAATAACATAAATAAATTTCTTGAATAAAGGGGATATAGAGAAAATCCACATACATTGATATAGTAACACCTTAGGAAAATGTGATAACAAAAGGTGATAAATGAGATATCATTATTATAATATAAAATTTACAGTAAGTGGATATCGAAAATTGAATGAAAATATAATCAATTGATATTCAAAAAGAGAAATAATAATAAGGTATTATAATTGAAAAGAGGAGAGAGAGACCCCTTCCTAAGAGATGGTTATTTTAATTCTAGGGTGGAGCCTCTTAAGAGATTTCAAAAAAATTAGTACTGATTTATAGTGGGTGAGTAAGAATAATTTATTTATCAGTGGGTTTTTAGTTAATATGGGTTGGATTATGGGAGGGTACTTATAATGATATTTAGGGAAATTTTTTATTTATTTCAAAACATTGGTTTTGGACAATATGAAATAAAATTATCAAAAAAAATAACCTTCTCATGTGTTTGTTCCCATGGATTCTTCTCAATGTTTGATATTAAAATACCTTTATAGTTTGTGAATCTAAAATAGTAATATAATACCATTTTTTATGTCATGGTAAGTCACAATCATCAAGAATTGATATCAAATTATTAAAATATAATATATATTTTCAAGTTTTCATTAATGGAATATAAAATTTATGAAATAACATAAAGAAAATTATTTTAAATGGGATATATACAATTGTTCTTGGAATAATTTTTTATAATGTACTATATCTTTATTAGTTTATTTTGATGTCATACAACTGACCATTTATTTATACTGAATTTATTTTTGACCAATAAATATGTCTATTTGATGAAACTTTTAAAGATTCACCATTGTATATTTTTTCACGATTCATTAATGAAATTTATATTTTATAAATATAATTTTTGAAGAATTATACTTTTATCTCTTAGATAAAAATACTTATTTACTGAAAATTACCATTTTATATGTTAATAGAAAATTTCTGACCCAAATATACATTAAACTGGACTTCATTAAATTATATTATCATTTATATATTAGTATATATTATAAAACAATAAAATTTTATTAAAATAACATTTATTTTAAAAAATATTTAATATATATAAACTTAAATTTAATTAACGATATATATTTCTGAAAAATATAATTTTACTTTCTTCAAATTAAAATCCAATTTGTATAAAACTGTTTAAATTATAATTTAAAAATTAATAAAATAAATTGAAAAATATAATCATTATTTTGAAATTAAAAATTAATATTCATATTAATGTTTTACATATACATAATGCATTATTATACTAGTGTATATCCTATGAGAATGGTCTATAATATTGGTTCTTTATTATGGTGGTTCGATGAACATTGTTGGGGATATGATCAATATATGCTTTAACTTGTCTGATAAATAGGTTATACGGAGCTTAAAATATTGAATATCAGTTTCAAATTCATCAAAAATAAATCCCAATGATTTCATCTCACTATTATACTTGGATAAATGGGTTTCATTCCATACAATCTCTTCGGTTGACTCTATATCTTCTTTCATATGTGCTTGTTGGTCTTTATCATAAACCATAATATATAATAATTTTAAATGTCCAAATAAAATGGAAATATTATCAATGGTTAATATGATTAATATAATTTTAAATCTGATAGGATATATTTAATAATCTGTCTAAAATAACAAGAGTAGTGCATCTGATTTATATAACTTCATTACAAAATGAACCATTTATTTATTTAAAAGGGAATTTCAATTTTAAAATCATAGGTTATTATAGAATGTCATGTGAAATGAAAAAGGATTAAATATAATAAATGGTAAGGTTAAAACATATTCAACTAATAAAATTTTCATTATTCTAGTAGATATTGTAAAGGTTATATTTTAGTTTAACCCCCTCATTAACACATTATAACCATAACTTATATAACTAATTTTTACCATAGTTATTATCCTTTATTAACAAAAATGAAATTTTCCTCTTTAATGAATTTTGAATATTATAATTCCAAATATGGAAATATATTAAACAAATTCAATTTCTATAAGTGTGAAAATATATTTTTAAAATAACCATGGAAAACAAAACATAATTTTTTTAGAAAATTTGAGTTTTTTTACTAAAAACTGATTTTTTTTCATCCCATTCTGGGTAAGAAAACATTCAAAAAATTTCAATACATTTTATATAATATATTATACATATTTTATTAAAATTATTCATCAATATTGAGTAATTTTATTTATAAATGTAAAAATGCATTGTAGGGTATAAAAGTAATTACGTTGGAAAAACACCTTTTTTACCTTCAACTTATTTTATTTTCACTTTTAAACATTTGATATCTAATGAATTAATTTGAAAAGAAATAAGAAAAATATTTTCCCATATTCTTAATAATATGAATTAGTTTTTAAATAAAAGATATATTATTAAAAAAATGTTCATAAGAAAATATTTTTGAATATTTTTGAAGCATCGATAACATTTCATAAATGGATCATAAAATATTTTTGATAATGATATTTCATTTAAATACCAAATTTTTATGTTTATTTGATAACTTGTGTGTATTATTCACATAATTTCATCATTTCATTATTCATATGATATCAAGAAGATTTATTTATAAAATGAGAATATATTCTAAATCTCAAGAGGTTACACTAAATAACCTAAAATGAATTTAGCTCGTGAAATTTTTTATACTTTAATAGTAAAAAATAAGGATACATTTTCCTCATTCCATTATATGGTTCCCATGATTCTAACATTATTTTCATACAATTTTATATAACCATAACCATGTGAATAATATTGGTGCATAGTAAATTATTTATTTGATCCAAGATTTTAACTAGTTTATCTGTATAATAATGTTCATACTCAAATGGTATGTGCTCTATGTTCATTATGTGTGAAGGTTCCGGTATTTAAATTTTTAAACGAGATAAATTGAACAAATAATGAACTTGGGAGACGTTTTTAGAAAGATCCATGTGATAATATGCCATCCTAACACAATTAGGAATCTTTTAGGGACCAATATATGTGGTTCCTAACATTCCATTTTTTATAATCTCATAATATTATTCAGAGTAGATATTCTATGGAATACCTTATCATCCTAATTTAAAAATAGATCTATAACATAATTTTCAACATAACATTTTTATAAACATTGATATTGCCTGATATTTTTCTGGATGGATATAACCATATTTACCATTTCCTTATCTAGAGTTGGTTTCTTTTGTTCCTAAACATTATCATAGAATATTGGACTACTAAACTTAATTATTTATTAGGTTATATAAGATAACATATAAATTATTGATTGAAATATATTTTGTTATGAAAATTATAATATTAGAGAATATTAAACCCAAAAATATATGATATCCATAGATAAAGTTCAAAATACATCTTATAATGTTTGAATGGTCCTTTCAAACTGACCATATCATAGAGGATGATATGATATTTTAGAGAAAAACTCCATAATAAAATCATTCTAAATAATTACAAAAGATATTTTTATTAATATCCAATCCAGATCATAGATTATTTATTGTTTCATCCATTAATCTTTACCTCTTCTTTGAGGTATAACCTTGAAATATGATCAAGGGAGAAATAATATTTAATAGAAATGAATTTTCAATAATTCATAAGGGTGTTGACTATATCCCATGGAGCATTATAGACTATAAATATCATGGGGAGTGCCATAATGGAATCCATAATATTGTTTCCAATTTTCTCATAGGTGCGGTTAATAGGTATAAGATTCATATACACTTCCCTCTAAAAAATTTTACGTCTAGTCATATCAAGAATAGACATAAATAATATTTCGTATCACTCTTTATATTATTACACAATAAATTCTCTTTATGATCTCCTTACATCATCTTAATTTTCTGATGAATTGATAATAATGAATTGTAGTCACTATCTAACAGCTTCATAATAAATTCATTAATTGAAGTCTTACATATTTGTCACTTAAAATTATTCATCCTTCAGCATAACGAATGTGCTCAGAATATTCAATAACTTCTTTTATAGCTCCACTTTCTACTTGTTTTTCATTTTAATCGTTACATAAATAAAATATGAAACATGAATCAGATAATAGAAAAATTTATATCATTTTATCATAAATTTATTATTCATCCTTTAAAAATCCATCAGTATTGGATCTCATTCATTCCTTATCATTGAAAATAAATCATGGTGCTTCCCAATCAGATCATAATAAAAATTTCTCCCCTTTTCACGGAAATGTAATGGGAAATAATAATAATTAATACAATACATCAATATCCCATGGTTCATATTAAACTCTTCTTGTTTAAATATATAATTCCATTTTATATTATTGGAATATATAACACACATTTCAGAAAAATATAATTCCACAAAATCTTCAAATTAAAAATTACTACTTTCAGTTCAAAATCATGAGTTGGGTAATTTTTCACATGAAAAATTATTTGGGTTTTGGGATAACTTACTACCATGTTATTTTACATGATATCAATTTTATGTCTATTTTTTATGAAATAATATATATCACAAACACTACTCCACTGAAGACTGGTGCCAGAAAAACTGTGATGAGAAAACATTTCTTCATTTACTTTAATTTTTATTCACATTCATTTGTCATAAATATCTACTCTCTCGTTAATTTCACATTTGTTAGTATATTTAATTATAGTGATAAATTAATGAAAAAAATGGTTTTTAGTATTCAAACAACCTAGGAATACATTAGATTTATATCATCATAGAAATTTGAGTGATTTTTTTTAAAATCATTATTTGAAGGATCAACTGATATTCCATATCATAGGATTACATAAAGCAAGTATCATATTTTCTATATACATAATTCAATTTTACTAAATTGAAAATGATAATTATACTACATCATTTTCATCTAAAAAGTATTTAAATGATCATTCTTTTCTTGCTTACTAGTGAAATATAATTGAATATTGTCTATAAAGAGTACCATAAACTGATCAAGGTAAAATCTAAAGAATCTGTTCAGTAGATCCATAATGATAGTGTAGGTATTGTTAACTCCATGTAGAATCTCTATAAATTCATAATGAACTCACCTAAGGTGGAATGTTATATTTAATGTTGTGTTTATTCCCATCCATTGGAGATAGATATCAATTTTAAGTAAATAACTAGTACCATACCACTTAGTTTCTGTTTGAAATTTGTATTCATCCACATAGTGATAGATAATCATTGGTTCACTCAGAATAAGAAATGTGACAAGAATTATATGAAAATTGATTTGGTATCTATATATGTTATTTAAATCAATGAAAAAAATAAACACAAATTTAACAAGAAATAAATAATAATATTTTCTAAAAGAACATTCTCACAATGATATTACCTGAGAAGAGATATTGATGATATATTAAATAATTATACCATTAGTATTTTTCACTAGTAATTCAACATACTAACGTTGGTTTGGTGAGTTTATTCAATTAAAAAAATTTCACATATGAAATTTTCAGTGAAACCAGAATCAAACAAAACATTTACATTTTTAGTTTTTATAATATGATTACCTTTCACTTATTCATTTTCATGACCAACTATGGAAATTATGATCACATGATAATTATATTTATCAATTTTCATAAGTTCTTTTTATAGTTGATTTTCATCATTAACTCTAATATTTTTTAACTGGTATGCATAATTACCTTAATCCTTACCTTTATAGAGTTGGTGTGTGAGTGGTTTATTCAATTGATCTCTCTCCTTATTTATTTCTATATCACACCTATTGAAATCTATTTAAAATTAACACTCTCAAATTAATTATTTTATAGAACAAAAATATTTACCTATTAAATTTATATAAATTGTCAAATTTTTTCTTACATATCTTTATTAAAGGGAGATTAATTTTCATTCCTAGAAAGGTTTTATTATTATAATTTCTTTATAACATCATTTAAATATTCTTATTATATCCATGAAAATTATTGGAATCTCCACTCCATTTATATATTTGAGAGCACATTTAATGATTTATTTATAGTTATGAATGTATGTTATTTATATTTTCTTTTAGAGAAATGTTTTTGTGACCCTATGAACAAATATTTTCTTTAGGTTTGATCAGAAAACCATATTTTTACCTAGAATGTATTTTAATGTTTTCATCATAGTTACTAATAGATTCTTCATCCTTTTATATAATATCATGAAATTAACTTTTCTATTCTAATGTGAAGAGTTTGTGGAAATAAATTACAAAAAATTATCATATTAATTTCTTTTAGTTCTATAGAGACAATTTATTTATCTGTCATTTTATTCATAGTAATTTTATAGAATTGATACTCTTCACCTTCCTAATGATACATTACCACGAATTTTTTTACTCATGGAACTGGACAATGAAAAATATATTTTTAGTGGTACTGGTCTATTCTTCAGGGACTAGTGGATCATGGGACCCATTAAATGAATGCATATTTCCCATTATAAAATAACTAGCAATACCTTGTTCCCACATTTACTCATTTGGAGGATTTTCCTGATTCGTGGATTGAGATAATTGTGTGTGCATAGAAACCATGTTTAGAATTCTAACTCTTATACTATTTAGATTCCCATGAGTAAATTTGTTTGACTTAACAATGAATTCACTATTACTATAGTTAATCAGGGTTACACTCATTTCCTAGATCCAAGTACATACTTTTTAATATCTTTCTAAAATAACCAGATCAATCAATTTTACCATTATGAAAATACCAAAAATATTCCTAATTTTTTTCACCTTCTTATAAGCCAAAGACACATTTATGTTGTAATTATATAACATTTATTTATTTATAAAATGTCTTGTGTAATATGTCCACATTATTCATAACCAAATATCTACAAATAACTAAACTCTTCTCTGATTCCATCTTTTGTGACCCATGTATAATATAAATAAATATTTCACCCCATTAGAGTAATATTCTATAGATTTAAAAATAATACATTCCCTAGAACCATGATATTTTAGAATATTTAAAGACAAGATACAATGTTAAATTATTAGTAGAAATATCCTCAATAAATCTTAAAATGTTCTTCTATCATAGTACCCTACTTTAAAATTTCATACTTAATACCAGTCATCATAACATTGGGAAAACATAATCATAAAAAATAGTGAGATCAAATACTCAGTTAGGGTAAACATGTGATATATCATTATATGATCATATATAAGGATAAGATAAAATCAAGGTTATGAGACCGTGATGATAACTTATGGGTTTCTTACATAATTATTTAAAGGTTTCATATAATGAGAAACTGCATAAAAATATACCATTTCAAAAAGAATTAGTCAAAAATGTGAAGAATCATCCTTAATAAATAATGGCACATGAAATAATATGATATGTATAATAAAATGTTAAAGAAGTTTTTGAAAAATAATTTTCTTAAAATTAATTTTATTAATCAATGATCACTACTAAGATCATGATCTCATATATTACAAAGTTCTATAATTGATGGGGTTTACTCCGCCACATTTTTTTTATTCATGGAATAGGTTGTCTCCCCATAAATTTCAATATTGTCTCATGAAAAATAAATAATTAATCAATTAATTTGAGATATATAAATTATTGGCCTCACATTATATATAATTAAAACCATATATATTCTTTACACAATATAATAAAATATTTATACATTTATTATATCTAAATACATAGAAAATAAATTTGTTTCATAAATATTTACTATTAATATGAAAAAATATCCATCAAATAAATGGAATTAGTGGTATAGTTATATCATCACACCTATGAAGAAAAAAAATGTACGTGTATATTGATATTGAAGAAAATTAACTTTAAAATATACTTCAAACCATTATTTTGAAAAATGATACAATATCTATTTCATGTGTTATTATTTTTTAAACAAATCTGTCAAATATTGAAAATGTGATTTTACTCGAAAATAACCATTTAAAAATATAGATTATGATTTAATAAAAATAATGGTTTTATGGTAGGAAAATATTTTCATGTTTTAAAAGTTAAATAAATTATTCTTATAACACATTTTTTAAATTTTCTTTAGAACATAATTTAGAAAAAAATAAAAAAAATAATTTTTCTTCCATTGTAAAAAAAATTAAATATGTGGAAAATTTAATTTAGACAAACATTTTATCATTGAAAATAACCTTCATTGTTTTTTAAAATATCATGGATATGAGATAAAATTTTAACTAGTCAAAGAGGAAATAAGGTCACTTTTTTTTAAAAAAACTTATCTCAACAAATGTTTTTACATAAATATATTAGAATGAAAGGAAATATCAGAAGAAAAAAATAATAATATGAGTATAAATTATTTGGTTTTTAAGTGATAATTAGTATATAAATCCAAAAATAGATATTCTAGGATAAACAATCACGATAAAAAGTGAGACTGTAATATAAACACATACGTCCGGTCCTGACATTATTGAAATATGAACTTATGTTCTAGTAAAATAAATTTTTATATATTATATATATAGAAATATTAATACATGTATTTTAATATATAATTCCATTAAAATTTCCTATTAAAAATTTATTACAAATTATTTATTAAATCCAACATTTAGGAGAAAACAAGTCTCTTTGTATACTTCTATGGTATTGTAAATTCCAGTACTTAAATATTGTTCATGATTTCATCATTTCCATTAAATTAGTAACTTTATAAGTATAATATATATTAATTATCTATAATTTTAAAACTATTAATATGATTTTATAATAATAAATTAATTTCATTAATTTTTGGAGAAGTTAGCCAGTAAGTAGGCATGTGTAATGATTTATTTTTCCAATGAATTGTAAGAAAAGAAAGGTAAATTAAAATAAATCTTTCTAAAATAAAAAAATTATAAATAAAAAATATATTCACCAAATACATCCATATTACCATTAATGTATGGAATACCTGAATAATGAATCACATCTCTTCAATGATGTGGTAGTTGACAAGTATGCCCAAACAACATTATCAATTGTAATTAGATGAATTTTTTTATAAAAAATGATAAACCACTAATGAAATAACATTTCATCATATAAATTACACTTATTTATTCATGATATAGTTTCTATTGGTGATTTATAAGAGTTTAAGGTGAAAAACTCAATATAAATAAGCAATAAAAATTGAATATTCATTATGAAACATCCTTTGGGATACACATTGAAAATTTATGTATTTATCTTATTTTAAGACCAATATCTCCAGTTAAATTTTATTTTTATTAATCATACGTAAAATACATATGTAAAAATTTGTTACTATGGTAAAACCAAGAAATGTAAATGTAAAATATTTTAGTGTGAAGGTCTTGAAATCGTTTTAATTATTTTTAAAATGATTGGTTGTGGGATATATGACCTTATCTTGTTACCTAATCCATTATTATACATTTATAATCCTCAATTATTTGTATATATGTGGTATAATAATATTAAATCTAAATATTTAACATGTTTCAATATTGTAACTCGTAAAAATATCCTCTCACTACCCCTTTAAGACCACATGGAAATTTATGTTTCCTTAAGAAACTATAACATATTTTTTCAATAACATCGTATTTCTCTTATATGATCCCCTAGTGACATGAAATTTTATTAAGACCCCAAAATATATGGAATCCTTCAAGAAAAACAGAAAAATTTCACCGTGATAACTAGTTTTTCATATATTATTTTTATTTCTATGTTACTTTTTCAATTAAACAATTCTAATTCCTATATAATTACATCTATATTTTTTGTGATGAAATTTTTTATTTTGAGTGGGTAATTATTAACCCATATTTTTAGTAATACATATAGAATCTTCATTTGTGTGTCGTGTAGACTACCACCTCTATGGAGTGTTGAAATCTATTTTTACCATAACCCCCATTCAATAATTATATTAGTGATGTTTAAGAATAAATTGGAAATATATAAAAATTTTATTATTATGTTGGGAAAATTTCTAATCCACCCTTTTACCTATCATTCTTTATTGAAATGAAAATGTTTACAGATCATTTTAAAAATTACCACCTTAACAATATGAAGTATCACATTTTTGATATATTTTATTTATTTTTTATTAAAATATATTGAAATATTATTGAACATAAAAAAGTTGAATAACTATTTGCATTATGCTTATATAATGATGAAATCATTCCAAAATAAACATGTTTATTGATCATTATAATCCGATAATTATTGTATATTCATTATTGGGTTGGTATAACAACCTAAAAGAATAATTATATAAAGTAATATCATGGATTATTATGAAAACATAATTAATAATGATATACGATATACATAAGTAATCAGTTATTTTAATCTTGTAATGAAATTGTAACCTTAATATTAAACTCATTGATTAAGATGTCACCTTTAATTTGTTAAAAATGACTAAAATATTATGTCACCAATTTCATCTATAAGAAAAGTAATCAAAACTACCATAGAAATAAATTTTAAAATTATAAATGATTTTATAAATTAACTTCTTTCACATTTATTGATATATTATTATTGAAATATGGGAGAAGAATGATGAAAAAACCATTATCAGGAAAGTACATAAAAACAATCAATATTACTCACACCCAATATTGAAAATATATAACAAATGTGTAATATAAATTAAAGTAATAATTATTATAATATTTTATAAAATATTTTTTATATGAAAAAAGTTATAAAATTTTTTATTAATAAATTTATTTTCTTATACATGGTCTTAGAGTTCAATAGACTGTGTTTGAAAACCAGGTAAGTGCTTTTTATCTTAAAATTTTACCCCTTGAGGCATATTTCTTAATAAAACCACAATTTTATCAAAATGGTGCATCTAAAACCATGTTAATTATTTATTTAATGATCCTTTAATTATTAATGGTATTAAATCTATCATTTTAAATATTATCATTCAACATTTGAATATTTGAAATTTTCTAAGGTATAAGGGGTTTCTAGCAATAAATTTAAATTTTGGGACATATTTTGGATATTACTCAATATAGTTTTTTTATGGTGTATTTAATATGATAATTGATTCTTTCATAATTAATATATTTCATATCAAGATTTTTTAATTTACATTTAGTCGTAACATTAGTTCAATTTATTTTCATTCTCATGTTGTAATTGATGTAAGGATTTTATTTTAAACTCAACTCCCTTTAACGAGTTATAATTATCCCTATATATTTTCATTATTATAACTTGAAAATTAATTTCATGTTTTTTTATATTCCACTTTATTTCAAAATAAATGTTTTTTTATATATTTTACCATCAGAGAAATTTATTTTTGAACAATTATATGATTTTTGAGAATAATTTTCATCCTCTTTAATGATGGTTTCTCCTTCACCTATATATTCTTATATAATATATATTTTATAATTTATAATTGGAAAACTAATTTTATATTTCCTCAAGTGGCCTCTATATTTCCCTTACACTATTTAAAAAAATTAGTTTTGAAAAACATTTTATGACATGAGTTTTTAAAAGTATATTTCAAAATATTTAAAAAAGTTTTGTATTCTTTAAATTTATTTTTTTATCAAACACTAGAAATTTTTTTGATATATTTTTTACATTTAAAGTGATTGTTATTGAGAATAGTTATTTATATATTATAAATTTCACAAAATATTACATATATGATTTCTGAAAATAACTTCTTAAAGGACCCGTAAATTATTATTTCTCAGTATTCTTAATAACATTATCCAAAATATCCATTAATGCATTATTTTAAGTGTACACATATTTACATAATAATTGATGATTTATATGATAATTATCCCTTATTTATAAATATTTATTAATGAAATTAAATTTATGTTAGTTTTAATAATCATTTCCTTAAAATATCGTATGAAGATTAGTTTTATTTTTTGTATCCGAAGTTATTATTCAAATAATCATAAAAAGTGTTTGTAAAATAACAAATTTTATAATTGATATATCTTTTTATTGATCAAGGACAATATATTACTGGTACCATAAATTTTTTTTCTCCAATTGGATGATGTATTGTTCATTTATATCAATAATATAATCTATCATTTCCTTTTTCTTTCTTGGACATCTCTAATGGAAATGAATAAATATTCTTCCAATGCCTCTTCTTTATAAACACTTTATATTTACATAATTTAAATGATCGGTTTTAACCTAGAATTTTATTGAATATCTATAGAAACACATTTATTTTCCATCGGTTTATCACTTTTGGACCATTAATTTAATTATAAATGTTTTATTTATATTAGTCTAATTGAAATCTATATAAAATACATTTTATTTTGATTATTTATAGATGATAATATGAATGGTTGATTAATTATTAAAAATTTATGTGTTGTTTAATGGTAAGGTGGGCCATATATAAACCTCAAATAAATTAGTTAAAATTTATATATCACGACAAAAACTTTTCATGAGTAGGTTTTAGTCTCTCTTAAGCCTGGGAACTGGTGGTGGGGTTCACGAAAAAACTCTTTATTCAAAATTTTTGTACTATATTTTAATTATTTCGTGTATAGTTATCTTATATTCTCATGGTGTGGTCTATGAATGTATTTTTTCACTATACTAATGATTGTGTAACATTTATATAGTTTCTCTATGTTATCCCCTCATAGATCATGTCTATTTGGTAATGTTTTAACACAATCTTAGTTCTTGACTCTGTCCTTAAGCTATGATTTTTCATATATGATTTATTAGGTATAACATTAATATATATCCCAATTTTACACATATGATCTTATTACGATCACATGCAATACTATATAGTTATCACAAACATTTACCGTTACTATTCATATGATCTCACTCGTTTAAATGTTTATACATCCCAAGGTGATGAAGAATAGTATATCCTTTGAGAAGCCTATACGGGTGTCTTGTTTGTTTTTATTATACATAAATTTTCAATTTTTGTGTAAAATAGATTTTATATGTAATAAGTCATCAAAGATATTAAAAAATGTTCTCTTATATGTGTGATATTTATATGATATGTAATACTAATTTGGTGTTTGTGAAAATTTATCTTAGATCATCTCTCGTGGAATCAAAGTGAATTTATAAAAGAAGTTTTCAACAGTGGACTAAATAGTGTGGCTTTGGGGAACCTTAGTTTGTTTCAATGGAAGGTTTAGTTATTTGGGGGATTAGTCTGGAAAAATTATGGAAAAAATAGGTATATGCCTATGGAATAATTTTAGGGGTTATATCAAATTATAGGATATCATCTATATGTTTTGAGGAATCAGAGATTATATGGTTCTCCTAGAAATAACATCCCTTATACATAGAATTTTGTTATTCATGATCTGACATTGAAATATCTTGGGTAAATATAATATAATATGAAAATAAAACATTATAAAATTCAATGGAATTTGGTTTTCATTTTTCGAAGTGATAAATTTTTAGATATGGGAGATAAAAAGATATTCGTAGAGTTTTTTCATCCTAAAATGGTTTTTTAGATGAGTAATGAGACCGAGAATGGAGTTGAAATCATAGGCAAGGATCATGGGAATGTTGGAGAATGGATGGGGCGATTGGGGTATTTTAGTAGCACTACAAAACAAGTTAATTGGGAAGTATCTTAGGGTCCTTGCAGGTCTCACTAACCAAATTATGTAATAATGGTGTATAGATAGAGGGGAATTAGGTAAAAATTGTGGAATAATATAGAATAAGTTATTTTTGGGGTCTGTGTGTTTTTTTGGCTATGATACCCATATTGATTATGCTATAATGGGTGATATTCAATGTCCTATTCAATAGTTTTCTCATTCTCACATTCCCCAAGGATTTCACCATGAAGTGGGAAGGATCAAGATGAGATATTTTGAAGAATGCAATTATTCCCCTATATTTTTATTTGATTTTGACACACTATTCATATAATTTTGGGGAATCATATTTCCATTCAATATAGTAGGTTACTCAACGTAGTTAAATTTGTTATCCGTTAATTTAATTTCTTCTATAATTATAATTCTCATATTATAATCAATGATCTTTTCTTGACTAAAGAATATAATTGGATTATAATTTAACCGGATTATGGTTTAAGTTTCTAATAATAATGGTGATTAAAATCATATTGGCATGTGGGTATCTCAATAGGTTGTATTAAATCGATTTTTTTTAATAATATATGTTTCCCAAAAAACTTTCGTAGAAATTATGATGATTTTTAATGAAATTGAATAACGTAGTGATTGTTTAATTTTGGAATTTTTCTCAACACATGTGGATGAGGACAGAATATGTTATCTGTATGTTATCAGATGATGTTTCAAAGGAGGTAAAAAATAACCTAATTTTAATGAGGGGGTTGATTAGTTTCTCCTAATTTATTATATTTTTTGTGTTTTGTTGTAGGGATTTTACCACAAAGTATACCAGGTATTATTGCTGGTATTTATTGGGGGATTGGATGATGTCTTAGTGCAATGTGGTTGACTGGGGAGTAAATATGTATTTATGACTATGTAAATTATATTGATAAATTAATTTTAAATTATTTAATAAATCATAATTTGATTTTAATTAATTAAATATCGTATTTTGATATGGTTTAGTTCAACAGTTTATTAGAAGATAGATGAATATACATGGATGGGTCTTAGTGAGATTTGATGATGTACTATAAGAATGGAAATGACTTTAATTGATGTAGGTGGATGCTAAGAATTTGCCTATGGAATATGTAGTTGATTTATATTATATATAATACTAGCAATATATGGACTCACCACCATGGATAGTGAACCCTAATTTAAAAAAAAATTAAATGAAATTTGATAATTAAATTGAATGTCTATATATGAAATGTATAGATAGATTAGTGACTTGAAGGACCCTTTTTCATGGGACAACACCTTTAATTATAATAGTATGTAGTGTGGTTGAAATTTTTAAATTCAAATGGAATTCATATACATGGAATGAAAAAGTAATAAAACATGATGGCCCATTGTGGACAGGAGGTGTATGCATTCCACTAATGGTTTGGAGTATTGTTGTAATATGGAATGTTGAGATATGGGAACCCAATGCGAGGTTATAAATAGTTATTTTTGTAAACAAAGTGGACTAGATTATCACTCACAGTCCCTTAGAGTTGAGGTATGTTAATAATTATTATAAATATAATAGTGGCCATTATGCGGTTATGTTTCTGTCAAATATTCATCAACTACATTATAAAATCATTAAATAAATTGATATTGAGGGCCTCAATTGGTGACTTTTTTTTCACAAAGGTTGTGACTAATGATAGAATAGTATGACTACTTAGAAATGGGATGGGAATGAGGGACTAATTAAACCTGAGTAACAGGATATTCCTATAGAAAATATTATATAATGATTATATGGTTTTCAAATTATTGTTATGATGATACATAATATCAAACACGTGAGTTTTGAGTAAAAATTTTATGTAATGGTATGGATTAAATTGTTTGATTTTTGGATTTATTATTCCTATAGATATTTTTTTGTTATTTTTTTACTATGAATAATAATAACAGTAATAATAATAATAACATTATTATTATTATTATTATTAATGGTTGACATTATGTAATTACTTGTACGAGAGGTTTTATTACTATTATGTTATTGGTAGACCCTAATGTGATTCCAAGGATCTACTCTACCCATGATTATAATATTGTCTTGGGAATTGATGGAAATTTAGTTAACTAGTATCCCCATTACTATTATATTATAGTTATACCCTATAATGATTCCAAGTATTGGTATAAATACTATTATAATATTTCTATGGGGATCATGATGTGATTTAATGGATTTGTTATGCTTGTTATTATTATATAATTTGGGGCCTGATTTGATTCCAACGAACCGGTATTCTTATAATGATACTTTAGGTGTACTATTCTTGTGGTTCTAATGGTATTGTCTGCCAATTATTATACTTTTTTGGGACAATAGTATCACTACATTGTCTAGTGGTCCCATTTTTATACTAATGGTTATTTCAACATGGTAGATATATCCAATACAAGTTGATGCAGGTATGGAATGTCACATCATCTCATTTTACTACAAGAATCGATGATTGTTTATATTTATCTATCCATAGTCGTTTTTTACTAATTTTTATGTCACATTCACATATATCTATATTTTTTTGGATATGTACAAGGCCACATTAGTGGTGCCCAAATGATTTTTTAGTTACAACTTGATCGGGTGACTATTACACTTAGGTACAGGGGAAGACATCATTTGTTCACACGATCATGTGTAGAATTATCCTATATTAGTTTTTTTAGTAGGATAGATGGAGTTGGGGATTGGGATGAGGTTAACCTTAGGGATGTTTCATAGCCTTAGTGAATTTTGTTTCTTTTTTATTATATATATGTTATTAGTTCAATGGGTAATAATTTATATATGACTATATGATAAATTTAATCATTTATAACTAATTAATTTCATTTATTTGTTATCCAATGACATATGATGTTTACAACTATTGATGATATTTAGTTATTTTACACAATTATTACAATTATGATATGAGGGTAAAATCATCCCATTTCTACAACATATGCTCTCTAAATTTCATGATCCTCTTGTATATATGGAGGTGCGCACGTTGTAAGATAGTGAATGGAACTATGATTATTCATAGTGGACCAGGTAGGGGCATTACTGGTTCTAACCCAGAATGGGGAATATTTGTAATTAACAGAGTCTTTAATACATGGATGATAAATATGTTTAAATAACACATTGCATTACACAAGTGGGTGATATTATTTGGTTACCACATATTATATTTTGGAACCATTATGAGAGATTTTAAAATCTTATTGTATAAAACAAAATATGAAATTATTAAGGATAATATAGAATAAAGGTAGATATTCACATGTTTAGGTACATATTAACTATAATGAGGATTTATCAATAAATGTTTATCAAACCCTTAAAAATATAGATTTCATTAATTTTTTGGGTTAGAATATTGTCTCAATATTCATAATAATAATGGGATAGAGCATTTTTCTATTTTTTTATGATTTTTTAGAGAAGAAAACATAAAGAAATATATATTGAATAAAAAACATAAAAGGAAGAAATAAATTTGCCCTTAAAGAATACATCTTCGAATTCATTTTCAATAGTCATATGATAATTTAATCTGATTTAAATGATAAATTTTTTGGAATTATGAATAAATTTGAAATGGGATAATGGAAATGAAATTGATAATGTTATGTATGCGAAAAACATTTTCTTATAATAGAATAAGAGAGAATATATAAATAATTGAGAATCGTTATGTATACATATTATAATTCCACTTGTGTATTTCATATTATAATCTATTTAGTGAGGTTGATATAATATTATAAATTAAATATGGATACATATTGAAATTATCATTAGTGAATAGTATTTATCAATAACATACTTGTACATCTAAAATTATATGATGATCATGTAAATAATCTATGGATTATTCTTTAGTGTTTTTTTCTTAAAGGTTATATATATATATATATTAAATTATATTAATAATAATGAAAAGTTATATCATGTCAAGGACAAATTTTTGGGGATAACTATTGATGAACACATGATTGAAACATGAATAAATCAAAGGATTAAAGTTTTCTTTATATTTAGGTAATATAGAACTTCTGTAAATTTGGCTATTTGCGATGGGATTCCATCACAAAAACCCTTTCGCATCTAGGGCTCCTCGAAAATAGCCCATTAAAGAAAATGGTGTCACAAATAGATGACTCATTAAATAAATTATTTATACAAGAACTATTAGTGATGAGCCCGTCACAAAATGTATTTATGAGGGGATACCAGCCTGTCACAAATAGTTTATATGTTATAAACCTTGTGGTATGAGCCCGTCGCGAAAAAAGTTATTTCTATAGAAAAGAAACCTGTCCCAAAAAACATTTAAAATATATATATATTCTATTTGCGATAAGCCCCCCACTGCAAAAGGCCTCATCTAAAATACATAATAAAATTAAAAAAATATTAATATTATTCAAATAATAAAAAAAGTAAAAATATTAAAAATATAAATATTTTTAAATAATTAATAAAATAAAAAATTATTAGAAATATGATTACTGAAAAAAATAATATTAATATTATTAAAATAATAAAAATTATAAAATATAATATTCTCAATATTCAGAAAAAATATATAAAAATATCATAAAATAATAATAATATTATTATTATTATTAGTAAAATAAACAAACATTATAAAATATAATTCTAATAATAAATGATAAAATATAAAAAAATTAAAAAATTAAAAAAATTATTCAATATTCAGACCAATATAAAAGACAAAAATAGTAAATATTTCATATTACAATTAATATTCAATTCAAATGTTTTTAACAAAACAAAAAAACATCGGGGGTAGTCTTCTAGAGTAGCTGGACGAGATGTTGGAGGAAATTCCATCCCTAAAATACTAGTTAGATGACACATGTACTCCATCTGATCGTGCTACTGGTACTACCATCGAAGCATGTCCTCCTCTTGCTGTTGTTGCTGCTGACACATCTCTTTCTGCTGCTTCTACAAACTCTCTATAAGCTCAATTAGAGCTCTCAACTGCTCCTGATACTGTGAGCCAAAATCTGATTCCTCTCCATGAGCTCCTCTAGAGCTAGATGCTGATATTAAAACACTACCATAATAAGTCCCATAAGACAAATGAGAGTCGATACCAGCTATTTGGCCCTTCTCGAAGGAGTATTGGATCTCCTGCATCTATACTGCATCATCGTAATGGTGGGCACTAGTCTGATAAGCCATCTTGGCCTGACTCTCAACCCAAGTCTTAGTGGTCACAGCCTCATATGTCTCTTTAAATTTCAATTTGAAATTAAAATAGTGAAAATATTATATGTAGATAATTTTCAAACTGAAAAATAAATAATACTAACAACAATCTCATGCTGGCGATCACATCTAATCTCTCTAGTGGCTGGATCACTGTATATCCTCCAATAAATGTCGTACTCCATTATATCGGGATTCTGGACTACCTATATGAATATAAAATAATCTTTTTATATCTAATGTTATATAAAATATTTAAAAAAAGATAATTACCAGATGCTCTTTTTGCATACTGAATGTACGGCTACCAGTTCCTTATATCAAATCCTATCTCACCCGATTCTACAGGCCCAATGATATTCTCCTCTAAAATTCACTACTCAACCAGTGTGAACATAATCCATCCCAAACATGAGATTAAATGTACTCTAGTCAGTGGTCTCTACATGACTTATCAAATACTGTCGCCCTTGCTTTCTTAATGGGTTTCCTTCTCAAATTGTATAAAAATTGACGGAAACACTCACACATTGACACCTCCCATGCCACATGGATAGTGTCGCACATGATATCATCGATGTGAAACCCTAAACCCTACAAAAAATTTATAATATCAAATTATTAATGAAATAAATTTCTAAATAAATATTATTTATTTAAGTACCAGCCAATGATTAAACATTCCAAGCTGCACAGCAATGGGAATCTGTTTCCATGCGATCCATGGCTAAGAAAAATAATTTTACAAGATATCACTTCCCTGTCTAACAGATACGTGCACAAAATTGTGAAAAAAGAAAAAACAATCATGAAATTAGTATTGAAATAAATTAAGGAAAGCTAACTAAAATACACATGTTATCATACCTCCACTTGCGTGGATCAAAACCAAGATGTAGATACTGATTGATGATAGGGTTGGGAATCATAAATCGTGCAAGGAAGCACCCCCTCTGTGTACACCTAGAACCGCCAGTAACCTGAGGGTCAGATGATCCCAAATCCTCTTCTTATAAAGGTAGCTTAGCATCCTCCAACTCAAGTAGTAGATCAGGGTCCATCTGAAATACAAAATGAATTTTGTTAACAGATAGTTGAAAATAATTATTACATATAGATATATATTAGATATGGTTATAACAGGAATTTAATTGTGTCAATGTTCATCTTCATCATCATCATTATATCTGACGATTTCAATGTCTTCATATTCATCATCGACATCATCAATATTTATATGAGTTTCAGTTTCATCTTCTCTTGTCATTTCAAATTCACCTATAACATCATTAACATCAGCATCATCATCGAACATTAATTGTGGGGTTTCATCATTGATATGCATGTCTCTTTGTGAAAAGGATAGATTTTGAGTAGTCTCTTGAAAAATTTATATTACTTGTACTTCATTAGAACCACATTCAGTTTGAGTAAATTGATTTTATGAAGATTTTATTTTTATTATTCTCCACCAATCACTCAGTTATTTGAAGTAAAACAGTTATTTATGTAATATATTTGATATTCATGTGGATCCAGTAAAAATGGTTCATTTACTACAAGAAAACTTTTTATATTTAATATCGATGATTCCATGAAACAGATGAACACGCAAGATGCCCTTAGTATCTAACCACCGACATTTAAACATTGTTATGTAATTTTTCCCTAGATAACACAATTCAATAATTTCTTCTAGCATGCCGTAAAAGACATCTTCAGTTTCTCTATGATGTGATCCTCTCAAGAAAAGTCCACAGTTCATTGTTTTTTTATTCCCCATATGCACGTGTATGAAATCTAAAATAATTCACCACATATACATTGTATTATTTAACCATTTTCAAAGGTGGGTTACTCAATATACAGAGTTTCATATCAATTTTATCAACATGTTAAGACACCTGAAATTTTTAAAAAAAAATATCAATATAATAAATAATAATATGAATTTATATGTTAAACCATCAATAATTATTGTTAACATTTTTTGAAACCGTTGAGAAAACATTTTCTGCTGGCGTTCATCAAGAGAAATTTCTATATTTTGTGGAAGCTATTTCGTGATATTATTTCATATAACCAACAAAAAATTAAGTTTACATACTGTAATATAAATTATAGAATAAGTGATTGAAGTATTCATAGTAAAAATGATGTAATTTCATCACAGTTGAGACGAACATATGTATGAGATTTGTGATGTTCAACATCTAAAATCCATCATTCATGAACTTTACTAAATCCAAGCTGTGGTAGATTAAAAACTATTAATATATTTTACATTTAATCATCATCATTCCCATAATTCCATCCCATGTGGTAAGGTTTTGTGAGTTATTCAGGTTTAATATAATGAGAGAAGAAAAAAGTAATTTACTCTTACAAATGAGATTTATCAATTGAGACTTCAATTGATGCTTTGCTATGTACTTTTTTTCATCAATTTCTGCGTGATACTCTCGAATGGGTACATCCATAGAAACTGTACCAGACCTCCACATTTAGCTTCATGTGGAAAATGTAATATTAGATGTTCCATTGAGTCAATGATAGTTGGAAAAAAGATTTTTTCTAGTTTACATATAATGGCAACAACATCTTTTTCTAGTTTACATAGTGTATCATTGTCTATTGTCACCAAAAAAATTTCTCGGAAAAAATATGATATTTAACTTATCGAATCTGAAATCATAGAATTCAACAAACCATTGAATCCAATCGGCATAAGTCTATCCATTATAACATGACTATCATGACTCTTTAATCCTGTAATATGACAATTCGTAACACATATGCCAAAATTAGATGTATAGCCATCTAGAAGTCTCAAATCAACAATCCATTGAAAAATAAGAAGAAAATCTCTTTGGACAGTGTATATGTTGATTTTGGTTTCATTAACCTCTATGATATGACATTTAAAAATCATTTATGTTCTGGTCATCTTCAAATTTGGGAAAGATCTAATTGTGACTTTACATTATCTTTGGTCATTCCTAGTTTATCCAACACTGTATTAAATATATTATCAAAACAGTTCTTCTCAATATGTATGTCATTCAACATGTGGTGGACTATAAAATCAGACCAATTTGGGAGATCAAAAAAAATGCTCCGTTTATCCAATTGTTCTTATTCCCAAAGCCATGAATTTTCTATTATTTTAATATTGGCCCAAATGTGATGGGAGGTATTGAAAATACAAATAACTTTAACTCTGTACCTGAGATCATTTTTGGATTTCCATCCCTTTCAGTTGTTGCTTTTCTAAAATGAGATTCGTTCCTTTGGAAAATATGATCAGTTGAAAAAAATCTTCGATGACAATCAAAATAACAATGTTCTTTTTCATTGATGAGTATAAAGGCTTTGTTGTATTTCAAACATTAAGGCTATGATTTTAGGCCACGTGTACTCTAGCCATATAACATTCCATATCCTAGGAAGTCACTAATGTTCCACATTAATGTAGCTTTTAATAAGAAATTTTGTTTTGCAGAAACATCATATGTACTAACACCATTACTCCACAATAAATTTAACTCATCAATCAATGTTTTAACATCAATATTGTTTTTCGAATGTCCTTGGATTAATAAGGTCAAAAATATATAAGGCTCCTTCATCAACATCCATGGATGTAAATTGTATGAAATTATAAAGGTAGGCCAACATGAATACTGAATATTATAAGAAACAAATAGACAAAAACCATCAATAAAAATATTTAATCACATGTTTCAGGTTTCTAAAGAAAAAGAAAGATGTAGTCAGTCAAAATGATTCCATGAATCACTATAAGATGGATGATTCAATCTTTTATCGGTTGAAATCATGGTTTTGTGCCATGAAATCATTGACATTGTTTTCTAAGACATAAACAAATGCTACAACATGGTTTTAATGGGGAAATATATCAACTATTTCACAAGAATCGATCCTGACTTCCCTAGTTGAGCTTCTTTATACATCTATTTTACACATGATGCAAAAATATCAAATGACCCATTTTCACTAGAATATATGATTCAATCAATTTCAAATGCATGAATCTTCCGATAACTAAGGCCTAGATTACGAACCAGTCTCTTGATCTCATAGTATGTTGTAGGAAACACATCTCTTTCAGGTTACACTATTTTAACCAAATAAAATATCTGATCAAAACAATTGTTTGTAATTGCAATATCTAATTTAATATCCATAATTTTTTCAACAACTTCTAATTTTCATATCTTGCAACTAGGATAGAAATCATCTTCAGTAGAACTCAACAACTAAAAAATTCAGATGGTGCCAACTTAAGAGTTAAATCAACAGCATATTGAGTTTTAGTTTGTTGAACATATCGACCTACAAAATCATGTAATAAATTTTGGAACCATGATGGATACAGAATCAAGTTATTTGTACCATCTCTAGAACAGTTTATATTGTGTTAATATAATAAAAAACATAATGTGGTTGAAAACCAAACTGCAATGGATATCCCCGATCCATGTCAAATATGCCAAATATCCACAAAAAATAGTTTTTACAAGGACATTTAATTATACCTTTTGAAACAAATTCTAGTTTATATGATATAAATGATAAAAAAGCTTCAACACACTTAATATATACATGATTTAAAATAAAACCATTTTTAATTATGAGGTGATTTGTAAAAGTGCAATCATCTAATAATGATTATTGTGGAATTCCTTGTTCAACATTTTTCTACAAAATATAAAATCATTATTGTTTTTGAATAATTTTAATTTTGATAAGAAACATCCAAAAAAGATAAATAATTACAACTACTTCTTAATAATTACCATTAATTAATGGTGACACAATTTCCATTATATTTACAGCTCCACATTTTTCTAACGGGTAATTTATTATCATATTTCTCATGCTTAACTAAAAATGATTTATATGCTCAGATGTATGATTATTCATTCTCGTGCATATGAGAATGTATAATAGTATATCTGATCAGAATCTACAATTGTGATTTTAGTGTAAAAAATATTCAACTAAATGAGCCTTTAGAAAAAAGAGCACCCTTTTCATCGATGAATCTTTTTCTTGCGACTGTCACCACCTAAAAACATTATGAAAAATGTGTTCCTACTAATGCCTATTCAAACTCATGCATATGAGATTGGATATGAATTAGTATATGTATACTTTTCTTAATTTTTTGAGTCTGTGGTAGTTGAATGGAGAAGATTCATAGAGAAAAAGGAGTGTCATCAATCCATTAAAAATTTATCCAAGTTATTTCAATTTCTTACAATTTCATACAATTTTTTTATAATTATTGTTAATTAATGCAAATTATAGCTAATTATTTCTATTTATAGCTAATTATTTCTAATTATAGATAATTATTGCAAATTATTTCTAATTATTGCTAATTATAGGTAATTATTGCTAATTATAACAATTATTTGTTAATTAATTGCTAACTATTACTAATTGTTGCTAATTATTGTGAATTATTAATAAGTATTTCTAATTATTGCTAATTTTTCTATTTATTGCAATTTATTCCAATTTACTGCATTTTTTTCCAATTTATTGCTATTTATTGATATTTATTAGTATTTATTAGTATTTATTAGTATTTTTTTGTATTTTTTTGTATTTTTTTGTATTTTTTTTATTTATTGAAAATAATTTAAAATTATTGCTTATTATTCGTAATAATTAGTAATTATCAGTAATTATTAGTAATTATAAGTATTTTTTTACTATTTAGTTTTATTTATTACTATTTATTAATAATTATTCCTAATTATTACTAATTATTACTAATTATTACTAATTATAACTAATTATAACTAATTATTACAAATTATTAATAATTTGTACTAATTATTACTAACTAATACAATTTATTAGTGTATATTACTATTTATTACTATTAATTACCAGTTATTACTATTTGTTACTATTTATTACTATTTATTACTATGTATTACTAATTAATACTAATTATTACTTATTATTACAAATTATTACTAATTATTACTAATAATTACTAATAATTACAAATTATTAGTATTTATTAGTATTTTATAGTATTTTTTGTTATTTATTAATATTTATTACTATTTATTACTATTAATTTCTATTTATTAATATTTATTAGTAGTTTTTAATATTTATTAGTATTTATTACTATTTATTACTATTTGCTAGTATTTAGTACTATTTATTATTATTTATTTCTATTTATTACTATTTATTACTATTTATAACAATTTATTTATATTTATTATTATTTGTTAGTATCTATTACTATTTATGAGAATTTATTAGGAATTATTTGTATTTATTTTCATTTATTACTAATTAATAGTATTTATTACTAATTATTACTATTTATTTCTATATATTACTATTTATTACTATTAATTACTAATTATTACTAATTATTACTAAATATTACTATTTATTGTTAATTACTACTAATAATTACTAAATCTTACAAATTGTTACTAATTATTACTAATTCTTACTATTTATTTCTAATTATTACTATTTATTACTATTTATTTCTATTAATTACTATTAATTACTATTAATTACTCTTTATTTCTTTTCATTAATATTTATTTCTATTTATTACTAATTATTACTAATTATTACTAACTGTTACTAATTATTACTAATTATTACTAATTATTACTATTTATTACTATTTATTACTATTTATTATTAATTATTACTATTTATTATTAATTACTACTAATAATTACTAATTCTTACAAATTTTTATTAATTATTTCTAATTCTTACTAGTTATTGCTAATTATTACTATTTATTACTAATTATTACTAATTATTAATATTTATTACCATTTATTACTATTTATTACTATTTATAACTATTTATTACTATTTATTACTAATTATTACTAATTGTTACTAATTAATACAAATTATTACTAATTGTTACTAATTATTACTAATTTTTAGTATTTATTAGTATTTAATAGTATTTATTGTTATTTATTTGTATTTATTACTATTGATTTCTATTTATTTCTATTTATTAGTTTTTATTAGTATTTATTACTATTTATTAGTATTTGTAACCATTTATTAATATTTGTTAGTATTTAGTACTATTTATTAGTATTTATTTAAATATATTACTTTTAATTACTATTTATTAGCATTTATTAGTTTTTATTAGTATTTATTAATATTTATTACTATTTATGAGTATTTATTACGATTTATTGGTATATATTTCAATTTATAATGATTTATTACTATTTATTAGTATTTAATACTAATTAATAGTATATATTACTATTTATTACTATATATTACTATTTATAACTATTAATTAATAATTATATAATATTTATTACTAATTACTACTAATAATTACTAATTATTACAAATTGTTACTAATTATTACTAATTCTTACAATATATTGTTAATTATTACTATTTATTACTTTTATGTACTATTTATTACAATTAATTTCTACTTATTACTAATTATTACTAATTATTACTAATTATTATTTATTATTACTATTTATTTCTATTTTTTACAATTTTATACTATTCATTACTATTTATTACTATTTATTACTATTTATTACTATTTATTACTATTTATTACTATTTATTAATATTTATTACTATTTATTAGTATTTATTACTATTTATTATTATTTATTACTATTTTTTAGTATTTTTTAGTATTTATTAGTATTTATTAGTATTTATTTCTATTTATTAGTTTTTATTGCTATTTATTAGTGTTTATTTATATTTGTTAGTATTTATCTCATTTTTTACTATCTATTTCTAATTAGTAATTTTTATTACTATTTGTTACTATTTATTCGTATTTATTACTATTTATTATTATTAATTAGTATATGTTAGTATTTATTAGATTTTATTAGAATTTATTACTATTTATTAGTATTTATTATAAATTATTATTATTTATTAATATTTATTAGTATTTATTAGTATATGTTACTATTTATTAATATTAATTTCTACTTATTAGTATTTATTTCTATTTATTAGTATTTATTTCTATTTATTACTATTTATTTTTTATTAGTTTTTAGGACTATTTATTACTATTTATTAGTATTCATTAATATTTAATACTATTTATTTGTATTTATTGATATTTATTTGTAATTATTACAAATTATTACTATTTATTAATAATTATTACTATTTATTAGTATTTATTACTATTTATTACTATTTATTAGTATTTGCTACTATTAATTAATATTTATTAATATTAATTAGTATATTTATTTATAATTATTAGTATTTCTTACTAATTATTAGTTTTTATTACTATTTATTACTATTTACTAGTGTCTATTACTATTCATTAGTATTAATTACTAATTATTACTAATTATTACTAATTAATACTATTTATTACTAATTGTTAAAATTTATTACTATTTTTTCTAATTATTACTTATTAGTGTTAATTACTATTAATTACATCAAAATATAGCTACTAATTACTAATTACCACAAATTATTTACATACATTTTGTATTATCATCAATAATTATTAATTATTACTAATTGCAAAGAATTAATACAAATAATTTAATATTATTATTACAAATTAATATTGATGACAAAACAATTTAAATATAATTTAATTATAACTAATCAACAATAATTAAAATTAATATAAAGAAATGAAATAAATACTAAATTAAATAAAACATAAACACCATTTAACTTGACCTCTTATAAATGTTGGTGGCTTCCCAACTTCTTCTTAAAAAATAACTCTAAAAAAATTTCACTCTAAAACTAGTTTTTTCAGAAGTGGAGGATCAAGAAATTCGGGTAGGGAGAAGAAAAAACGGAGTGGGTATATATAGGTTAGATTAATTTCTAGATGGCAATTTGCGACGGAAGTCCCATCGCTAACAGTACATATTGAGACATGACTCATCGCAAATACCTTCGGCCATATTAGTTACTGTAGTCGGATAAAAGGTTATTCGCGACGGGGCCTGTTGTAGAAAGTGACCCGCCAATACGCTTTTTGCAACGGGAAAACATCCCATCACAAATATGTTTTTACAGGTACCGGTTATTTGCGACGGGTGGTGCCAACCCATCGAAAATACTCATTCCCGCGGTGTGGCGTGCAAACCGCGCCAATCCACACATAACATTTGGCGACGGGGCATCTATTCCCGTCGCAAATAACCTCTTTGACAGACTATTTGCGATGAGATTTATTCTCGTCGCAAATTTCCCATCGCATTTACTGGTTATTCCTGTAGTTTTTGGATTATTAATTTTGATAAAATTATTTTAGATTACATTGATAGAAAATATATTTAATATATCTTTAATTGAAATGTGATTTATTCTATTTATTGCTCATTTTGTATCATTTGTTGGATCATGATATATATTTACTAGTTTGTGACATTATGAAGTAGTGATTATAAAACTTAAGGGTTAAGGATAGAGTTAAATTTAATAAGGTATAAATAATCATATTGTGGTTTAATGCACTAGATATTAAAATGGTTTTTGAAAAGGTATGTTATTGCAAATATATGATTGGTGTATATATACACTTGGGTATATGATTGAATGAATGATTAATATTTTTTGGGGAAAGATAAGTAACATTATATAGGCTAAGAGATCATTGTAGATAACAAATTATAAGTTATATTTTGAATGACGAATAAGTTATGAATACCCTTGCCTACATTAATTAGTGAGTAATAATTAATATTTAAAGGATTCAATTTATTTTGGGGGTGTAATGTAATGACTAATAATTTAGAACCCTTTCAATTAATACTATTTTAAATTGCACGCTTTGTATAATGCACTGAACTAAAATGATATGGGATATATTAGATGAAAATTATAATGATATTATTAGTTTAATAAAATATCATGTAAATAATTTTTTTTATTAAATTAAAAGAATATACATTTGGAAGATAAATAATTAATATGATTTAATCATTCATTCTCAAATAACTATTTGAAGTGATAAAAAATTAAATCAACCACTTATAAATGATATTTAAGATATATGACATTATATTATATCGATTAAAATATTAACTTACATTAAATTATAAATTGATATGAAATAATCACTACGGGAAATGCAGGATTTCCCAACGGTTTAGAACCATTGGGAAAGGCTGCAGAACCGTTCGTATATGTTATACCAACGGTTCTGCAACCCTAAAAGTGTTTTCCCAACTGTTTACAGTAAACCATTGGGATAGGGTGCTGAAAAATTACCCTATCCCGACGGTTTTCAAGAAACATTGGGAAATAGTGCACAGATTTATCATGTTTTCCCAACGGTTTACCAAACCGTTTGTAAAAACCAAACATATCCTCTTTCCTAACAGTTATCCAAACCGTTGGGAAAACCCAATATATTCTCTTTCCCAACGGTTAAGAACTATTGGGAAAAGTGTTTTACCAACGGTTCATAGAACCGTTGGTAAAACAAGGCCAACACATTCTATGCCAATGGTTCAAAACCGTTGGCATAACCTCTGCTGGGAAAATTGCATAGCAGCTATGCAATTTACCCAGCAGATATCCAATTTGCCCACTAGGTCTCATTTTGTGGGATCCCTCTCATTTTCAATCCAATTATTATACCTGCAATAAACTAATACATACATATACAATTATTTTACCTGCAATAACCAACTAACAATTACATATAGAGAACAAATCCATACACATTTAACATATAATGGTGGAACTATACACATCCATAATTAAATTGGAATTCATAACGTAATTATAATTTAGATGACAATTATATGTGGAATCCGGAAGTCAATTCATAATTTGATCGGTTTTGTGTATAACATATATTTTTTCTACAAATAATGTCCATTTTAAACATAATACATACACCTGGAGAGATACCGGCCACACCACGCCTTGGATTGAGGTGGGGTTGACTTGTACACGTCACATATGACCCATGGATCATTGTGTTAATGTATCGACACAATCCGAATGTGTTTGGTAGGTTTTCCGTATGTCAGTTGATGTTTTTTCAATTAAAATGACGTACTTTTGAAACAAAAGGCAGAAACTTTGAGTGGTGCAGGCCACACCGCACCTCAGATTGAGGCGGCGTTGACTCGTACACGTCAAATATGACCCATGGGTCGTTCTCCTAAAGTTTCAATGGAACCCGAATGCGTTTGGTCGGTTTTCAGTATGTACTTACATTGTTGTCCATTTTAAGCAAAAGACAGACACTTTGAGTGGTGGCAGCCACACCACATCTCAGATTGATGCGGGGTTGACTCGTAGACATCACATATGACCCATGGATCGTTTTCCTAAAGTATCGACACAATCCGAATGTGTTTGGTTGGCTTTTCGTATGCCAGTTGATGTTTTTCACTTCAAATTACGTCCTTTTGAAACAGAAGACATACACTTTGAGTGGTGGTGGCCACACCGTGCCTCAGATTGAGGCGGGGTTGACTTGCACACGTCACCTATGACCCATGGATCGTTGTGATAATGTATCGACACAATCCGAATGCATTCGGTTGGTTTTCCGTATGCCAGTTGATGTTTTTCAATTAAAATGACGTACTTTTGAAACCAAAGGAAGACACTTTGAGTGGTGCCGGCCACACCGCAACTCGGATTGAGGCGGGGTTGACTCGTACACGTCACATATGACCCATGGATCATTGCTCTAAAGTATCGACACAATCCGAAAGCGTTTCGTCGGTTTTCCGTATGTACTTAAATTGTTGTCCATTTTAAGCAAAAGATAGACACTATTAGTGGTGGCGGCCACACCGCGCCTCTGATTGAGGCGGGGTTGACTCGTACACGTCACATGTGACCCATGGATCGTTTTGGTAAAGTATCGACACAATCCGAATGCGTTTGGTCGGTTTTCCATATGGGAGTTGATGTATTTCACGTCAAATGATGTCCTTTTGAAACATAAGACAGACACTTTGAGTGGGGGCGGCCACACCACACCTCGAATTGAGGCAGGGTTGAATCATACACATCACATATGACCCATGGATCGTTCTCCAAAAGTATCAATGGAAACCGAATGCATTTGGTCGGTTTTCCATATATACTTAAATTGTTGTCCATTTTAAGCAAAAGACAGACACTTTGAGTGGTGGCGGCCACACCGCGCCTCAGATTGAGGAGGGGTTGACTCGTACACATCACATATGTCCCATGGATCGTTGTTCTAAAGTATCGACACAATCCGAATGCGTTTGGTCGGTTTTCCGTATGCCAGTTGATGTATTTCACATCAATTGACGTCCTTTTGAAACAGAAGACAGACACTTTGAGTGGTGGCGGCCACACCATGCCTCGGATTGAGACGGGGTTGAGTTTTACATGTCACATATGACCCATGGATCGTTGTGCTAATGTATCGACTCAATCAGAATGCGTTTGGTAGGTTTTCCGTATGTCAGTTGATGTTTTTCAATTAAAATGAAGTACTTTTGAAACAAAAGGCAGACACTTTGAGTGGTGTTGGCCACACCGCGCCTCAGATTGAGGCGGCGTTGACTCGTACATGTCACATATGACCCATGGATCTTTCTCATAATGTTTCAATGGAAACCGAATGCGTTTGGTCAGTTTTCCATATATACTTCAATTGTTGTCCATTTTAAGAAAAAGACAGACACATTGAGTGGTGGCGGCCACACCGCACCTCGGATTGAGGCGAGGTTGACTCGTACACATCACATATGACCCATGGATCTTTGTGCTAAAGTATCGACACAATCCGAATGCATTTGTCCGGTTTTCCGTATGCCAGTAGATGTTTTTCACTTCAAATGACGTCCTTTTGAAACAAAAGACATACCATTTGAGTGCTGGTGGCCACACCATGCCTCGGATTGAAGCGGGGTTGACTCGTACACGTCACATAAGACCCATGGATCGTTGTGCTAATGTATCGACACAATCCGAATGCGTTTGGTCAGTTTTCCATATGCCAGTTGGTGTTTTTCAATTAAAATGACATACTTTTGAAACAAAAGGCAGACACTTTGAGTGGTGCCGGCCACACCACGCCTCCGATTGAGGTAGAGTTGACTCGTACATGTCACATATGACCCATGGATCATTGTGTTAATGTATCGACACAATCTGAATGTGTTTGGTTGGTTTTCCGTATGTATTTAAATTGTTGACCATTTTAAGAAAAAGACAGACACTTTGAGTGGTGGCGGCCACACCGCGCCTTAGATTGAGGTGGGGTTGACTCGTACACATCAAATATGACCCATGGATCGTTGTGCTAATGTATCGACACAATCCGAATGCATTTGGTCGGCTTTCCATATGCCAGTTGAGGTATTTCACTTCAAATGACGTTCTTTTGAAACAGAAGACAGACACATTGAGTGGGGGCGGCCACACCGCTCCTTGGATTGAGGCGGTTTTGACTCGTACATGTCACGTATGACCCATGGATCGTTCTCCTAATGTTTCAATGTAAACTGAATGCATTTGGTCGGTTTTCCGTATGTACTTAAATTGTTGTCCATTTTAAGAAAAAGACAGACACATTGAGTGGTGACGGCCACACCGCGCCTCGGATTGAGGCAGGGTTGACTCGTACATGTCACATATGACCCATGGATAGTTGTTCTAAAGTATCGACACAATCCAAATGCGTTTGGTCGGTTTTCTGTATCCTAGTTGATGTATTTCACTTCAAATGACGTCCTTTTGAAATAGAAGACAGACACTTTGAGTGGTGGTGGCCACAACACACCTCGGATTGAGGAGGGGTTGACTTTTACATGTCACATATGACCCAAGGATCGTTGTTCTAATGTATCGACACAATCCGAATGCGTTTGGTAGGTTTTCTGTATGTCAGTTGATGTTTTTCAATTAAAATGACGTACTTTTGAAACAAAAGGCAGACACTTTGAGTGGCGGCGGCCACACCGTGCCTCAGATTGAGGCGGCATTGACTCATACACGTCACATATGACCCATGGATCGTTCACCTAAAGTTTAAATGGAAACCAAATGAGTTTTGTCCGTTTTCTGTATGTACTTAAATTGTTGTCCATTTTAAGCAAAAGACAGACACTTTGAGTGGTGGCGGCCACACCGCGTCTCGGATTGAGGCAGAGTTGACTTTTACACATCACATATGACCCATGGATCGTTGTGCTAAAGTATCGACACAATCCGAATGCGTTTGGTCAGTTGTCCGTATACCAATTGATGTTTTTCGCATCAAATGACGTCCTTTTGAAATAGAAGGCATACACATTGAGTGGTGGCGGCCACACCGCACCTCGGATTGAGACAGGGTTGACTCAAACACGTCACATATGACCTTTGGATTGTTGTGCTAATGTATCAACACAATCTGAATGCGTTTGGTCGGTTTCCCGTATGCCAGTTGATGTTTTTCATTTAAAATGATGTACTTTTGAAATGAAAGGCAGCCACGTTGAGTGGTTCCGGCCACACCGTGCCTCAGATTGAGGCGGGGTTGACTCGTACATGTCACATATGACCCTTTGATCGTTGTGCTAAAGTATCGACACAATCCAAATGCGTTTGGTCGGTTTTCCGTATGTACTTAAATTGTTGTCCATTTTATGAAAAAGACAGACACTTTGAGTGGTGGCGGCCACACCGTGCCTCATATTGAGGCAGGGTTGACTCGTACACGTCACATATGACCCATGGATCGTTGTTCTAAAGTATCGACACAATCGCAATGCTTTTGGTAGGTTTTCCATACGCTAGTTGATGTATTTCACTTCAAATGACATCCTTTTGAAACAAAAGGCATACACTTTGAGTGGTGGCGGCCACACTGCACCTCAAATTGAGGTGGTGTTAACTCGTACATGTCACATATGACCCATGAATTGTTCTCCTAAAGTTTCAATGGAAACCGAATGCATTTGGTCGGTTTTCCATATGTACTTAAATTGTTGTCCATTTTAAGCAAAAGACAGACACATTGAGTGGTGGCGGCCACACCGTGCTTCGGATTGAGGCGAAGTTGACTCGTACATGTCACATATGACCCATGGATCGTTGTTCTAAAGTATCGACACAATCCGAATGCGTTTGTTCGGTTTTCCATATGCCATTTGATGTATTTCACTTCAAATGACTTCCTCTTGAAACATAAGATAGACACTTTGAGTTGTGGCAGCCACACCACGCCACAGATTGAGGTGGGGTTGACTTGTACTCGTCACATATGACCCGTGGATAGTTGTGAAAATGTATCGACACAATCTGAATTCATTTGGTAGGTTTTTCGTATGTCAGTTGATGTTTTTCAATTAAAATGACATACTTTTGAAACAAAAGGCAGACACTTTGAGTGGTGCCAGCCACACTGCGCCTCATATTGAGGCGACGTTGACTCGTACACGTCACACATGACCCATGGATTGTTCTCCTAAAGTTTCAATGGAAACTGAATGCGTTTGGTCGGTTATCGGTATGTACTTAAATTGTTTTCCATTTTAAGAAAAATACAAACACTTTCAGTGGTGTCGGCCACAACGTGTCTCGGATTGAGGCAGGGTTGACTCGTACACATCACATATGACTCATGGATCGTTGTGCTATAGTATCGACACAATCTGAATGTGTTTGGTCAGTTTTTCGTATGCTAGTTGATGTTTTTCACTTCAAATGACGTCCTTTTGAAACAGAAGACATAAACTTTGAGTGGTGGCAGCCACACCGCGCCTCAGATTGAGGCGGGGTTGACTCGTACACGTCACATATGACGCATGGATAGTTGTGCTAATGTATCGACACAATACGAATGCATTTGGTCGGTTTTCCGTATGCCAGTTGATGTTTTTCAATTAAAATGACGTACTTTTGAAATAAAAGGAAGACACTTTGAGTGGTACCGGCCACACCGCGCCTCGGATTGAGGCGGGGTTGACTCATACACGTCACATATGATCCATGGATCGTTGTGATAATGTATCTACACAATACAAATGGGTTTGGTCGGTTTTCCGTATGTACTTAAATTGTTGTACATTTTATGAGAATCCTTTGTGTGGGGGGTTGTTCGGGGTCCAAGGAAGAGGGTGGGGGCTGTCCGGGGGGTTGTCTGAGGTCCAGGGAGAAGGGAGGGGGGCTTTGCGGGGGGCTATCTAGGGGGTGTTCGGGGGGTTGCCCGGGGTCCACGGAGGAGGGTGGGGGGCTGTCTGGGTGGCTATCTGGGGGCTATCTGGGGGCTGTTCGAGGGGTTGTCTGGGGTCCAGGGAAGAGGGTGGGGGGGGGGATGTCTTGGGGGGTTGTTCGGGGGGCTGTCCGGCGGCTGTCCGGGGGCTGTCCGGGGCTGTTCGGGGGGTTGTCCGGGGTCAAAGGAAGAGGGTGGGGGGCTGTCCGGGGGGCTGTGTGGGAGGCTGTCCGGGGGGTTGTCCGGGGTCTAGGGAGGAGGGTGGGGGGGCTGTCTGGGGGGCTGTCTGGCGGGGCTGTCCGGGGTCCTGGGAGGAGGGTGGGGGTTGTCCAGGGTCCAAGAAGGAGGGGGTTTCCCAAACACACAACTACTAAAAGACAACAACATCCATAAAAACAGATAATATATAAAAATAATTCAACTCCAATACTATACTACGAGTCTAGATAAACCAACAAATAGAATGGATTAAATATCAAATCTTAGTAATATCAGTCAAAAATGTAATGGATCAACTTGTCCCACAACACCATCACCATCATCACCACCATCATCATCACCCTCTTCCTCGTCCCCATCATCGTCCTCACCCTCGCCCTCCTCCTCGTCCTCGCCCTCCTCCTCGCCCTCGCCACCCGCATCACCCTCCTCCTCTCCCTCCTCTTCCGCGTCAAACTCCTCGCCATCATCATCGTCAAGATGTAAATCATCCTGACCACCACTAGAACTGCCACCTGGTGCACCATATATAGAACGTATCGACGACATATACTCATCAAAAGCTGGGCTGGCCTCTGCTGGAAGTGTAGGACATAGAACATCAATAAATTTCATAAACGCATTGTTTGCCCTAGCAGACTATTCTCCCGTCTCTATGGCCCTTTTCTCAGCCTATTATACCTGTACCCTAACTTTCTGCAGCTCGGTGGCACTACAACTCGTAGCTGAGGAGGTCCAATACCTCGTCGGGGCTATCCTAGGTCGGCATTGTACTCTGCCAGAATGCTCCTCTCCCAACACCTGATGTATGTGATCTGTTGGCCCAAAATTGTCTAGTTATTGGGAATTGAGGGCCTCTAAAGAAGCCTGTTACAAATATAAATATATCATTAAGTTACAAAATAGAAATTAAAAAATAAATTCAACCGATTAAAACTTACAATCTGCTGCTGAGTCGCTTCGTTGACGGCACTTCTATCCTTTTTTCGTCTACTCGAGAAAAACAGTTTTTCTGGAGGCACCCATCCTTCAATATTTTGTATTTTCCTCTACAATGACATTGACAACTAAAGTTATTTGAAAGAATTAGCAATCTATTAAATAATTGATGAAACAAAATAAAGTGTAAGTCGTAAAGAAAACTTATAAACAATTGTTATACCTGCTTCCTCTCATGATCAGGCATCGTAGTGCGTCCCAGTGTGTGGAGGTATTGTTTTTCATCAATGTTATTTTTACTTTTTCCAGATGATTCCTAAATAAAATTAGAAAATGAAACATATAGTATTAATGAAAAACATGAAAGTTATTATTTAAATACCTCAAATGTTATTAATACCTTAAACTGGGTACTCATCCAATGAGTAATCATCTGATGATACTGCTCTATAGGAAAATCATCCACAACGAGTACCGCCTCTAACTCAGTTCCAACTCTAGCATGCCATCCCATATCCAAATCATGCTTGTAGGCTCTCCAAATCTCTCCTAAATCCTTTAGACGTTCCGATCGTGCACCCTCACCATCGGGAAAATTAAATCGAAGCTGAAATCAAAATATTAATTCATATAAATACAAAAATAATTCATGGCATTAAATAAAACAAATTTTTTTACCCATATCTCTGCCCAATCTCTATGATTGACCTCATGCAGCAAATGTCTCCATGATAGCGGGCTGACGGGAATGATGTTGGAGTATTTGGAAAGCGTCGCCAAAAAACTCCGACATTGCTGCCCTGTTTTCTCAACCATTTGGTTGTCTTCATTATAATACACCATAACCTATGTGCAGCGGTTCCACACCGAACGCATGCGTGTACGCCCCAGCGCACACCTCCGGTCAGTAGATGTATCTGTCATGAAAGAAAAACAAATATTTTATCAGAACATGTTATAATGAAAATAAATATTTCTATAAAAATTTGTTAGGGTTATATAAATATACCTGTTCCAGTCTGATCACTGAGTGTCGCTGGATCCACAGAAACTGATGGAAGACCCTGTGGTGGAACAGGAGTCGAAGACAATGGAATATAGAAGCTTAGAGAGACAGAAGTTGAAAGAAAATAAGATGGGATAGTTATCTGACCGGATGCTGACTGAGGAGTGGGAATCATCATGGTATGTGTAAATGATGGGCCAGAAGATGCAGAAGGAAGCAAAAACATGGGAGGCCTAAATATCCCGTGTGTCTCTAACAACACACCAGGATCAGAATGTGGGAAGGATGACATGTCAGTGGGAGGGGCAGGGTCTAGTCGGGTACGCGCAGCTGCTCGTCCACCTCTGGTATGAACCCTCCTCGTACCACCAGCCTGAGTACTAGGACTAATACTAGGCTCCTCATCGAATAACTGTCGATGTATAGTTGGATCCTACAAAAAAATTTACAAAAAAATTAATCACATGACATTATATATTCATTAAATATATCAATTTGAAATAAAGTACTCATTGTAGGCACTAATGGTGGAACGCCCATCTCCGTCATTCGACGATTGTTCTCCATCATTTTTTTCCTTTGTCTCTCTTCAATTGGCTTCATTTCCTGATTTTGAAAAAAATATGTAATTCATTACAAAAAGAAAACTAATGTGTAAACCAAAAAATGAAATTCAAATAAAATTGCAACCAATAAACATTGAAAATTCACATAATGGTCCATTAAGCTATCAATTTTTTTAGAAGATCTTGAATGGATTTAAAAAATCATACAAGTTGTAATGTTCACCAAGTTAGAAATATTGTTTGACTATGTTTGAATACAGTTCAATTACAAATTATAAAATTCAATTCAAATAAAACTGCAACCAATAAACATTTAAAATTCATATAACGGTCAAGTCAGCTATCAATTGTTTTAGAAGATATTGAATGGATTTAATAAATCATATAAGTTTTAATGTTCACCAAGTTAGATATATGTTTGACTATGTTTGAATACAGTTCAATTCCAAATTAGAAAACGCAATTCAAATAAAACTGCAACTAATAAACAATGAAAATTCACATAATGGTCAAGTCAGCTAAAACATATTTGTGATCAATACTAAATCAATTTGAATATTACCAACCTTAACAACCCAACTTGAGGTAAACCAAAAGAATTGAGAACATGGATGAATGATTCTATATATTTTCAACCACAACTTCTGGTTCACAATCAACTTTGACAATTGAGCTATTTGAGTCATCAAAAGAAATAAATGGATTGGTTCCAATGGCACTAGGGACAGTGTCAATTCCATCATCACCCTCATCAAAAATATGTCTTGTAATTAAATCAACTATGACACCATATTCAAGTCGATGTTGGTCTTTGAAAAAAAAAACTTGTTTAGCCATTGATGGAAACACATATGGTTCTTCGGTAGCAAGAGTGTGAGTCATATTAATTACTCGAAATCCAAAATCATCAATAAATGTGCCATGTCTCGTCATCGAATCAAACCAATGGCATTTCATCTTTGTGACTTGTCCATGAGAGTAATAATCCAATATTATTATTTTCTCAAAAACTCCATAATAACCCACATTTTCAAATCAAGGTCTACTATCTGATGCACTGGCATAACAATATGTTGTGGTAGTAACCATAACACTATCATGTTGTGTTCTCGTGTTTTTTTCTCGATCAGTGATAATAAATTTGTACACATTTATAACAATTGATTTACAGTCACGAACAACGTTATTAGGACCAAATGCCAAAGCTCTTATTTCCTTAGAGACAGAGTCAGCATAAAAACTCAATACATGCAATATAAATGACTATTAATGTTAATTAAATATTGATATAATTATTTTAAACATTAATTTCGTTATACCTTCAATTTTAACCAAGCAGAAAACTCTTTTCTATGCAAAGTCTCTCTCCTTCTCAAAGATAAGTAATGATGCTTCCTATTTATCATTGTTTTATGTTCCCTGTAGATAAAAAATATTAATAGTTTAATAGATATATATGTAAGATATACATAATCAATTTAGTTACCAAATATAGTCATCGGACAAATCACAGTTGATCAAAACTGTGTGATGTGCCATCTCCCGCTCTTCATGGATTAATGTCTTCAATGTATATGATCCGGGAATTACTCCTCTTTGAGGAAGTGATAGAAAACTGGGTTTAATTTTCTCATACTGTTCTCTTCATTTCTTCATTGGTCTGTTCAATATTGTAGTAAGATCAGACAAATACATCGAGCAGAAATCCATACATTCTTGAGCCAAGTAACTAGTCACGATATAACCTTCGAGATGATTTCTGTTTCGGACATCAGACTTTAATGTGAACATATTTCTTTCAGTTGGATACATCCAATGAAAAGAAACAAGTCCTTCGATAAGTATTTCAATGGGAATATGGATAGTCAGATGCAGCATGCATGTGAAAAATGATGGAGGAAATATTTTCTCCAACTCACCCAAAATTAATGGGGCATCTGTCAACATTTTTTTGCAAGAATGAATTGGACAACCTTTTAGCACAAATATCTCTAAAAAAATGCCACAACCGAATAACAACCACCCTTACATTATTGGAAAAAAGATGACGGATTGCTATTGGAAGCAACTCATGCAGTAGAACATGATAATCATGAGTCCTCAAAGATTTTAGCTTCAACTCTCTTGAATTGACCCATTTAGATATGTTGCTTGAATAGCCATCAGGAACTCTAATAGTATCTAATACATCTAGAAATTGTTTTTTTTCACAGGTGTCATCACATAAGAATCACATGGAAGTTGCCATTTATTTTCACTAATACGTACATGATGGAATTCTGATCTGATGCCCCAATCCACCAAGTCACGCCAAGATCATAAATCATCTTTTGTCTTCCCCTTGACATTTAGAAGAACTGAAAGCAACATTTTTCATATATTCTTTTCAATATGCATTATGTCTAAGCAATGACGTAATGAATTGGTTGACTAATAAGGAAAATCAGAAAAAATACTCTTCTTCCTCCAATTGTAACAGGTTTCAGTGGAAACATTCTTTCTCTTTCCAGATTTCATTTGACCCTTCCCGAATGAAAAACTGAAATCTTTCATTTCATTAAGCATGTCAGTTCCAGACATACGCTGAGGTGGATCATCGATGTGTATGGTATTATCAAATCTTCAACGATTCATTCTATATGGATGATCCTCTGAAAAGAATCGTCGATGTCCCATAAAACTGAAACTACAGCGATGTTTCAGTCTTCTAGATCGTGTATTCTTCATACAAACTGGACATGACAGTTTTCCCTTCGTGTTCCATTCAGACATCATTGCATAAGCCAGAAAATCATTGATCATCAACATAAGCGCTACACACATATGAAATATGTCTTTCGAACATTCATCGTATGTGTGCACACCCACATCCCAAAGAAGTTTCAACTCTTTTATTAAAGGTTTCATGTATACATCAATATCAATGCCAGGATCAGAAGGACCAAATATGTGTATAATCTTGAAAGTGAATGGTTTTTTCATACACAACCATGGGGGAAGATTATAAATGTGTATAAAAACTGGCCATGTGCTGTGAAAATTAAAAATCTGCCCAAACGGATTAAAACCGTCTCATGAAAGACCCAGCCTCACATTACGCACGTCAGCTGCAAAATCAGGATGTCGAGAATCAAATCTCTGCCATGAAAATCCATCTGCAGGAGGAACCAACTCATCATTAGTCTTCTTTCTCTCAGTATCATGCCATCTCATTTTTATTGATATGTTATCAGATATAAGAAGATTTTGAAGTCTAGGGATCAATGGAAAGTGCCACATTTCTTTTTTTGGAATGCGGTATGGTGTTCCATCAGATTTTGTCTTCTAATGGGATGTGCCACATTTTATACAATCATTTCGTTCAGCGGTTTCCTCCCAGAATAAACAACAATCTTTCGGGCAAGCATGAATTTTGTTTCTTGAAAATCCATGTTCCTCAACTAACTTCCATGCAATATAGTGGTTTGAAAGAATATCTGCATCATCTGGAAGTAAATCCTTCAAGAGGGTAAGAATGTAATCGATTGCTGTATTAGAAATTCCATACATAGCTTTCCCATGAAATAATCAGATTAAAAATTCCAGCCTTTTCATTTTATCGCATTGTCGATATACTGGAGTCGTGGCCGAATCATTCAATTTTTTCACCCTATCAATATCATCATTTTCACTAGATGCATCAGCTGTCCTCATATCGATGTCTTCTTGAGTCGAAATCCTTTCTTTTTCATGATGATGAATAATTGGAAACTGATCATCTAACAAATTCTCCATTCCAGTCCTTTCATTTCGATCATCACCAATTTGAGATTTCATTTTCTCCCCATTGTGATACCACACAAAGTAGTTTGCTTGAAAACCATTTTTGGTTATGTGGTAGTAGACTTCTTCACAGCTCAACCAATGTCTACCAACACAATTGGAACATGGGCAGTGTATGCGACCACTATCTAAAGCATTGTGAAATGCAAAAACTATAAAGCTCTCCAAATAGTTTTGAAAATCGCTTGAGATCCGATCGGTTTCATACATCCAACTTCTGTCCATTCTGTAAAAAGAATTTATATAAGTCATTTTGTCATAAACAATTCAATAGGATTGAAATTTAATAGAAAATATATTTAAGTAAATGATAAAGGAAGAAAATAGTCAAGGTATCAACTACACATGTGAAAAAAAAACATACAAATTTTTTATCGAAAAAATGTAAAACAAACAAGAAATTAATGTGTTATATCACATCACAACATGCCTCATCCCATAACCATATTAGTAGGGTATCATGACCATGAATAACATCAACCTTGTGTCATCCTCCTACCCTACATGACCCCAACCACATGCCACATCTTATTATAGCCTTATCACATCACACCTCACCGGAAAACACTAGGGAAATCATAGTACATCTCAATTGAAGACACATGGACAATCACATCACATCTTGCCTAAAAACACATGGTCAATCACTTTTGAAGGAAGAGTAGGGATGAAATGGTAGCTATCCAACCATATAACCACCATTATAGATATTAGAAAAAATAACCATAACTCAAAACCTCTAATCGTTGGTAAGTTTCTCAAACTCTGGTTGGAAATGTGTAGAAATAACATAAAAATTCATGTTATATAGATAGCACAAAATACTCAACCTATGGGTTCACATTAACTACATAATCACACACTTCACTACTACCATAAAACACATAAACCACACCACCACCACACAAGACACATATCATTTCTCACATTCATTTATACGCCACTTCATTCACACTTACATTGTCCATTCATTTAATGTTAAATTAATTAAATACATTTACCACACATCCATTTCTATTACATCTCATTTATTTAATAACATGTCTTTTGGGTTTAACAGCATAATTTATTCCATAGATATCCAGGAAACTAATAAAATCACCACACAATAACTCACCATCTCACAATAACCATCGACTCCATGTTACATCGTCCAACCATCTCACCAAAACAACCACATATCAGAACAAAAATATTGCACATCAAAAACCACCACACAACCAAAACCCCCGCACAACCAAAATTATGAATCTTCAAAATTAGAACACAATAAAGATACACCGTGCCCTTATAAATGTAAATGTGTAATGAAAAAATTAATTGTACATACACTGATATAGGGATTTGACTACACAATTCGTGGAACAATCATAAATTTTTACAGAAACCCTAAAATTTGTTAATTAGGAAATCATTCGTAGAAGTATATTCTTTATAACAGGTGTAACTAAAATATGGGATTCTAACCTGGTGGCTGGTGATTCGATGGAAGATGTGGGGATTGGGAAGTGATTTTGCTGAGGAATCGCTTCTGGAGAGCTTCTGGAGACGAGCGGAAGGCTCTGGATCTGCTTCTGTATCGTGGGGAGTCTGCTGCTAGCATTGGGGTATTTGGGATTTTTTTCCAACGGTTCATAAAAACCATTGGAAAAAACCAGTCTTTCCCAATGGTTTCATAAAACCATTGGGAAAAATAAGTTTTTCCCACCTTTTCCCAACGAATTCATAAAACCGTTGGGGAGGACTGAATTTTTCTCCACTTTTCCCAACGGTTTCATAAAAACGTTGGGAAAAGTCTCTTCTAAAAGGTATTTCCCAACAGTTTATATAAACCGTTGGAAAAGACAGAATATACCAATGGTTTCTTTCAACCATTGGTAAACAACTGTTGGGAAAACTCTCATTTCCAGTAGTGAATTCTCGGAACACTTGTTGTTTAATGATGTCAATTTTCAACAAAGGAATCTTTCATTTCTATTTTACATTTCTATTTAAATGTTTAATTTCAAAAAATATGAAAATTTAATTTTAAAATATTAAATTCATATTTATCTATATATATCAATATTTTTCTTTGTTTATTTTTTGGGATTCATTTTGAAATTTTTTATTTTTAGCTCAATAGTGAACATTAAAGTTTTTACTGAAATAATAGTGGTTATGACTGTATGAAGAATTAAGTGATACTTAGAAACTTATAAAACCCTTTTGATTCTGAAATTTATCTTTTAGAGTAGATTAATTAAATACAAAAAATTATTATTAATTTATAAAACAACTTTTTAAAAATAGAAGCTATGTTTTTCTTTAAAAAAGATTTTTGCATATTCTTTGAACTAAATATTTTTTTAAATATAGATTTTTTTTATTTGAAAACTACATGATTTTTTTTGTAATAAAATAACTTATTACATGAATATTAATTTATTTGATAATTTTTTCATGGACAAAAATTTTATGAATTTAAATAATATTTTTTTTTAAAATAGGGTTTTGTGATTTACATGCATTAAAGTTAAACTTATTTTCTTACAATTAGAAATTTTTTCAGATAAAATTAAATTATTATTTTAAAATATTAGGAAAAATTATTTTAAAAGATATGTTTTTGTTTTAGTAATTATGTGTATATTAATTTTTAAAAAAATAGTTTTCATGTTAAAAACAGATAGAAGATAAACATCATTGAGTAAAAAACATAAAAAATATTTAAAACATGTGTTCAAATGAATGGATGATATATTATAGGCCTTATACCACCCCAAAATATATTATTTTACATTTTGGATTCTTCTTTCCAAGTTAAACATCTATTATCTTTGTATTAAGTTGAAATATTTATAGAAATATGATTGTCACCATTTATTAAAGGGGCCTCTCACCAACCATTAAATTCCACTAAGAAAATTAATTTAACTCTTAAAAATATGTAGTTTTTTTAATTTCAATAGAATTATATTAATATTATTTGAGTCTCAAATAATAAGATATTGGATTTGGATTTCCATTTTCTTTGAATCCACTATAAAAGACACTAATCTTTAAATTGGGGCACTTATTTTTCTTAAATTTTAAAATATCATTATTTTTATTTTATAATATTATATTTCCAATATAATTAAACAAATTTTTTTATATACAAAATTTTATAATTTTATTTTAATAAATATTAATTAACTTTCCCTTTTCTATTAATAAGAATGAAACTGTTGTTCATGCATTGTGCAAACTACCACCTCCAATATGCGATGAAATATGTTCTTAAAAACTAACAGTCTTGACTAATTATAAAGATGAAATTGAATAACAAATTTAATATATATAAAATTTTTATGATAATGAAGAGTAACATTATAATAATACTTATTTCCCCCTCATTATTCAGTAAATGTAAATGTAGACCTTATCTAGTGCACGCTACCACCTTTAAATAGTGTTACGTCATGTTATTCTTTTAGTTTATTCTTTATTAATTAATATTTCATAAAATTTTATTCAAAAAAATAAATTAATTTAAATAATGTCTTCAATCTCTCTAAAAATGATATTAAGCTAAAATACATGACATTCTTAGTCATAATCATCCTTTAATTGTAGTATGTTTGTACTAGGGTCAGTTGAACCAATAAATTTGAAAATTTATATAAAGTAATTTCATTGATTACAATTAGAAATTTATTAATGATTATATAAATATAAGTAAGTAAAAATTAATTTATTTTGGTTTTGTAATGGTAATATTAATATTAAACTCATTAATTATGATACCACCTTTCTATTGTTAAAAAACCACTTTAACAAGTTTGTAACCGATTTCATTTATAAGAACAACAAGAAATAATATAGTATTAAATTACAACATAATAAATAATTTTGAAAATAAATTATATGTCCTAGTATATTCTAGGACTTGTGAAATTTGAAAAAACAAAGGAGAAGAAACTTGTTTTAAAAAAACTAGTTGAAATTGATCAAGACTACTCACACTGAATATAGAAAATAGATCATGAATAAAAAATATAATTTCTAGAAAGTATTATAAATATATTCTATAAAAGGATATATATATATATATTAAAAATGAACATAACTAGTTGATTAATTATTTGTTTTTCATTATATAGGTTCTGAGAGTGTACTCGACAAAGTAGGGAAATTAGGTAATAATTGTTTCCTAAAAATTCTCACACCTTGAGACATATTTTTCATTACAAAACATGATTTATTTTTGATGGTGTATATCATTCCCCTAAATTAATTTTTATATTTATGCTCCCATTATTTATATAAAAAATTGTTTCATTTTAAATTGTATCCTCCAAGGGGTATGGAACCAAAATTTTATATGGTTGTGAGGGGTTTTTTATCTATTATTTTAATTTAATGATACATATTTGATAGTGAAAACTAATATTTATTTAATAGTTAATTAAATTCCATATTTCCTTCAGGTATAATGAATATAATATATCTCATTATGTTTAATTTTTTATTTAATGGTAAATATCTTTCATGTTATTTTTATTCTTAGGTTACCATAACCATAAGGGGGTTTTAATTAAAATCTATTAATTCACTTGTATATTTTCATCATAAACATATTTCTTAAAAATTTTCCTCTTGAAACTTAATAGTATATTTCATTTACAATATCTTCATCTATTATGTATAATTATATTTAAATTTTGATATTTTAAATTGATGAAAATATATTTTCTAATTTTATTATCAATGTCTAAAATAATCTTGATTCCCATTAACCAAGGTTTCTCATTCTTGTGCATATTTTCAATTCTATGAAATGTTATAATTTAAAATTATGAACCTATTTTTTTGTTATCTAATGTGAAATCAATATTTATGATATAATATTTTAATAAATTATATTTTTATTCTCTATTTATAATGTGGTTTTTTAATAATTAAATTTCAATATAATTTAAATAGTTCACTATTTATTCATGCAAAATTATTTATCTTCTACCACACATTTCTTTTTATTTCCTTTTAAACATTTTTTGGTAATCTAACATCACAGTTTTGTGATACTATTATGATTTTTCTAAAATATCCTTTAATTTTTCTTCTATGGGAGCCTGTCTTCATACCTAATTTATTATTTTTTATGAAAAATTCTACAAATTTTTTACAATTTTTAAAAAGTAATTATTTTCTTAATGTTTTAATAAATAACTACTTGAATATTATTTCAAAAAATTCATAAAATTTATAAATTACCAATAGATTTTCTAAAATTAACAATTTTCCATTGATATATATTACTCATAATAAATGGTAATATTAAAATGATTCCACCCACGTACTTTGTCTCTATAACTTTTGTAATATTCTTCTCAATCAATGATATGTTTCATCACTGACATTATCTTGGCTAACATACCACCATGAATACATATAAATTTTCTTCAGATGCATTTTTCTTGTGAAAATTTAAAACTTCCTTCATTCAATTGAATTGTGTTGACCACAATTCAAAACATAGATAGAAGTGGTAAATTATTAAATAAATTGTATACTCTTAACCTATTTAGTGTAAATACCATTATCCAGATTGTGGATTATTTACCTAAATTGATTTTGAATATATTTCGTTACACATGAATTTTCCACTGGTTTAACAGGTTAATATAATTTATTGAATTGTTAATTATTTCATTATATGAATCTATTCGAATGGATAATAGAACCCATTATATTTCCATGGATTCATTAAGATAATTTAAACAATTTATTCATTATGGAAGAAGTAAATATGGATAAATGATTTTTGGGGTCCTATATCACCCCCAATTTATTGTTTAAATGTTTATGTCTCATGAGAAATTTATTCATGAGTATGTTTAAGTTTCTTATAAGCATGGGAACTAATGGTATGGTTTATAAAATTAATATATCTACCACTAATTTTTGTGCCCTATTAGAAAGATTCTCTACCTCATTTTGTAATTATATAATGGAATTTATCATGAATGTAACATTTCTTAAAACTAATGTTCATTGATAATCTATACTGTATCTAGATGTTACACTCTCATTTTCATTGTTTATTTAGTAATTCTTACAGACACGTTTGATTAAAAAAAATTTCATTATGCCAAGACTTATAATCAATCATTTTTTAGATATAAATTTATTATGTATCATGATTATACCCAAATTAGCATCTTATGATGACTTATGAAATTTAATGTTAACGCATACAGTTTCTAGGAAACATCATCTAATTTTACGTCAATTTATGTATCAAGTTCCTAATTGTTTGTGGATGAGTGTAATCTACGAGAAGAAGAAGGTCCAATTTCAAAATATTTTCAATCTCAGTCCCATAATATTCCTCTTTCTTAATTTGTGAAGTTAATTCATCATATTAAGAAACATTCATTATGTTCCATATTATTTTCAAAAAAAAAATGATGGATTGGCTATATTCTGTAGAGAAGTAATACTCTTCATTTCCAATATACATCTTCTTTTCGTTAAAATAAATAGTTTATGAACATTAGATAAAACTAAAAATTTATGTTAACTTTTAAATCATTTTAATCGTTGAGGTTTTTCTTTATTATCCCCATTCTCATAATATCCACCTTTTTGTGTTAGATAATTTAAATTTATCTACTAAATTCCAAAAAAATGAAAACAGTTGTGTAGGATTTTACATTTATATATATGTTTTCTTTTATATATATATATTTTAGATAGTTATCATAATAATTCAATACACATTATCCATATCATCCCCATGTTTTGATTATCAGATATTCTTAACTCTATCTTCATATATTTTAAGACTTTTCATGATATCAAATGCTATCTAATCTTTGGTCATATTTTTAACCATGGAATAATTCCTCATCTCATAAGAAAATGGAATTTCATATTATAATTATATTGATAATTCATATATATCTTCCAAAATATAAATTTTTTCATCATACATATTAAAGAAAATGTATCAAAAAACATTTATTGATAGGTAAGTCCACTAAAATTTCTGAAAAACACCCAATATTATAAATGATCTCATCAACGCTAGTGATGTAATAATTGGATACTTATCCATAATATACCCTTATATATTTTTAATTATATATCCATATCCATCTAGTTACCTCATTAACATAAGAAATCCATTAAAATATGCTTTTATGCTAATCAAAATCTCTTTAGAATTTGAAAAATGAAATTCTCTAAGCCAAAATTACAGGACCATGTGACAAAATAAAAACATTACATAAATTATTTGATTCAAATTGGGAAATAATTACATAAATGTATATATTTTACAAAATTTAAATAAAATAAAAATCAATATTTATATCTAAACATACAACTCCATAACCTAATGGTTTAGTATATTTGGAGACTATCTACATAAATGTCTTATTTTACATTATTTCTTCAGGATCTCCAAAAACTCTATTTCTCACATGTTATGAATCAAATATATATTGATTAACAAAATTCTTCATTAACCTGGGAATTTAAACATTATCGAGTAGGGATCTCAAAAATTCATCCTGATAGACACTTGTAAAGAAAATGAGTTAGATCATAAGGTTTTGAGAAAGCATTATAATGTTTATAATATGTCGTTTAAAGAATATGGAATCATATGAGGTGTCAAAAGAGCATAATATAAGGATATATAACCTCAAAGGATCATATATATACAATGCAATAATAATTTTGAGTCAAGTAGAAATAATATTTATCCATAGATAAAATAAAGGCATGTGGCATAATATTAAAAAGTGGCATGCACACTATAATATGAAACCATATCACGTTGAACATAGCTAAACTAGATAGTTCCTATTTAGAAATTTTTAATTAAATATACCACATTTATGTATATGCAAAGACATATGAACAAACAAAACCATAATAATATATATGAATATACATATAACAAATTCTACCTATTGTCATGTATACATATACACTTACGGAAAACACTTCCAGAAATCATGTTGATGAATATAAATTTTTAGAAAAATATATGTGAACAAAATAACCCCAAACTATTCAATGAACGACATAATAATATAATGATTAATGAAACATTTCCTAAAAAATTGGAGTTATATATCAAAACCATCCATTATATAATGATAAAACTATAAACATGTCTTCCATTTGAACATAAAAAAATTTATAATCCCATCATAGAAAGATTAAACTCTAAGAAATAAATAGGATTGATAAAAAATCCAATAAGAAATTAATATAATAAAAAATTATCAACCAGGTGGATAGTGTCATAAGTTTAGATCCCTAATGAAGAAGTGGAACTATTGATGAATGTTTGTGTATATTAATGAAAATTTTCAGATAATATTATAAAAGTATTTCTGAAAATTTGTTGACATATCCTTTGTTATTGAATAATATAATTTTCAAAGATATTTATTTCTAAAACAAAGATAACTAATATTAATTTAAAAATCCATGAGAAATTAGAGAGGAAGTTCCTTATAGAAAATCTATGGAGGTGATGATAAAATATTAACTTGAGATATATGTTTTCCAAATATATTCCATTCAGACCATTGAAAAGATTATAATGGCTAGAATAAAATACCCAAATAAATACAAAAAAAAATTAATTAAAGAAAAATACAATAATAAACAACATTATTTATATTTATTTGGGGGATAAATAATCTGAAGAAAATAATAATAGATAAGTCTTTCTACACTTACGAACTTATATTAAATTTAATTTTGATCCACAAGGAGGTGGAATGGTAATAATAATTTTCAACCACATGAATAACCAATTTTAAAGTATATAAATGATTATTTAGAGATAAATAACAAAAAATATCTCATAATGTATGCATAAACATAAATAATATTAATTTGAATGTCAGATTGTAAAATAAACCACTCAGGGTTTGGTAACAGTTGGATCATAAACAATTAAATGAGAAAATAATAAGTTTCTCAATTTACTTCAATTTCATGGTAAATAAAAAATACATACATTTTCAAGTAGTAAATAATACGCATAAAATAAAAAAACCAAGTGAATGTAATGAATATCTAAATGAATGGAAAATTGAGATGATAAAACCATACATTTGCTATCAAAATCAATGAAGGATCTTCTACATCACATATTTTTAAAGACCTTATTAATAACTTATGTAAGAAAATTATTAAACCATATTAAATTTTATACTCCACATTTATAAATATTCATGTAACATATATTAGTTAGTTACTACTATTCACTGTCATATGTTACTCATTTTGATATTTTTCATAAAATATTTATAACAATAATTCTAATACCCATTTATTTATTATTATCCCATCATTAAACAAATAGATATGGCAATTTAATCATCCCCTTACAATAAATTATTTTTACTAAATTTAAATCTTTAGAAGGTATGGGTAAGATCCACAATAGAGAAATCTGTGGAAAGCATACATAGGGTAATTTAATTATAATAGTAATTTATTTTATATTTAAAATTATTTTTATACATTTATAATCACATTTTTTACACATATTTCTCTTTAATATCATATATCACAACTATTTCTTTCATCAAAAATATTTTTGACAAAAATAATTGCGTTGGCTTAACATTGTTCATGTATGTGGTTGACCCAAGAAAAACAAGAAAATGATATACTAATGAACGAGTGTGAGTTTATAATTATAAAATTATACAATAATTTTATAAGATTAATAATGGTGAAATGATTAAAAAATTACAGTGGTAGAAAAATTTATATAGATTGTATTTGATAATTTAATTAAAAAGATTTGTGAAGCAATTGGTATTTTGAGGATTTATATCTTTTTTAAAACTGGATCACACAAAAAATGATATAAGGTTCTTTAATGGGACCATAGTTTACTAGAAAAATATTAATACATTTATAAAGTATAAATGAAAATGTATTAAAGATATAATCTGAGGGAAAGAGTTATTCTAGGGGATGGAGGAATAATTTTTTTATAGGTGGTTTCAAGTAGCATACAAACATTAATTTCATAATGTATAATATTTTTATATTATAATAATAATGTATAAAAATATAAAATAATTTAAATGGTTCATATATCCCATTATCCTACCAATTATAGATAATTTTTTTGTAAATTATATGTCATTACCTTGTATTTTAACAAAATTTAACTCATTTTTTAGTTATTGTCAAATCTATATTTTAACTCAATAACTTATTATCATTCCAAAAATGTAGTTAGAATTCTTATATAATTTGAAAATTTTGGTTAAAAATATTTAATTTTATTTATTGGATAGAATTTATAAGATGAATTTATTTTTTAAATATAAGAATCCATAAAATGAAAAAATCTTTTTTTGGGAAAATCATTTTTTTGTTAAAAATAATTTATTAATTATAAATTTACATTTGGTAATATTTTAATTAATTTTCATATTTATTTATATTATAAATTTAGTTTATTAAGATTATTCTTTATTATGGATTAATTCAATTTATTATGCGAAAAATACATTTTTCCGAATATACAATGAATATGATTTTTACCATTAAATGGTTATATATTTATTTATAAAACATTTAAAATATATGTATACTTTATTTTTCATTTTTTTATATTCGTAAAAAAATGATAGAAATTTAATAATCTAAATATGAAAAAATATCATTTATAAAAAATAAATCATATTAAATACATATTGTTTTTAAAAAATATTGTTGTTTGGCATTGAATGATTTTATTAATATTCTATATACTTACATAATTATTTATTGTTTTTAATTTATTTTGTTTTATAAATATTATTTTTATATTATCAATAAATTTTTTTGATATCAATCAATAAATTAAATAAATTTATCGAAAATATGACATTCTTAAATACTGTTTCTTTATAACCAATAGAAATTTCAAAAATAATTCCATAAATTTTCATTAATTTTACGAATCCCTTTTTAACACATATTCTGCATTCGTGATGTTTTTTTTTCATTATTGGGTTTATTATAATAATATTGATTCTCAAGTATGTAGTAGATCTAGTGGATTTTCTAGTTGTAAAATGAATTTCACGTATATTTATTGTCCCTTTAAAACTATGCACATTAAATGGATATAATCAGAAATTGTATTTAAGAATCTATTAAATGTAATAATTTTTTTGTAATATTACCTTATAAATGAATACGGTATTGTTAGTTTGATTCATATCTTATATAAAATATTTTTTTCATGATCAATTACTTTCAAAGAATATAAAAAATATTTATAATTAAAAGACATATATTTTATATAAACCATATTATAAAATATAGGGTGTCAAATTTTCTTCCTATAAAACTTGCATTCTAATGATAATAATTATCTCTTAATAATGAATATATTTATGGGTATGTATGGTCTAGAAAAGAATAATGATATAATTTATTATGAGATATCAACTTCACTACCTTTGTATGGCCCAAAAATGATTATTTTCCTTCATAATATGAACAAAGCTTGTATTGCGGTTGTTAAAAATCATTTATGCTATATAACACTTATATTTTTTTATTGAGACACAAATATTGGATGTAATTTCCATTGGATTTCCTAGACAAAATTCCACAAATAGGTAACCATAGATTGATATGTTAAATAATATGATACTTCAATATCATATAAAACAATATAGTATCTATGTGTAGAACCTAAATAAAATCCACAAATCAAATGAAATTTGAATAAGTATTGAATAATATGTTATTCAAAAAAAAAATTACCAAAATCATCAATTAGAAAAGAGTTACATAATAGAGAAAAAATTATTTCTCCCTTAAGATAATACAAATATAGTGGACTATTTAATCCATGGGTATATGGATAAAAATTATAAAAAAATCATGATAAAATGTAATTTATAGAACTAGGATCATGTAATATTTTTTTCAATACTGAGCATAAATTTTCCCACACCAATATTATTATTCAATATTTTATTCCTCACTAAAAATAAAATGGATAGAATGAGTATTATGCTACAATAATCAGTGTATGTATTTAAATGATAATGAAAATAAATACTTATGTGTCATATACTATGGATCATATGATTGATCATGTTCATCCAATATCACATCCAGATTAACATAGTATGTTTTAGGTTCTATACTATAATTTTTAATGACATTATTTTCAGAAATAGGAAAACCAAAATATTAAACCAACTAAAATGCCCTTGGCCTATACAACTAGTTACACTACCAGAATAAGAAATTTACTCATTTGATTTAAACACTATTTAGGAAGAATAATAATATAATAAATTTATTTTATCTAATTTACATAATGTAGATATTAGTTCAAAGTATGAACCATTGAGTGGGGGGGGGGGAATTAGTGGTACACATTTTATAAATTATATTAGAACTAATGGACTATGATTTTTTATATTCTATATCTACAAAGTAAATATAATATTTTCTATAAAATTCAATAATAAAAAATTAATAAATAACACATAGAGGTTTTATATAGTTTGGATTTGATGTGAGAGTCTAGTCATTATCAAGTTCAACTAATTTCGAGACACATATAGTTTTGTCACTATTGGACTCTAATGAAAAAAATGTAGTTAAATCCATGTAAAATGCTATGGGAAGGTAGCTTACACATACTAGGGTTGGTGTCAACGACATTCATTGTTTATTGGGTATTATTTATAGTATAACCACCTATCATCATGATTTAGTATTTTTATCTTGATGTTTAATAATACCATCAATGTTTCAGTGGGAGTCTCAGTATTAAATAAAATAACTTCATATAAATGGTCCATGATAACAGAAATAGTATCAGTGTAGGAATGATCATATTTAACATACTCATTAGTTATTCAAAATAATCAATTGTTCGCATGATAACATGTCTAATCGAGTTTATGTCTTTCATTCTTATAAATGAGCACACAGTTTGGTAGAAATCAGATCCTCTACACTGAAAATATCTAAAAATAACATAGATATCATTGTTGAATTTTATTTTATATCTATCTCTTCAATACTATTGGACATCCACACAATATAATATGCTTCACATTCCTGTTCTAAAATTTTGTTTAATTCATTATTTTTTTATTTTATATTCATTAAATATAGTGAATATTATTTCCAGAATATCATTTGTATATTAATCTTAATTCATTTCCAAGTGGAAATCCCTGGGTCAAAGAATTCATGAAAAACATTAGAATTGAAATAAAGTATAAATTTATAATATTCTAATTTGTAATCACTATTACTTTTAGTCTATGATCCTCTAAGTTAAACTATATATAAATGTCATAAAACATTGCTTGGATTATAGTTATTTTGAACAACTATGATATTTTGATATTTTTTATGGTGATGAATCATTTAATTAAAATACTAGTTTTATGATTTCCCAGAATGTAATGATCCTTATATGATTTTTATATACCTTAATATATACTATTTACAACATTAATAATCTCATATACCTTAAAAATTATTTTTCTCAACCTTAAAAAAGTTGAACTATATTTCATTGAAACAATGTGAAGTCTATAGGGAACCTTACGATATTTGTATTCTGGATTTCATAATAAAGTTTAAAACACTAAATACATCTAACAACATTATAATGTTTTAGTTTAACAATAAAAATATACCTATGTTAAATTATGAAGTTTCATAAGAACCTTTTATACTCAATTTTATCATTATAAATATCTGTAAACACAAGTTGTAATTGCCATCTATCTGAAAGAAGTTGGAAAAAAACTTATAAAAACATGGAAAATTCTCTATTCCATCGCTATTTCCCCCCTTGGTGAAAATTTTGATATCTTTAAAATACTCACAATTTTCTTAACATTTTCAATTTTATATACTCCAACTCACCAACTTTTTAGAAGTTACAAGACTAGCCTTATGAGTTTAATGAGATTATAACTCTTACAATTTCAGGAAACCATAAAAATAGAAATTTATCTTGCTCAACTCATAACATTTGTAGAAAATTATTTAACAATTCAAATAAAATTAAATCCCTATCAATCATTTTAAATAACCCGTTACACAAGGTTAATAATAAATATAAATATAAAAAAATATATAATGCAATTCAATATCCCAATTTAAATTTTTTTCTTCTTATCATAACTATTTAAAAAACATAACAAGTCACTCTATAGTTCAAGAAACGAAATACATTATCATGTGAGATGAATATTTCACCACAATGGGTGATGAAGTAGATTTTTAAAAATAATTTCATGTATTGTTGACCAGAAAATTTGTCCAAGTAATTTGATTAAACTCCCATCAATTTATTCTCTCTTGTTTATCCTTCATCAAAATAATTTGGGTATAAGTAATAGTAACAAAAATATATTAGGCCTATATAGCAAACATTGTGACTATGTTCTATTTATTTCAATGCAAACCCACACAACTTCATAATATAATAAATTGTTCTACTAACTAGATTAAACAAAATAAAATTCAACTATATTGTCTGAATTAGTCAATCTAGACATATTGAGAATCTATCGTTTTTAATAAAATAATCCAAAACTCAAATTCCCCATGAAATATTTAGCCAATGTATTTGAATAATTTAAATGTTATTCTATCAAATAAAAATAATATTAGAAACCTAATATTACTAATTGAAAGTGTTAGGTCTAGAAATATTGAGATATAATAATCTTCAGATTAATCATATACACACTAATTTATTCACACTTCCTTTATAATCATTATGAGAAAGTTTTATTCTACCCATTATTGGGGTAGAATTGGTTTATAATGTCTTATATAGAATTTTGTTATTATTTTCTATATTTTTCATGGGATTGAATGATGAATCCTTCATATTATAACACATTCATTCATATAAATCAACTTAGTTATTCAAAAATTTATATCTCATAAATCTTCTTCATTTTCATAGAAAATTCATAATAAGAGCTTTGTTGATCATCTGAAAAATTGATATCATCAATATATAAAATTTGAGTGAGAGTACCTACAATTATTTCATTGATACAATTATTTTTCCAATATTTTTTCTTTTTTGAATTTCAAAAAATTTACAAATCAATCCAGATTTGAATACTAGGATATGGGGACAAATTTTAAATGTTAGAGGGAATACATTGATTTTAATATCATAAATCATTCTTTTTTAAGTGAATATTTTTTATGGTACACCCAATAATCATATTCTTAAAGTTAAACATTTTAAAACACATTTGAAATCAATTTGATTAATTTTATACAACATATGAGATCTAATTTATACAAGAATTTTGATAAAATATGGTCTTATAATATATATAAAGGGCTCTTCAAAATCTACTATTATACCTATGGATGAATTAGGCAGAAAAGAATCTCTTTTTTCCTTAAAAACAACCCTTTAAATTTTATTTTACTCCCAAATAGAAAAATAGACCCAATTACATTTATAATTTAGTCTATTTCAAAATATTTTTATGACTCAAAATATAATTCTACATAATTTTCGTCATCATATTTAATTTTTCCTAAAGGGTTCTCAAAAATATGATGAATAAGTTGTGTTAAATTTGAATCCTCATCTATAGAAAAAACCTTCCTCTCATGTTTCTCCATATTTTGATTTTTCTGTCATGTCCAGCTTAGTAATATTGATTTCCATATGATAATTGGTCAACATTTCACATAGATAGTTTACATAAAATTTTAATATAACATACCCATTCTTAATTAATTTTCTTTACTTTTTTGGGTTTTTATTTCCATGTACACATGAAGATTAGTTCTTAGAATATTTTTTTGTAGGTTTGTTTTTCTTTTTACTCATTTATTGTTCTTTCTTATTTTATTACAACATTTTCCTTGAAGATAGAATCTTTTATAGAAAAATATTACTGAGAATCACTGTAGAAATATGATTATTTATATACTTATTTATTCAACATATTATTTATTTTCTTTATTTATTTTATTCATTATCTACACTGTAATTGTTATGTTTGTCGAAACCTTATCCTATTGACCTTCATTAATAATTCTAATTATACTCATTAAATTTATGATCCACACTTTTCTTTGTTCGAATATCAATATAAATATTTCCAATATACCCATACTTCTTACCTATAGTGGGTTTTTTACATTGTATTTTAATTTACACTTATTTAGATTATAATGAAAAATTTCAAAACACATCTCATGTTTCTTGTCCCTATTATAATCTTTATCTAAAGTAGTTTTGTATTAAAAATCTTCTTTAATGATCTTTAAAATGTTGATGGATTTTTATTCCATCCACTAAATATCATTTTTTTAAAAGATATCTTTTCACATCTCATAACTACGATCTTTATTTTGTAACTCATAACGAGGGAGTTTTTCTTTTTCTTATATCAATGTAATTATCAGAGTAAATCTATCTCAATTGAATATTATTAAAAAAAATTAATAATAAATGAAATATATATAATCCCTATAAATATAATTATGTGACTAAATGTATTATTAACCATCATTAAATAGTCATCAATTGTATTCTCTTCATCCACACTTAGGTCTTCCATCATATCCCTAAAAATTATCAGATTGGTTTTCTTGATCCGGAAGATCACCCAGACATGTTATCTAGCATATCTCAAATCTATTTAGCAGTATTGGGACCAATAAATGTATATATACATTATATTTAAATGTTAGAAAAATTCAATTCTTGTATTTCATATTTACCGAAATATATCTCCTATCAGTGAATACCATTGGGTTATCTCATCCAAGAGGTGGAAAACCCAATGAAATAATATTAATAATATCCTAATGTGATGACACCAAATTGAGAATAATTATTCTAAAAAAACCATGAATGTTCTTTCTATTAAAAATTGGGATTCATCTACTATTGGAGAATTTTATATTCTATATTTTTAAATATGTATGTTCGGATAGAGAACCTCGTTTGATGAGATAATAGTTTTAAATACCATGTATATAGAAGTACACATGAGTGGTGGGGTGGGTGAATTAGCATTGCATATTTTACTAATTCATATTTAATTATAAAATTATGTCTTTTTATTTTCAATATATACTTAGTAAAATCACCCTATCACATGATATTAAATGTTAATATGATAATGAAAATCACATTGAGTTTCTATGTTTTTCAACCTCCAGGTGATAGCCTACTCTATTAACTGTTCATATATTTTTCTCGAACTTTGGTTTTTCATCACTATGGAATTATAGTGATTATAAATGTTGTTTTCTCAACATAGAATTATTTGGGAAGGAATCATCCAACTTCTATAGAATATATTATTGAAATCTCTAATTTTATGAATTTATTTATGTTGCATCAAAAAAATTTCAATATTCATGTTTTAATATTAATGATGGGAAATATTAGTAGAGTTTTGCATGGTGTCTCTGCATAAAAATAGTTTCATCTTTGATAGGTCTTTGACCACATAATATTTGTATTAAATCCATAATAACACCATCCTTTCTCTTTAGTTACATATAGTGACCACCATTGGCATGAAAGAATTTATGCATAAGGAAACACATTTTATTTCTCAAAAAAGTAGTAGATGATTAATATTACAAAAAATTTACCCTTGAACATTCATAAATAATAACTGTAGTATATATCAATATTCTTCATTATATATCTTTCTGTAATGTCATTTTTCAATATAATTTATTGTTGATATATATTCTCGACTATAATAAAATTTTTCTTAAATTAATATCTATATTTTTACTTATAGAATACAGTGAATATTATTTCCATAAAAATATATATATATAAATTGAACATAATTGTTGTCCATGTAGAATTACCTTGGTCAAAGAATTCCAAATATATTAAATCATGAATCAAAAAAAATTATCAAATTTTAAAATCCTATATCACAATGAATTTATATATGTGTAAATATGAATGAATATCTATTTATATTTATACACATATTGGGTTCATAAATGATTTTGATGAATATTTATAATATTTATTAATCTACGTTTACTGAAACATCATATGATTCAAACTATATTTTTTTGTTTTTTTGATATATAATGTATTGTACAATGTTTCATGGAATGTTGTGATGTACTGTGGACAATATTATGAGGAATATGTACCTTATGAAGAGAAATAATCAACCATATGAATATCTAAGCTTAATAATTTGTAATCTTAAATGTTTTTAGGAACCATATGATATTGGAACCATTAGTATTTTTAATGAAACCCTCTGATATTTCTCTTATAAATTTTCTCAGAATGAAAGGAACCATTAAAAAACCATGCAACCTTACGATGTTATGTATTGAATGTTATATAGAGGACTAGAAATTTAAATGATGTTATATAATAGAAATTAAAACTCAATATAAATGTTAGGATGATAAAGAGAGAACCTTAAAAAGTTACCACTTAAATTATAATGTTTTAAATAAAACATTACAAACACTATGAATATTTTATATTTATTTTTTATTTATATATATCTATGTGGTTCTTAGGAAGTGTACCCATGAATTATTATTTTGGTGCATCATATAAATAATTATACTCCTACTAACTAAAAATGTAAATATTCTTTGATCAACTTTATGTTTTTATGGAATTTTCAAACATACCAATTTCATAAAACCCAAAAGAAAAAGATTTATCCAAATCAACTCATAATTTTATATAACCTTATTAAAAACCTACAATAACCTCATACTCATTACAAATAATTAAAATACAATTATTTCACATGGTTGAGAAAAATAAATCTACAAAAATTATATAGGGACACTGACTTAATATTTTCAATCCATATCACAAATAAATTCACAACACCAAAGCCTACTATTTTAGTGTCTTAAAATAAAAACTATAAAAAATCCAAATATCACATTATTTTTTAACATATCCCAAAAATAAATCATTCACCTGTTATCCCTCTGGATAGATTATTCATAATAATTGTGTTTATTACATAGGAACTGAAAACCTTAGAATGGGTATGGCCAAAGGCTCAGTATGAGGAAAACAGTCGAACAAGTCATAAAGGGTTTGACTATAAGAATATTAGAAATCACATATTTGGAATAAATTTATAATTAAATTATCATTGAATAAAAATTGTTGTCTATATTTCATGATGGTAGGACATATATTCTCAACATATCATACATATACTATAGAATTAGTATACAGAGACCAGTGATATTAATCAATATACATACGAAAAATCATATGAACATAGAATAACATAGAAATGTGTAATGAAAATAATAATATAAAACTATAGTATTATGAACATAGTTAACCATACTCATAACTATACAACAGGATTTATGCTCATCTTCTCTTAGAAACATACATTTGTTGTAAGAATTTACCAAATTGTTGTGAAATGGTAACAATAAATGTAAACACAAGAAATTACTATTGAAGAAAAAAAATATAGCTATTTATTGAGAATAGATATATAATATATAACAATAGAATAATAATGATAAATAATCGTGATTTCAATGTGACACTACAAAACAAACTCTTACACTTTTTGTAAAATTCTAATAATAACCCCTTAAAAGATATCACATTTTATATATTTTTATATCCCTTCTAAATTCATGAGAATTATTACATGAAATAAATCCATTCATTTTTAAAACATCTCAAAAACGAAAATAATTTTTTATAACAAACATATCATAATAAATGGAAAATTTATGCAAGAAACCCATATATTTACTCCAAGCATCTACAAAAGCAATTTATCATAGTATATAATTTCATTACCACCTTAATCACTTATATAAAAAACTTATATATATATATATATTATCTTTTACAATATTTAATTTTAGTGATTCATTACCCAGATATTAGTGAGTAATTTTTTATTTTCATCATCAAATGTTAGTTATATTTATTATTTCGTAGAAATATCATAATGATGACTATTCTAATAACCAATGATTTTCGTAGCAAGACAATACATTTATTTGGTGGAATACTCAATACATTAACCAAATATACCCCCAATTACTATATTAGTTTAATGTCTTTGGAAACATAGAACATAAACTTCTATCTCAGTAAAAGATATTCAATATCTCGCACAAAGATATTCCCCATTTATTCCTACCTAAACCTTTTTTTATATCCTAGGTAAAAGATACACATCAAAAGGGTGAGCTCAAATGGTCAGTAAGGGTAAACATTAAAAACATTAAACAAAACATAAACATAATAATGTAAAAACATGAACATGACATTTAAATACCAAGATTCTGAGTGAAGAAATAAATTTTGGCATAACGTAAGTCATAGATCATAAATGAATAGTAACTGTGATAAAATAGTGTTGGCACAAAACATGGAATTTTGGAAAGAAAACAAGAACATATTATGATTATAGAGTGGCCAAAGAATTTTTTCCAATACCATCATAGTGGAAAAATTAAATTACTAAACTGGGTTTACATTTAGTTCCAGCCATGTATTACTGAACCAGATTTATATGTCATTCCAAACATATATTACAGAATCGAACATACTTTTCGTTTTTGTCACATATATCTGATGAGGTATAAATATTTTCCCAATTCATTGTAGGGAGATATAGGTACCACCCATCTCATAATTAAATCATTCTTACAGGTTCCAAAAATACATAAATAATTCAACAAGCATAACCTAGGAAATAAAATTTGTTTCTTAAACATCATTTCTTCATAACATATTCCATATAAAATAAATGGATTTTAAAAAAATAAACCCATAATAAAAACAATAAATTCAATGTAATAATTGGTTTATTAATATATCCCAATGTTATCTTACATTTAAAATAATTTTTTAATCACTTGAACTAAATTCTTTAGAAAAATATCTTTTCTTCTTAAAAAACATTTTATTTTCTCAAAATTCCATTAAATTTTAAAATAAATTAATTATGTTTAATATAAAAATGAAATAATGTAGATATTTTTTCATGAAAATATATATTTTTAAGATGTAAAAGTCCATTCATTCCATATAAGTTAAAAAAACATTCTTTTTGTACACATTTCAGAAAAATAAAAAGATACCTTGTATTAAAAAAAAAGATTCTTTCAAACCATTTAATAAAAATTCAAAAAAGGGTGACATTAACATTAAAAAATGGTTGAATAATATAACTTATATTACATAAATAGCAAACATGCATTTTTATGACATATATACCCTATTAAATATTTATGTATAATAAACTTTTGATACAAATGAGATTTAAAAATTATCCCTTACCTTAAGTCTGATTTCTTATATGAGTAAGAAACTCATATATAGTCAGTTTAAAAATATTATTAACTTGTAACAGAACCCTAATTATAATTATTATATCATATATGAATCACATATTACTTTATATTACATGTTTATTTATCAATTCCATGTTGAAGCAACGTTTACGGTAATAATCATTTTATTTATCGTACTTGTTATTATTTGTTAATATTGATCTTAATAGATAGATCATGATTTAATTAATTCGACACTGAAAAAAATTATTTATATATTATATATTTTCAGTATATAAATATATTTAATTTATAGATAAATGAAATTTAATGCACCGTTCATGGAGATGGTAGGACATACGTACGCATTAACTCTATTTTCATTTAATTATTAAATTGTATGGAAGAATGTAAATTAAATATATTTATATATATATATAGTAGCAATATTACATCATATATTTCATTATTATTTATTATATATACTTTATAGACATTCTTTAATGGTTAACATGGATAATGAATCTCATCGTGTCAGGGAGACGTTAGGTCATATATTCACATGAGCGATGATATCCATCACTTAATTTTTAAATGGTATAGAATTAAATGTTATATTAATTATAGAGAATAATAATAATTTTATATTCACTATTTACATCCATTATAATAATAATTATAAGTATACCAATTATGTTTTGTTGATTGACAAATTACCATGCGGTGTGGAGACAGTATGTAGTACGCACGCACCCATGGTGATAATGTTATTTGTAAGATGGATTAAAGATAGTATAAGATTGTCCTATAATTATAATACCATCTTAGTATGTAATTTATACTGTATTTATTAATTTGGTATGGTAACAACATATTAATTGGAAGTATATGAAGAAAATAATTTTAAAAGAGTTGATAAATAAATTAGCACTTTTGTGAGTATCTCTTTTTGAGTTTCACAAAAGTTATCCATAAGATGATTTTTTTTCGGAGTGTGGCCTATAAGAGGAATAAAGGGATGTTGTGAGATTATTAGGGCATAGTTTGGATAATACAGAGAGGTTTAAAGGTGTGAGTAAGTAATAAGAGGTGTGGACCTTTTATAAGAGGGGGTGGGGTACTTTAAGAGATTATTGAAATATTAATTTATTATAAGTTTCTTTTCGGTTTATAATGGTCCCAAAATCATTTATTTGGAATATAACATGAGTATAGGTTACAAAAATCTCATCCAAGGAAACATATACATGTTTTGATTTTATTTCAAACCATATCATTTTGATTTACCCTTATTTAATCTATTTAAATTTATTTATGGTAATAATATCATAATTCTAAAATGGTTATAAATATTTTCTTATGTGTTTTAAATTTACCACAATTGGATAATTTATGAAATTTTAGACCCTATAATCCACACTTTTTAATTTTTAAATATATTGGTGATTTTTAAATAATTAAAAAATATATTATTTTAATAAAATATCAATAATGTCAATTTTTACCCAATTCATTTAATTCAGTTTAAATAAAATCCAAATTGGGGATAAATTTGAACCAAAAATATTTACTATGCTCCAAGAATGTCATATTCACCGTTCAAATTCGTACAACACATAAATTAGTCCATATTATAATTTTTCAATATTTTTAAAAAAATTTATTTGATATTTCTATTAAAAAATAATATCTAAATCATTATTGTGTCATCATTGAGGGTAATTATCTAATATATAAAAATTAAATATAAAGTATAATGATGTATATAATTTTCTTATATTTATGGATATTTTTAATGTTTGAATTTTTATCATTTCAATCACAACATTAAAATAATTATACTTATAAGATATATAAGAGTGACATGTTGTCACCTTCTTTTGTGTTAATTATATATACAATAATTTACAAATAAAAAATTCAATTAAACAAATCTATTCTGACTCTCAGCTAAAATTGGATGAATTTAATTAATATAATAAGATTTTTTTAGTGTTAGGTTAATTTTATTATCTTTATTAAACTGTTTGTTACCCTAATTTAATCGATTTACCTTTAACCGTGGTAAATAAAAATTACTGTAGTTACTATTCATAATATCCAAAAAAATAAATGTAACCTATTAACATAATTTGGACCCACTGATTACAAATATGGAATCATTTTTTTAAAATTCAAAATACAATTGTATGAGTAATTAATTTAAAATTAATTCCCACTGTGAAAATGAAAAAGTGAATTTTTATGAAGTAAAACTATCAAGAAGTTGACATGTGTTCGTATCCAATTTAAATGTGAAATTACATTCAAGGACCAAAATTAGATTAAACGATAATAAAATAATGTGATTACATATTAAAACTAATTAATAAGATCATCAAACTATATAAATAAATTAGATGAAAATGTAGTTTTGAATTAAAATACTGTTTCTTTCACTACTCATTAAAATATGAATTTTATCATACAAATACCCAAAAATCATGCGAAGTAAATTTAGATATCCCAGTTCTAAATAAATAGTTTATTTTTTCAAACATAACATTTAAAAGTTTTAAAAACTAGATTTAAATTGAGTGTGCCATCAAAAGGTGGTAAAACAACATTTTTTGAATGATATTTCTTTTTTCCGAAAAAGTATTATATCATGTCTAGAAAATAAATAATAAAATTTTTGATGCTATATAAATTTCAAAATGTGTCTAATACTATTAATAAAGGCTATTTTTTATCCAATTAAATAATAATATTTTAATAATATATTACTGCTTAGTGAAACTCGATATTGTGTACAACGCAAGCAATCGAGGAAGGTTGCTCGTGCGTCTAAAGAAAGCCAAGCCAGTGATGAATTTACTGCATATTTATAAAAATAGTTCTTTATAAATTGAAAAAAAATCTATACTCAATGTTGTTTAAAATTAATTCTTTGAAAAGAACTTGAAATTGTGTGTAACACAGTACAAATATAGTGATCCATATATTAAAATCTAATAAAATGTTGCGTATAGCTCAATATAATATTTTTTTTAACATACAGCACAAGACATCAAAGAATATATCTCATTAAATATCACGTCGTTACATTCCACCCTCCTTAGAATGAATTTATCCCTATAAGTTCATTGGGGTTATAAAAGGTTTACTACTTGAAATTTTCTTTTATAGAAACCCACATAAAAAAGGAATACTAAAACATCATTTTAAAATGGAAATTTTGAAGCATAACAGTTACCCAAAGTAACTCATCACTGGGTTTCCACATAGAAGAACAAAGATGGAATGTGAAAACAAGGATATTGAGGAAAACTCTATGAATCATGTTCTCATGGATACTGATAGAGAAAAATGTTTGTAGAATGTTAAATACAAGAAAAACATACATCTATTATGATTTAACAGACCAGTTGATTTACTAAATAATAAGGTACTAGGATATCATTTTTGGTTTCCAAGATCGTTTTCCTAAATTTGAAGAACATTGGAATTAATATATACTTGATTTCAGGACAATCTCAACTTTGGTCATTCATTGAACAATTTAAACTTCATATCTTATTCAATGAAATGAAGATGAATATGTCATTCCTAAAGTGTTCACAGAATATGTGATCCATAAATTGAATAATAGTTCATTTCATATTCCTTTATCACAAAAATATTATGACATGTTATCAAACATACAGAATTCCAAATATAGAGATATAAAAATTTATTAAACAAAACTTAATCTGATGCTTAAATTAATCATTCCAAAAATTTTATAGCCTTATAATCATTATGAAAGATCAAAATCCAAAAAAGAGAAAAAAGGTACACAAAATCTTCTAAAAATTTATCCCCTACATATCATAAGATTTCTCTGGTTGGGCACATTCCAAAAATGTGAACACCTTCATATTGTATTCTGATAAGTCACGGTAACAACCAAAATTATCAGATATCTTTATTGAACACTAGCATGTTTCCTTAATCAAAAATTTATTATATATATTCCATAAGTCCCAAATAGTTTCATTATTCATATATTATAGCATAACCCTACTTCCAACAACTGCATAATTAGAACTCAAGAAAATATCATCATGCAATTTACTTATTCAAATCTGACATATATTCATCCAGACACCATTATCTTAACATAAGGGCCATATTAAGGGTTATTTTTCCCTAATCATGACTTCTCTCATTATATTTAGAAACCATTAATTCATTTTTCTATATCATTATAACTATTCAAAAAATCCATTCCAATACTTAATTTAAAAATTATACTAGTAAACATATATATTTCAGGACTAATATAACATAATCATTGAAATGAGAAATATATACACCTTAATTATAGAATGTTATTCTTAAAACATTACCTAGGATCCATCATCTTCTTCTTTCCAAAAATATGAATCTTGTCTTAAGGTTTATCAAAATCATACTTGTTTGGTTTAATGTAAAAACTACTAGAAGAACATCACATAACTTTTACATGTCTTTTAAAATATCTTTATCCTCAACAGTATGCCTAATACTCATAAACGTTTCATGATTTTATTCATGATATTTCCTCTTAGTAAATTGATATTATTTATTCCAATAATTTCCTTATCGGAAACATTCAATGGTTAACCATTTTCATTGTATTTTTTGGCTATTTACTAAGACCATAAAGAAGAGTAAGAAAAATACATATGAGATATTAAAATCAATTAAGTATGGTACATTACATATAATATTATAATCTATAATATCTTAGAATTAATCTCTTTTTAGTCTTGATTATCTAAAAAACTCTAAGATTGTATCCAATATTTGACATACCCTTAGGAAATTCCTATACATATCCCTATAAATATATCTAGGGATCTCAATAACATTTTCAAAACCTAGTTTCCAAAATTTAATAAAACATTCACTTTGATACCAATAGTAACGATCCTAGCTTGACGTACATTGATATTACATTTCATTTTCAGAATACATAATACATTACACAAATATATGCCCAGTGAATTAATAGTTTATTGTCCTTGAAAACATGAAACATAATCTTCTTTCATGGTGAAATTTCTTCAACCTCCCCCATAATGTTCTCCCCCCTTTTTTCCTACTTAAAACCATTCTTTATATCCTGGGGAAAGGAAAATGTAAAAAGGGTGAGCTCAAATGCACATTAAGGGTAATCATTGAGAACATAACCATAATAAAATAGAATTTGAATAAAACATGCAATTATGGAAAACAAAGAAGAACATATTATTATTTACATAGTAGCTACGACATTGCCTACAAGACCATCATAGTGTAAAAATCCCATTATTGATATGGGTTTACTTGTCGTTCCTGCCACGTATTACTGGATCAGATATGTTATTCGTTCCAGTTGTGTAATACTAAACCAGACATACTTTCTATTCCATTCATGTCAACCTCATGATATATAAATCATTACCCAATTATATAGAAGGAGATATAATTCTATCCATATTATAATGAAATCATTCTTACATATTCCACAAAAAAACATAAATAATTCATTATAGTATAACATAAGAAATAAAATGGGTTTCATAAATATCATTTCATAATAACATAATACATATAAAACGAATAGATTTCATAAAAATAATTCCATCATAAAAAGAATAATGTAAGTGTAATAATATGGATGGAAACATAACCCTATATCATCATAGGTGGAAAATAATTTTGATAAAATACTTGAAAATTATTTTTGAATAAAATATCATTTCTTCTTCAAAATAATTTTCTTTTCCCAAAATATTGATAAATCATAAAATTATAGAATTTAATTTGAAAATAAATATGAAATCATGTAGATAAATCATCATTGAAATAAGGTGTTATGTAGACGTAAAATTACATTAATATTGTATAATTTAATAAAATTCTTCTCGTACTCTTGCTGGAAATGTAAAAAAGTACCTCATATAGAAAATGGTAGACACATTCTTTCCAATATGATTAATAAAATTTCACCAAAGGGTAAAATTAACAGAAAACAATGTTAGGAGAATATAAAAAATATTAAATTGTTTGGAAACATGTATTTGGATGATAAATATACCCTAGTAAATAATTTAGTATAAACAATCTAAAAAAATGAGATTGCAAAAATGTATCTTACGATAAGGACAATTTCGTTGATATGATTCAAAAAATCTTTTATAGTGGGATTAAGCATATTAAATTTCAAAATAAATATAATAATATTTATGGTATCATATATGATTCACTAATGATCTTATATTACCTATTTGTTTATCAATTTCATGTTAAAGCAACATTTTGGGTAATAATCAATTTATTTATCAAACATGTTTTGACTTGTTATTCTTGATATTATTACATAGATAGTGATTTAATTACTTCTAGAATTTAAAAAATTATTTATATATCATACATATTCATTATATAAATATATATATAATATATAGATAAATGTAAGGTAATACACTGTTCATGGAGACTGTAGGTTGTAAGTACGCATGAACGCTCTTTCCATTTCATTATTAAATTGAATCGAAGAAATTAAATGATATATATATATATTATCATTATTTTGTAATATATATCATTATTATTTATTATATATACTTTATAACAATTATTTAATGGTTATCGTCTTGAATGAATCTCATCACATTGTGGTGAAGGTAGGCCGTACGTACGTACGAACGGCGATATCATTCACTTAATGGTTAAATGGTATGAACATAGATGGTATATAAATTATACATAAAATTATCATTTTATATTCATTATTTACCTCCATTATACATATTATAATACCCAAAAAATTTCATATTGTAGAATAAAAAATGACACCACGACGTGGAGAGGGTAAGTCGTACATATACATTCATGGTGATATTGTGATTCTTAGGATGAATAAAATTAGGTATTAGTTTTTCCAATAATTATAAGATAATATTAAAATGTAGAAGATACTGTATTTATTACTTTAGTATGGTAACTACATAAGAAGAGTAAGTAGAAGAAGAAAAGTATTTTTAAAGAGATGATAAAACAATTACATCATTTTCAAGTATCTCCTTCTTCATTCCACAAAAGGTCCCCCTAGGATGGCTTTTTTTAGAGAGTGGCTTTTATGAGTATGGGAGAAATGTTGGGAGATTCTTTTAGCATTGTTTGGATGAGAATAAGGGCGTTAAATGTTGGATTATGTGATTAGAGTTGGTGACCTTTTATAAGAGGGAGGAGGTGAAATTTTGGAATATGATCAAATATTAATTTATTATAAAATTATTTTAGGTTTATAATGTTCCAAAACACCATTATTTCAAATATAATATTATTATGGGTCCAAATATTCTCAAAAAATGAAATTTAGATATGTTTTTATTTTATTTTACACCATAGAATTTTTATTTATGCTTATTTAATATATTTAATTTTACTTGTGGTAAAAATATTATAAATATAAAATTGTTATAAATATTTTATTATGTGTTTGAATATCTATAATTGGATACTATATGAAATTATCAATTTTATAATTTTTACTTTGTAATTTTGAAATGTTTTTTTTAATTTTTATATAATTAAATAATACATTATATTAATAATATTACAATAGTGTCAATTTTAACACTGTTCATTTATTTGAAATTAAATAAAGTCCAAAAAATGAGATAATTTAGAAACAAAATATTTAATAAAGTTCTAAAATGTCATTGTTATCTAGAAAATTCATGTATAATTTTAATTAAGTCGTATTATATATATTTTAAAATTTTTAAAATCATTTATTTGATATTTCTATTAAAATTTAATTTCTACATCACAATCGGGTAATCATTAATGGTAATTATATAACATATAAATATAATAAATAAATTTCAATGATGTATATAATTTCATTATATTTATGAATACTATTTATTTCTTATTTTTTATCAATTTTATCACAACATTAAAAATATTATAATTATAAGATATAAGAGAGTGACATGTTTTCACCTTCTTTTATTAATTATAATTACATCACCTTAATAATAAAAACTCAATTAAATGAATCAATTCCGACCCTTATGTGATATTGGTCGAATTTAATTCATCCAATATTATTTTTTCAGGTTTTAGGTTAATTTTTTTTATCTTTTTCATATTATTTGTTACCATAATTTACTTGATTTACCATTAACCATGGAAAATAAAAATTACAATAGTTACTATACATAATATCCTAAAAAAATTATTCTATTAACATAATTAAGGCCCCCTGATTCCTTATATAGAATCAATTTTTCAAAAATTAAAAAAACAATATTTGTTTTAATTAATTTAAAATTAAATTCAATTGTCAAAACTAGAAAGTGGTTTTTTTATGAATTAAAAACTACAAAAAATATTGACATGTGTTTAAGTCCAATTTAAATGGGAAATTACATCCAATGAATAAAGTTAAATTAAATAATAAATAATAAATCCAATTACACTTTAAAACATATTATCAAGATAATCTAACTATATAAATAAATTAGAATTAAATAATGGCTTGAATTAAAAAGCAGTATTTTTCACTTTTCATTAAAATATATATTTTCTTATAAAATACCAAAAAATCATCCAATGTAAATTTTATTTTCACACATCCAAATTAGAAGCTTATTTTGTTAAATAGATTATAAAAATGTGTTAAAAAATAGATTAAAAAATGGTGCGCCATTAAAAGGCGACAAAAATAAATTTTTTGGAAAATAATTTTTTATCAGAAAAATTTATTTTTTATTATATCCTTTCTAGAAAATAATTAATATTATTGATAATTTTATATAAAATTAATATTTTTAAAATAATATTCATAAAGACTAGTTTATATGCCATTAAAAAATATATTTTAAAAATATATTATTGTTTAGAGAAACTCGATATTGCATATAACACAAGTTATCGAGGAAGGTCACTCTTGAGCATAATACAAGTCGTGTTATTGTTGCATTTAGTGCAAGAATCCTAACATAGTTCTTTTATACATTGATTAAAATCTATACTCAGTTTTCATGAAATTAACACTATCAATAGAACATGAAATGGTGTATAACACATGCCAGGTATAGTGTTGTGTGTATTGAAAGCTAATATGGTGTTGCGTATAGCTCATGTAAATCTTTGTGTAGCGTACAACACCAGACATTAAAGAATATATCTCCTAAAATAATGGGATGTTACAACTACTATCCAAATTATTTTATAAAACTTTAAACATTCTAGTATTATTAATATTAGTGTAATAATTGTTTCCAAATGATTTATTAAGTATTATGTTAATTTTGTTAATGGTTTGAGTATGGTTCATAATTGGAGAATCAACAAAAAGAGGCATTTTGGTAATTTACATGGAGAAAAAGTTAATATTAATAAATCCATTATATTTTATTCTTTTTTTGTATAATATTAGCGACATAATTTTCCCTCCAATTTAATATGTAATCATTATTTATTTCTTGATATTTATTCATCAGAAAACGATGATATTAGTATAACATCGTTTTGGTATATAGGTGACCCACCTAAATAAAACATGTCATAATAATAAATGAGTATGGTCATAGAATTTCATAATATTAAAATAATTTTATAAAATGAAGGATGATAATAATATGAATTCATTATAGGAGAAATTAGATTTCAAAATTATGGAGATTGGAAGGTAATTGAAAATGGTTGTGATGAACATGGTAAATAATTTGATGAAATATATATTTCTCAAAATAGGTTTCTTAAGAATAATGTATCTAGATTATTTGATTGGAACACAAGATAAAAGTATATTAGAAGACATTATGACAGAAATTTTTTTCTAAGATTATATATATACACAAAGTAATATTACCTGTGGGGACGGGTAGAGGAGGGTTCCTTTTTTTCAGTTCTGATGGGTATTTTCATAAATATCTATTCCTTAATTAATTAGGATTTCATTTAAAAACTAAAGTAAATTAAAACCTGAAAATATATGAAATGGGTTATAAATAACCTCATATACACAATTTAAATATATGATTCCATGATATTTTAATTCTTTACCACTTAGTTTAGCCATTTGTACCACATTTTACCATTAACATTGAAACTAATTTCTTGCCTTAGAAACTTATTTTTTCATAAAAACGAAATTTATGATATTTAATAAATTTTACATAATAATTTAAAATATATAATCCATTTTATTTGAATGAATATTTATATCTGATAAAAATTAACAATATTTTAAGTATACACAACGTGGAAATTGATATCTAGAAAAAAATTATTTTTCAAGCATAGAAATAATTTATTCAAATGGAATAAAATTTTATAAAATTTATATGAATAACATTTTATATAAATTTACTATTATTAATATGTTTAATAATAATATATTTTTATTAATGATTAAGTTATATTATTAATATAAAAAATATGTTATATAAAAAGAAATCCATTGAAAAATATATTTTTTACTATTCGATGATTTTATCTTCATTTATAACCAATTGATATGAAATGTATCTTTTTTATCTGTTTATTAATATTTATAAAAAATAAAATCCATTTAATTTAAAACTCAAAATATTTGAAAGTTTTATTTAAAACTAAATCCCTTTATTTATAATAGAATCATTTTTTAAAAAAAAGTTGTTTTATAGCCTTGATTATTAAATTAGTATTCCATATAGTTGATTAATTATATTTGTGATATAATAATTTTTTTTAAAATAATAATTCCTTCTCTTTAATTAATTAATTTTATTAATTTCATTATTTAAAATTAGTAAGTTTCACAAAAATATGTAATTCATAATAATAGTTTCATTATAATCAATGATATTTTAAATAATAATTTATTATCTTTTAATTGTTAATAAAATGTATTTATTTTATTTTTTAAAATAAATATTTATTAGGATAATATTAAAATCTTTATGTATATTTAATATTTTTTAATTTCAACTAAATACTAATAATTTGAAATTGTTATTATATTTACTCGAATTATACCCAAAAATTATATAATATTTTCTAATAGTCATATAAAAAATATATTACCCCCCTTATATACTATAAATTTATCTCATTCTGTCTTCAAAAATCATTATTCTCATTCAAATTTTATTTATTTTAGATTTTAATATTCTCTTCATCCTTTGATAATGTTTTTTGTAATTGTGAATTTAGTTATACTAATAGTGATTCTCATGGGTTATAAAAGACACAAGGTATTTCAATTCTTAAAATAATTATCATTTTTAATCTCTTTTTCCATTTTAATTTATGATCTTTTATGGGATTTAATAAACCATAGTATATAAAAATCTGTGGTATTTAATATAATTGGTGTAAATATTATTTATGAATGATTGGTGTTTGTTAGTTTGATTCAAATCATCCATGTAATAGTGTTTAATAATGTTTAAATACATAAAAATAAAAGGAAATCATATTTATTAATTGAAAGAATTTATTTTATTGAATTAAAATTGATTATATGTTAGGTGGTGTTACAATATATCATTCAATATTCAATATACATTGTTGTAGAGGAATATAGGAATAGAATTAATTTTCTTTCCATCATCATCCATATTTATCATATCAGTAGAAGTTAGGGGAGTGTCATTATTCATTAGTGATAATCTTATCATAGAAATATAAAAAATTTCCCAGATAAGTGAAAAATAAAAGGAATTATATTATTTCTCAATGAATGATTTTTTTAATCTATAGTTGAAATACCTATATTATTGACTGAATTCAGATTATTTTTCTTTACCAAAGTATCATGGATATTAAACATAGTTTACACTGATTCTGCTTTATATTCCATTGAAATTGATATAATATTGAGATGGAGGGGGGGGGGTGAATGAGTGAAACTATTTTAAAATTTCCAAAAAATTAAACATAAAATTTTCTATATTGAAGGGGTTTATTATCTAAATAATAACAATACCATTCTTGTTTACAATAGATATATAAAGAGAAATAAGAAACATAATTTTTTTCATGTTTTTACCCCAACACGGGTCACTATATCTTTACTGTGTTTGGGTACTGCATGATGAACTCATTTTCTATTAAAAAAAATCAATGACATTAAGTGTTATTGGATGGTATAATATTTTACCCACAATTTTCCCATATTAAAAGTCTCTAAAAAAGGTATTATACTAAATCACACTAGTTTACAATGTAACCAAAAAATAAATGAGATAGATCACTTTTTCACTCTATTTAATTGTCAATAAATGTAATATTTTTCTAATACAGATATATTAAAAAACTTATCCTTTATTCAAAATCATAATTTCTAGAATATAACAATCTGGATCATCATTAATTAGTTTTTTATATTTTGGACTTCTAAGCTCAATAATTTTCTAGAATTTTTAAATTTCTTATAATGTTATAATGTTGTCTATAATCATTTATGTTCTTCCATGAGATAGTGTATCTTATAAAACATTAGGTTTATATCTCTAAATTACTTCAATAAAAATATATAATCATGTTTGTAATGATCTACCTATTTATATAGCCATATTTTCTTCAATAAATATAGTCTCTGAGACATTTATTATCATCATTACTAAAATATTATTGAACATCCTTCCATTCAAAAAAATATATCAATATCTGAATTTTTAAGAAATTATAAATTCTCAACATAAAATATATTCAATTCTTGAAAAAGACTCATTTTGAAAGAAACATTGTGAATTGTTTTTCTTACATGCACAACTCAACATCATTATAGTTACTTGACATCACAAATATGATTTGTTAATTCTCATCGAGTCTTCCATATTTCAAAATTCCAAATACATAAGATTACTCTCATATGAGATTCATTCCACTTCCAATATTGGTTATCTATTTATCTCTATATTGAAAAATTATTAATACTCTTTTGAAGATCAATCTTAGTCATTTATATCTTCATACCATTAAATTTTTGTCTTCCATTTCATAGAAACACTATTAAATCTTTTGATTTTGAAATATATTTTTATGGTTCTATATCTAATATTCAAAATTTTTATGCTTATTTTCTTTGGGACAACAAAATTTTTTATTTAATCACCATTAAATTATCTTATATTCCATAAATTTATATATCATATACCTTCTCTCATTTGGACATGAAAAACCACAAATCATGGAACACATTCCAGGTTTATATTGATATGTACCTTCAATAATAATTAATTACCCTAGTGTTTATATCATTATTATATTCCAGAAATATCATTTATAATCTTAAACTTATTTAGCGTTTGCAATAAGTTTTGATTCTAAAAATTAGCCAAAACAATTTCTCATTATACTTTAATTATATACTAAGCTCAGATCATAGTTATTTCTTAAAATATTAGGATGTTTTTTAAATTGAATGATCAATATAACATTTTTTATTTAACATTGAAACCTTCTTGATAGATCATTCTTCATAATAATAAAATCTTTTTGAATCCTTTATAAGATCTGAAAGAAATAATCTATCAAATTTTGGATAGAATTTTTTATATTACTCATTAGATAACCAAGTTCTTAATAAATGTTAACCAATATGCATCACATAGGATTATTTATTGTTCCAAATTTCTAATTCATACTATAGAAATATAGTCACTTGTAACCATAATAAATTTTTCTTTATTTCAGTTAAGAGTATGATCAAAAATATATTTTATATAATAATATATCATAAATTTAATGATTCATATTTTCTATGTATTTTTTGGATAATGTATAGATTATATTCGAGACCCGATACTTAGACGGTGTGTGATTATGAGACATGGTGTGCCCGAGATAAATGTTCAAAATATATTAAATATATTAAATTTAATGGGTGAATAGTTTTATGAAAAAGAGTAATAAAATCTTAAAAGGGCCCCAAATCATAATATAATGGAACCATTGAGTTTATAACATGGGGATTACCATAGAAAAGACATAATAGTTGTTGGCGTGAGCACTTTATGGAATACTCATCACATTTGTAATATAAATAAAATCATTAAATAAAATTATTTTACATTTTCATTGACACATAGACAAATTTTTTCCCATAATTACATGGTTATGATTGAATTACATGGTTAATTTCATAACCCTTGTCCCATTTCATAACTATTATATAGATACTTGGTGGATCTCTCTTGGATGAAGGCCAACCAGTTCACAGACTTATTATCACTGTGCAATGAGATTTAGATATATCGCTAATGACAACAACACATGGTCTTTTTTAATCAATGATTGATACATCTTGAGGGAGGACATTGTTTCATTTGGGTTAAATTTGTTATTTTTATTTCTATTATTAACAAATATCAAAGAACTAACATATTTATCCATGCATAATGAGAATTGAAGGGTTTTATTGGTAGAACTGCATTACAATTAATTGTTATCTCGTCAATTTTTATTCATACGGTAATTAATCGAGATCGAGTAGAAAAATATTAGAGGTAGGTTCTTTATTATTTTTTTATTTTTTATTTTCTCTTCTTGAATCCATGTTCATCATAATGATTCTTGAATTTACAATGGTATGAAAAATACCTATGAAATCAATCATTTCTCACTCGTTTCGTGGTGAAAATATTGAATATCATTGAAATGGAAAAGGAATACGGTGATAGTGAAGAGGCAACCAGGGCCATATTGGATCATATGACACTACAAGAAATTAGAAATTTATCAACACTTATATAGCCTCGGTTTAAAAAAACGTTTTTAAATCCTATTATATCACCATTTTTATTAAAAAATTGTATCTTTAGCCACAGAAAGTCAATATATTTCATGACATTCCTCTCGAGCTTGTCGCCTCACCCTCAAAACCCTTATCCTCTCCCTCATAGACTATTCCTTGCATACTGTCCCTTGTGGATTTCATCTGATCATTTCACGACCTTCGTCCACGACGACTTTGGATCCTCCAACACTCACCGCAGTTCATTCTTTTCTGGGACAACTTCTCTATTTTTAGCATGTCCATTTGTGGTTCCTAAATCCCTCAACCACATCTCTATTCATTCTTCTTCATCCCTCTCATATTACTCATTTCATCCAAACCCTTCTTCGGTTATTCCACCTATATTCAGTGAATCGGTCGAAGCATTCCTCCCCTCCTCCATACCATTAATTGGGCATTACTCTTCCATTTGGTTCGTTGGACAACCGTTTTACTTCATTCTATTTTGTGACTCCAGTTTGCATTATTTATTCTATTTTTAGTATTGTTAACATATTTTTTGGCTTTCATCTATTTTCAGGAGGATTTTTCTATATTTATTTTGATTTGGGAGTTTATAATTGTTTGAGGAGTTCACCAGAAAAGTATTTGGTTATTGTCTATAGTTTTGAGGATGCAATTTTATGGAAGGTATCCTGTCAACTATTATTGAATATCATTTCTCGTTTATATTTCAATCACATTCTTATAATTTCTCTAGTATTATGATATTCATGGTTTAATATATTTACTATTCTGTTATCTATTTAATATTTGATAATTATTATGTTTTTATTTACAATTCTGGAATTATTAAATATGTTTTATGTGTTTTTTGTAATAGACACTGTATTTTTAAAATTTACATAATTTAGTAGTTTAGAATGAAAATTCATCACTTATGTGACCACAACCATTGAAAAAAATCAAATATTTCTTCAAGCTTTAAAAACTGGTTTGATGTAGACAAATTATTTTCAAACTATGGATGCTTCTTTTTATCAAGCCTAACCCCCATAAAAATTGTCTTTTATGTGCTTCAAGAATTGACAGATTGTACTAAAAATCCAATGAAAAATTCCCAAACATGTTACACTACCATCATTTTCCAACAAACCTAAATCTTCTTCTCTTTACAAGATGTTGTTTAGAATTTCTAGATTTTAGAGCATGTTGTTTTTGGTATTCTTTTACCACTAGTTGGGTTCTACTTACAGAACAAGATTCCACACTCATTCTTCTACGCACAACATACATGGTGTAAATATTATATTTATTTTGATTCACCCATACTTTTATAGATTTTTTTTCAATCAATCACTTTTTATCAAAATAGATTTTAAAAAAAAATTTACATTAAGTTATTGATGACACATTTTAATTTAGGTCTACTTGAGAATTAACATTAGATGACTTAATGATATTATTTCAATATAATAGAAGTCTTTAAACACCAGTTTACTCATTAAAAAATTTGGGGTATTAAATCATTTAATTTTAATCTATGAAAACACAATATGTGTCATTTCTAGATAGGCCATTTTTTTCAATTATAAAAACATCATATTGAGAGAATTAATCTTGTATTTAATTAATTAGACTTTATTTTCATAGTCATTAGCATTATTATAACTTTTTTATCAATTTTTTATATTCTCATTTAACAAAGTTTTATAATACTTGATTATTTATGCTTTTATATCAATTTGAGAATTTTTAGTGGAACAATATTCTTCAAATTCATCTAATTTATACTCAAATTCTTCAGGGAGATCATACTTTTCAAATATGTTTTTATCCTCTCTTCATCAAATTTGGAGTATATTTATTTAAGATCTTAATTCATATCTTCTTTGAAATTAACGTTATTTATAGATATTTATGAAAGATAAGGCTATTTCTCTTAAATATTTCTCTAAATTATTTTCCTCACCTTAAAATTAAGTTATCTCTTCCTACAGAATTTCATAATTTTCACAAAAAAAGAAAAAATTTATTTGAGAAAAAATATAGTATATATTTTAATTTTATAAATGATATATCTTCTTAATCAAAGAAATGTATAATCACTTGAAATTATTCTTGGATCTTTTTTGGGACAGTATAAGGAATAATCCTTACTTACCTCATTTTAACATGGATCCCTTGAATGAATAGAGGTTATAGGAATATAAAACACCTTGGTAGTTATCTCAACCACTCATTATTCACTTTCTACGATAGTTATAACATCTATAATATCCTTTTATATAGAAACATATCTTTATTCTTCGTTTTTCAAGATGAATAACTTCTTCATCCTCTTTGTTATGTTATTTTCTCCTGTTTATCTTAGTCTCTGTAGAAATATAATTCAAATATATATTAGATTATTCTTTACTAAAATTGAACTTCATTATAATTAAGAATAAAACATTCCAATCATTAAAATAAAATAACTTCAAATCTATAGAATCTAATTGGAGGTGGATTTTTCTCTAATTCCAACTAAAGGGTGCTAGTTGGGATATAAAGCACATTGAGGGGGGTTGAATGAATTTGGTTTACTTTTAATAACCTTTTTGTACTTTTAAAATTAAATCCCTTTTCATTTTACATCTATCACTATTAGTTGAGTGGTTTTTTTAATCTATCATTACTCATACATTATTTCTTATATCATAAAAAACACACCCACAAGTGGCATATTAATTTATAAGATTCTCCTCTCAGTATGATGAGTCTAATCCTTAGTGTGATCTGGTAACACCTAAGGTCACAAAAACCGTTATTATATACCTATGAGCTTTTAAAATACAGTCTCATGATAGTATAGAGTGCGTATACTACACACATATTTGGTTTTTCCGTCACATAGTTACATTTCATACCTTTAAAATAAATATAGTTTTAACAACAAGAAATTGTAACAGAAATTTAGAATACATCATAATTGTTCATGTACTACCCCTTTCTTCTTCATATTCCATTGCACCACATCAAGTCACTTATTTTATTTTAAAAAATATCACTATATGAAAACTGTTTTCTTTATAGTTCCAATATAATATTCTATAACATTGTCTTTTATATTTATTCATGTATAAACTGAAATACACACAACTCTTCATCTCTCCCATTCTTAGATGTGTGAACTAGAAAAACATATCACTTCTTCTAATAAACATATTGAAATACTTGTTTTCTTCTTCTTTAACCTCTTCCTATTTTTTTCTCTTCCTTTTTTTCAACATAAAGAACACAAGATCTTCCTCTTCTTTTTAACATTGAAATATAGTGGTTCTTCATAATCAAAACTATGTTGGGTCTTATCACTCTTTTAAATTGTGTACTAAAATTATTCTCCCTTTAATAATACTGGTTAGAATCCCCTTACCATTATTTAGAACTACATGAATATATATCAAATATAGAGGCACCAGTTTCTTATTTTATACCATTTACTAAACCACATGAATAATTTGGATTCAAATCATTATAACCATTTTTTTGTGTATTATCACTCTTTTAAAAAGTTCATATAAATTATTCTATCTTTAATAACAGTTCCAAAATTTTACATGTCTCTATTTCGAACTGAATTAATATATATCAAATATATCAGCACTAATTTCCTCTTTGTTACCATTATTTAAACCACATGAATATTTTAGATTCAAATAACCCTAATTTAATTGATCTAAAATTTCCCGCACTATATCTTCATAACCATATTATAAATATATGAAATAATATCAATGGATTTGGGGTGGGGGCAATGGGGGTGAAGGGGGTAGGACAAAGGAGTTGGGGTGAAGGGTGAGGGGGGTAGTGTGTAGGTGGGGGTTGGCAGTGGGGGGGGCAGTGGGGGCTAGTTGTGGGTGGGGGGATTTTTGCAGGTGGGTGTGGGAGGGTGGTGGGGGTGGGGGGGAGAGTGTGTATGTTGGGGGGATAGGTGAGGTGTAACACCCCAATATTTAGTAGTTTGTAATTTTCTTTAAAATAATTCAATAGCTTGCGTTATACGCTACACTGAGTTCGAGCGCACCACGACATACCAAACTTGCTGTTCAAAAAGTAGTTATGAATAATATTAATTGAATTTTGAATTTTATATACTATATATAATTTTAGAATCCATATTATATGTTTCTTATACACAATATAAGAGAAAATTCATTTTTTCAGAGAAAATATGTATTTTTCAAAAAAAAAATTGCAATTTAACCACCTTTTAGTAGATAAACCTTTTTAAATCCAATATTTGAAACTTTTATGTATTCAATTTAATGATATTAAATTATTATTTATAATCAAGACATAAAACTTTAGTTTAAATAATTTTTTTTACTTTTCTGAAATCTTTCTTATTTTGATGATTACTGAAAAATACTAAATAGTTTCAAAATTGGCATAATTGAGTTTTTAAAACATATAATATAGTATTAATTGATATTATATTTTTAAAAATCTAAGGATCAGCTAAAAGACTTAGATAAGGTTATATATATTAATAATGACCCACGTGGGGTTCAATTGTCTTGTCATAGTACATTTATTAACCTTATAATATAAAATTACAAAGACACATAGTAAATGTGAAACTATTTGACTAAGAGTTAAATCTAAAATATAAGTTTACCATGGTGACCTAAACCTGTATAAAACCTATTGTTCGAGAGGTTATTGACCCATACATACCTTATCCTATAAATAAATCATTTTTGAGCCATTAGAATCCAAAAATGACTTTATTATAAAATAATATTTCATGATTTTGCTAATGTGACCGTCACCTCTCTTATAAAAGGGCACTTACCCTTCTCATAATTTTACACCTCCAAAGCCATTTGGATCAGACAAAACCCAGAAAAATAACCTAATAACTTTCTCCCATAATCATATATGTCATCCCTCGGTCATAAATCCAACCAATAGATCCCCTTTAATCAAATCAAAAGGAAGAACCCGAAGAAATGGAAAATATTTCATCACCTTATTCAAGTTCTTTTCTTCTCCAACTTCTTCTTTATTTGTTTCTTACATTATAAAATAATAACTCTATTATATTCTATATATATTTATGTTATAATAAAAATGGTACAACCATATTTATTATTTTCTCCATCATATTAATGACAAAGTCACCATACGTGCGTACGTACGGCTTACCATCTCCATGTCATGGTGTAGTTTGTTATTCAAAGACATCATTATATGGATGGGTATAATAATGTGAATAAATGATGAAAATAGTAAACAAAACTTGTTAAATATTATTTATATATGATATACCATCCAATTAAATACTATTTAACCATCAATATAATGATATTGTTGCTCGTGCGTACATACAGATTACCGTCTCCATGAACGCGATGAGATCCATTCCCCATCATAATAATTCTAAAATGATAATCATTTTATGATAAAACATAATCTATATGAATATAATATCGTTCTGGAAATGAATAAAATACCTCCTACCCATAGAAATCATGGCTTATGTAATTGAGCATATAAAGGAAAACATACCAGTTAACACCCGAAATGATGATACTACTAAAATATTATTAACAAAGAAATATTATTGGATCATATATGATATCATATTTATGAATATATTTATTTTATAATTTAATAAAAATTATGTAACTATTATACAGGAGGTGAACATACCCTCAACCAAGGAAAAGTATAAATTAAGGGGTTTTCATCTCACTTCTTATTCCCGTGAGATTCATGATATATTGCCACTATTTCTTTTTTGTGTGGTGTATGTATTGCCCATGATTGTATTTTTTGTGTAATATAATTTAATTTTTGGTTATATAAATATTCATTGTATGATAATTCTTTTGTGGGATCAATGTTTCGTATGTTACCAAATCGATAAGAGAATTTCAAATTTCAATTTCCACTCATTCAGTTTTACGGTAACAACATTGATTACTTTACTCCATGATTATGTGTGAAATCACTATTTATTTACATTTGTAGTAATTTCCACCCCCCTTTCTTGAATATGCTTTCGATACACATAATCACTCCATTGATAAATTTTCATGTCATCGATATAAACTTGATAAGAGTAATTTTAACTCAATTTCTACTCATTGAGTTAAACATCAAAGTCATTGGTGTTGTTTTTATCGGAATATGTGTGAATGTACTCTGATTTATTGACACTAAATATCCAATAATATTGAGTGTATTTATATTTTTCATTGATAATTATGTCTTTGATTTATCCTTAACCTAAGGATATGGTCTTTATAAAGGAATTCATCTCAACTAACATTCCATTGAGACTTCTTCGTAGTTATGCACCAATTCACTTTTATTTGGTGTATGTACTATACTTTAAAATAGAATATAATGAATACATTTATTCTCAAGATATTATAATGTTTTTATGACCTCAAATTTTTTAATTCTAGAGTCTCCCATTTGGTTAGGAACTCATAATAATATATCATTTTAAAATGTTTTAAATATTTGTTCTTCAAAACATTTTTCCGTAATGTCCATGTTTAAAAAATGATTGTAAGGATTTATTTATATAAAAATTAATATATTAAAATTAAAATTCCTTTTAAATGTTTCAATGTGGTATGTGACACTTTTATTAAAAAATCACTTTGAAATAACTTCTTGGATAAATAATGCGTTATTTAAATGATTTAAGAAAAAAAGGAGATATTACTCTAAAAATGGTTTTAATGAAAATTTTCAGCATTTTCAATATCATTAAGTGTACTTTATTCTTGATTATATTTGATTTATTATAATTAAATCCTCCATATTTTATTTCATGAGTTATGTTTGACTGAGTATGTGCTATTTTTATGCCATTCAGGGTTTGCTGTTAAAATATTGACATCTTTTATTATAGTTTTGATATGATTGTTTAGACAATGTTTCAACCTTTCATATAAGGAATGCAATGGACTTATTAAGTGATGGGTGGAGCCCACTATAGCTCCTTGATGCATTCATAGGTCTCACGAGACAATTAGACATGGAATTGGCTGAGGCCTTTCCCAATTTTATATATGGTTTTTGGCAGTGGTATAAATCATTTTTAGACGTCTTGGCCGAGGCCTTGAAAAAATATTTTATAATGTCAAAAATTATGAATTCCATCATTATGAAATTGGATATTGATATTACATGTGACTATAAGACTAGTATAATCTCCATGTGAATAAGTAATTGGCAGTATTTGATATATCTTTGACATAGTGTGTTGATGTTTACGTTGAAAAGGATTGTGTTCTATTCTTATACATTTCATTAAATGTTTGTTCATATTTCTGATAATTTTAGCTATATTGTTATCCTTACTGAGAATTTGAGCTCACCCCCATCTTATGTTATATTTTTATAGGATGCCAAGAAGTATATTATGATTAACCTATAGGAATAGGCTAAAGGATATAAGAGTGTTCAAAAGAGACACAATGTTGTTTTTTAATTTCATGATATAATGTAAAACTTATCTATGAATATATTACTTCTAAGGATACTAAAATGATTGTTATTTTCAGACATGATTACTTGTATAATTCCAATTTTATGTAATAATGCACTGATTCTGGGTAACTGGGGGCGGGGCATTACAGTTAGTTTCAGAGAAATTTTAGTACAATCCTTGGAAGCAAGATTTAGAAAAACTCTGATTATGAAAAACTACCCTAATATAGACATTGAGGATTAGTATATAAGAACATCCAAAAATATTGGTAATGTAAATATTATGTGGGTTTTCCAAGAAATACATCCATGTCTGTATATGAGAAGGTAGAGGTGGCTCTAGCACAGATGTACCTAGGAGTGAAAACTCTGACAACGAGTATCGGTCTTGACCCGGGGTATCCTGGTACCTGACAATAGACATTTCTGCACTCTTGGTTACGTCACACCCATGGGATATACTTTGGATTATTAAAAAAAAATTACAAACTGATTTTAGGGATTTTAATATAATATGAGAATAAATAAACTTTGATAATCCTAAGGTGTTTTAGATTTAAAATAATGTGTTAGGATATTATCTAAATGATTTTATGACCCATACTATTCCTCCTTTTGTTTGTCAATGGATGGGTTCCAAGGAAGTAATAATAACATTGAACATGGTGTACAAGGTGGGCATGGTGGTGGAAATGAGTAATGAAATGGATTGTTGATAAGTGTAAAATATTTCATGTTAATGATGAATCAGTTATCCAAAAATATGATCAACAACATATATATTAACCGGCTTTCAGACTCAACAAGGAAGAGAAATGTGGTGAATGAGAAGAGCTCCAGAAGTGGATACCATGGAGAAACGAAATCCCTATTTCCATCATGCAGGAATTGTGGAAGGTGACACCTAAGAAAGTGTCTCAATAGAATAAAGAAATTATTTATGTGTGGGAAATAAGGATACAAATTAATGAATTATGGAGGGAAAATGAAGAGTACTATGGAAGAAAATAAAAATTATCCCAATAATCCATTTACAGTCATTTTTTATAAATTAAGGGGACCTAGGAATTACCCAAGTGAATGAACTATTCCATAGGATAACCTCTTGGTCAAGAAAGAACATATGTGGAAATAAATGGATAGAGAAATTTTTAAAAGTATTAGTTCTATTTGTTGGATGGGTTTACATTGGAAGACTTCTCTCTTGTACGTTTAACCCTACAGTTTGTTATGTGAAAAATCTATTTTAGGAAAAATTATCTTTTTTATTGTATATATAGTTATAAATAACCATTTGGGTTTATATGATACTTAAATTTGAGGCAATTACATGTTATTAAATTTTGTGATGAAAATGAGAGTTATGAGATAACATTTGTGATGAAATTATGTTATGGTAATTTTGAGGAATTTATCTCATTTTGTGAATGTTATAAAGTATAGTTTTTGAAAATGGACAACATGTAGACCAAGTGGCAACCCATCACGTCAGTTATCCTTAGAATAAGAAAATGATTTGGTGATTAAGTCATCAGTTAGTGTGACTAATTCTTTTTAGTTAGATGATTTTGTTGATCAATAATAATGTGATTATGGATCTTATATCATATCAAATGGATATCCTTAGTATAGAAAAATTATTTGGTAATTAAGTGAAAAATGTTATTTTGGAAAACGTTCACTTTTTTGGAAACACTATATGCCTAAAGAAAATAGAGTACTATGGGATTTCATTTTAGGAGTAATGGTGGATTCTTATCTATGTTTTTATTGTTGATTTATAAAGATTTGGGTTATTTATGGAAATGATTAACCAATAATATAGAATATGTAAATATGTTAATTAATTTAATGGATGGGACTTTAAAACTAGTAGATGTTATTCGGAGAAACAATTTAACGTGGAAGACTACGTAATCAAATTCTTCTATGTTTTGGGTTTCAATATTTGTTTAGATTATATCAAAATATTTTAAAAACAATTGTTTATAGAATAGTATTTATTGAAATTTGGGTATTTTTTGTATAATTTTAGAAATTAAGATTAGTATTTCATCCTCTAAAGGATTATCCTCTTTGGGAATCATCTGATCTCATACTAACCATTTTGGTTTTGGTTAGTCTGTAATGATATGGGAAATATATAGTTTATCCTTTGTGATAATGTGATTCTCTAGAAATTGATACTTGCACTTACTGTGTGACCAAGTAATATTGAATACTCATTGTTTAAAAATATATATGAGTTAGTGGTAGAAATTTACTAAAGGATAAAACTCTATATAAAAATTTTGTATATATTTTTATGTTCATAGTCAATCTTATAAATAAATTCATCAACATTATAAATTGGAACTTAAAACAAAAAAAAATGTTTTCCATTTACTTTTCCAATTGGGAAACTAATGATCGTTTATCCCATCACAAGTTTGTGGTTTTCTGGTTGTTAAATTTCCCTTGATCATGTTTTCTATCACTCTCCATCAAAACATGAAACTTAGTTTATCTTTCATATCCACGTTTTCCTACATGGAATCCTTGTATGGGTTATCATGGGTGACCTTTTTACGTCTCTTTCTTTATTTTAAATTGATAGTTTTATTAACACTTATTCCAATATGGGACATTCAATGAAGTTCATAAGCCCAATTTTAAAATTTCGAGGACAAAATTTGACAGTAAGTTATTTTCATCAAAACAATTCAATAGCTTGTGCTATACACAACACCGAGTTCGAGCACACCACAATCTACCAAAATAGCCGTTCAAAAAGAAGTTATGAATTGAATTAATAGAATTTTGAATTTTATATACTCCATATAATTTTATAATCCATATTATGTGTTTCATGGACATAATATAAGAACAAATTGTTTTTTTTCAGATCAAAAAAGTATTATTCAAAAAATTCAATTTAACAGCCTTTTAATAGAAAACCCTTTTTAAAAACAAAAGTTGACACTTTTATGTATTCAATTTCAATTAATTAAATTCTACTTTATAATAGGAACATAAAAATTAATTTTGAATAAAATATTGGTACATCTCTGATATGTTTCTTATTTTGATGATTATTGAAAAATACTAAATAGTGTCAAAACTGACATAATTGAGTTTTAAAAAAATATAATATATTATTAATTGATATAATATTCCTAAAAATCTAAGGATCAGAAAAAGGAGTTAGATAATCTTATAAATATTAATAATGAGCCACTTGTGGTTCAGTTGGCTTGTTATAGTATGTTTATTAAACATATAATATAAATATACAAAGAGACATGGTAAATGTCAAACTATTTAACTAAGAGTTACAACCAAAAGACAAGGTTAATATGGTGTCCTAAAACTGTCTAAAACCTATTGGTTGAGAGGTTTTCGAGCCATCACTACCATATCCTCGGAATAAATCATTTTGGATAAATTAGAAACCGAAAATGATTTTATAACAAAATAATATTTATAGCTTTTCCTAATGTGACCCTCACGTCTCTTATAAAAGGGTACCTCCCCTTCGATTAATTTCAAATATCCAAATCCATTTTTCTCAGCCAAAACCAGAAAAAATATCCTCCCAACATTCTAACATCATCCTAGAGGCCGTCCCCTTGTCATAAATCCATCATATGGATCCCTTTTGATCAAATCAAAAGGAAGAACCCGAAGAAGAGGTAAATATTTCCTCACCTCTTTCAAGATCATTTCGTCTTCCACTGCCTTTTTATATGTTGCTTCCATTATAAAATTATAAATATATTATCTTCTATATACAATTATTATATTATAAAATTGGTACAACCATATTTATTATTTTCTCCATCATATGAATGAAAATGTAACCATACGTGCATACGTACGGCTTATCGTTTCCACGTCGTGGTCTAGTTTATTATTCCAACACTTCATTATTTGGATGGGTATAAAAATGAGTATAACAGATTTTAATAATAAAAATAAAATTTTAATTGTTATGTACATATTATATACCATCCAATTACATACTATTTCACTATCAATATAATGATATTGTCGCTCGAGTGTAATATGGATTGTTATCTCCATGAACACGATAAGATTCAATTCCCATTGTAATCATTCATGAATAATTTTAATTTTATGATTAAAAATAAATTTTATGAATTTAATATCATTCTTGATATGAATAAAATACAACCTATCCATAATAATCATGGCTTACGTAATCGATCATATAAAGAAAAAGGGATGAGTTAACACTTGAAATGATGATAATACTAAAATATTATTAACAAAGCAATATTAAAGGATCATATATGATATCATATTTATGTATATAGTTCTTATATAATTTAATAAATATCATTTAACTATTATACCAGAGGTTAACATACCCTCGACCAATGAAAAATACAAGGTACAATGTATTCATCTCAGTTCTTATTTTGGTGAGATTCCTGCTATATTTCCACTATTTCTTTTTGTGTGGTGTGTGTACATCCCATGATTGTATTATTTGTGTAATATTATTTAATTTATTGGTTTCAAAATTTTCATTGTATGACACTTCTTTCAGGGGGTGTATTTTTTCTTATGTTACCAAATCGATAAGGGGATTTCGAAATTCAATTTCCAATCATTCTGTTTTACACAAACTTCATTCATTAAATCACTGAATGATTATGTTTGAAATCACTATTTATTTACATATGTAGTAATTTACACTCCCCTTTGTGTAGATATACTTTTGATACACATAATCACTTCGTTGATAAATTCTCAAGTCATCGATATAATCTTGATACGAGTAATTTTAACTCAATTTCTATTCATTGAGTTAGACATCCATGTCATTGGTGTTGTTTTTACAAGAATATGGTTGCATGTCATCTGATTGATTGACAATGAATATCCAATAATATTGAGATTATTTATATTTTTCTCACAAAATTATGTCATTGATTTATCCTAAACCTAAGGATATGGTCTTCATAAATGAATTCATCTCAACTTACATTCCATTGAGACTTATGTGTTGCTATGCGCCAATTCACTTTTATTTGGTGTATATACTATACTTTGACATAGTATATAATGAATCCCTTTATTCTGAAGATATTATAATGTTTTTATTTCCTGAATTATTTGTATTCAATCATCTCTCATTTGGTTAAGAACTCAAAATAAAATATCATTTTAAGTATTTTAAAGATTTATTCTTCTAAATATTTCTCATTTATGTCAATGTTTTAGAAATGGTTTTAAATATTTATTTATATGGATATTAATGTTTTAAAATAGAAATTCATTTTAAATGTTTAAAAGTTTTATGGTATACATTGATTCAAAAATCTATTTTAAATGACTTCTTAGATAAATAGTGTGTCATTTAAGTGTTTTAAAAAAAAGGGGATATTCTTCTGAAAATTGTTTTAATGACTATTTTCATCTATGTAAATATCGTTCAATGTATTTTATTCTTTATTTTGGTTAATTTTTCATAATAAAAACATCCTTAATGAATTTAATGAGTTATGTTTGACTATGGATGTGCTATTTTTAGGACATTCATGGTTTCTGGTTAAAATATGGACATTTGGTACGCTATTTTTTATATAAATATTTATATTATGTTTCACCCTTTCATATGAGGAATTCATTGAACTTAGTAAGTGATGGGTGGATCCCTCTATAGCTCCTTGATGTATCGGTAGGTATCATGAGATGATTAGATGTGAAATGGGCTGAGTCCTTTCCCAATTTTTGATATGGGTTTGGACAAGGTCTAAATAATTTTTAGATGTATTGGTCGAGGCCTTGACATGGTGTTTCAGAATATCCGGAATTATGCATTCCATCATTATGAAATAGGATATTGATATTATATGTGATTATTTGAGTAGTAGAATATCCATGTGAAAAAGTAAATAAAATTATTTGATTCATCCTTTCCATATTATGATGAAGTTTATTTTTTAAAGGCTTGTGTTCTAGTCTTATACATTGCCTAAAATATTTATTCTTATTTATGATAGTTTCCACTATATTGTTATCCTTACTAGGCATTTGATCTCACCACCTTCTTATGTATTATTTTTCCCAGAATGAAAATAACTATATTGTTATTAACCTATAGAAATAGGATAAGGGATATAAAAGTGTTCAAAGGAGAAAAAATGTTGTTTTTTGAACTTCATGATGTAATATAAAACTTATGTATGTATCTTTTACTTCCAAGGATACTAAACTAACTGATATTTTGAGACATAATTCCTTGTATCAGGACAATGTTATGTAATAATTCACTGATTATAGGTAACTAGAATCAGGGCGTTACAGTATGTGGTGGGGTGCAGGTATGGGGGAGTGGGGGGAAGGTTGGGGGGGAGTGTACAGGGCGGAAGTTGGGGTGAAGGGTGGGGGGCAGTGGTGTGGGGGGGGGGGGGTAGGGGGGATGGGGGTGAAGGGTGCAGGGGGTAGGGGTGAAGGACGATGGGATCAAGGGGTGAAGGAGGCAGGGGGAGTGTTCTGGGTTCAATAGCTCCATACATTTCTTCGGAAAATATTTTGTTAGTTTCTACCTCTTTGTCCTAGATCCATGCATTTCTTGAAAGAACATAGTACAAAAAAATGTCTTTTCTCTTGTTCTCCTACTTCTATACATATACCTCCATAGATTATGAAATAACAACAATATTTACAAAAACATTATACGTTTTATGAGATTCCCATAATTAGTCCTAAAATTTTCAGGACTTAGAGATCTTTTATCTTCCAAATATAATTTATAGACATCTTTAATAAAACATAAAAGTTATTCAATTCACCTCAACTCATCTCCAAACACTCCAAATCAACCTTTCTCATCTCTCACGATTGAAACATGCCTCTCATGATAGATCCCATTCCACCTTCCACTTTCTTTAAATCTGTCACGATCGAACCCCTTCCCCTTTCCCTGCCTCTGTTGTGATGGAACCCTCCCCCCTACCTAGCACCTCCCCCTCCACCCCACTAGCCCCCTCTCCCCAGCCTAGCATGTCCCCATCCGCCTCCCCCTCCCCCACTAGCCCCCTCCCCCACCAGCCCCCTCCCACTGCCCAACCCCACCCTCCCCCCTGCCGAGCCCCTCCCCCTGCCCAGCCCCCACACCCATGCCCAGCCCCTCCCCCTCCCCTCCATGCCCATACCTTCCCCATCCCAACACACCATGTCCTATCTTATACACATATTGAAACCCAATACTCATAAAAAACCATCCTTAATATATGAACCCGATGGTCCACACTAATTGTTTCATTCAAATATTATTCATTGAACATGTATCCAACATTTGAATCATTTCCCACTATATATGTATCTATAAAAGACATCGATTGTATGTATTATTATATTTTCATGAGGATATAAAATGTTACCTCCACTTGTATCTCATGTATTTTATTATCTCATGTAATTTAGTATCTTATTTTTAGATAATTTAAATCACTGATGATTATGATTTATACATTAAGAATATTTACCATTATCATGAAATCTTGGAACTTGCATGCAACCCAAGGTTCATGGTGTAATAATAGATAGATAGAGATTTCATTATTTATTCTCTTAACATGTAATAAATATTAATTAGTGGATATGGGTATAGTTATTATATGATTATGATTTAGATATCTCGTATACTTTAGTAAATGATAATGTTATAGTTGATTCATTAATCCGGAAAATTTACTTATGTTTCTCAAGAAGTATGTATGGAATATAAGCTTATGAATGAGTCCATATAATACTTTTCTTATAAATTAATAAGTTTTAACGTTGTAATTTACAATAAAAGTTTTTACTAACTATTTCATTATTCATATTATAATGGATTGAATAAAGATGTATAATGTTGATCGAATCACTGATGATTTTCAGAAGGAGTTGGAATATTTTTCTGATTTTTCATCAACAATGGTTTATATAGTGGATTCATTTAATTCCCATGTTTTGATTGCACTAGAAGAATGTGTTTTACAATTGAGGAAGTAAGTTAACTCACCTCTAGAAATTTTTTTCAAAAAATGATATCATGTTTGGTATCACAATAGAGAAAAGTTAAAAGGAAGAATGAAATTGATTCAGATGAATGGATATGAATGGAAAATTTGTTATCTCATAAGTATCCATTTTCTCCTCATGATAACACTTCATGTAGAGAATCGGAAGCAGAAATAAATACATGAACACAATTTTCGTCTGATGATCAGAATTGTGACGTTGAGCATGTTTGAATGTTGTTAGAAGATGCAAAAACACCAGTATAATAGCCATGTGGAAAAATTACCAAACTACGGTTTTAATGCGATTGTATCATGGGAAACAAATGTATGGATTTAGTAATACTTTCATTGAATATCTAATTTTTATTTTTAATTATTTTCTACCTGATAATGCATGTATTTATGAAAATGATTATATGGCATCGAAGTTGGTTGAAACATTTGGATTTTCAAGTACTAAAATCCATTCATTCCCAAAATATTTTTTCTATTTTGAAGGGTAATGTTTAGTTAAATGAATGCAACCAATGTGGTACATCGAGATGGAATAAAGATAAAGATGGAACTCAATCTCATGTTCCAGTGAAAGTGATGTGGCAGTTTCCATTTATTACCAGACATCAAAAAAAATTATTTCAAAACAAATGGCTAAGAAAATGAGATGGCCTAAAGATGAATGAAATAAGGATAATGTTGATATAGTTCATCATTCTGACGGGTTAGTTGGGAAAAAATTTATATGCAACATCATCATTTTTTGTTGAACCACGAAATGTTAGATTGGGGAAGTCATGTGATGGGTTCTATGTAATAACCTAATAGTTTTCAATGGAAATTTTATTGTTATAAATATTTCACAATAACATTAAATCCCAACATAATTAACTAATATGTGCTATGTGACCCTTAAAGCAAAATTTTGTCACTTCTGTGATATGAATTTTGAAAATCTGAAATACATGGTTGAGATTAGTAAGTTATTTGGAGTCCAATAAGAAAAAAAATTTTATGGTGAATAGTAACTTACCCTTATGAATTGTAACATACCCTTATGAATAGTAATCTACCATAATGAATAGTAACCTTTCCTATGATAGTATACAAATAATATTCAATTGAAATTATGATATACCTATTCTTTGGAATAATTAAAATAATGTTTTAATACTGTTGTTTTAAAATAAATTATGATTTTAATTAAATATAAAATTAATCATATTTAGAAAATTATTTTAGAAAAATGGAATTCATTTTTGGATTCTAAATGTCAAAAAATGGTTGGGGTGAATCTTTGGAATTTTTCTAAAATACTTTAATTATTGATGAATAGTGAAATACGGTAAAATACCGTATATCAGATAAATACACTATTCATGACATCACAAGTGATGTAAAACAACTTATATCAAACTCACATGATTAAATTACTATTCATGGTCAATGAAGATTCACTATTACTTGTCTTGAGGGGAAATAAAAAATTAATGAATTTTATATTATGAAATCCCCTCTCACATCCACTATAAAACCCCCTTTCACTCCCCCTTCTCTTCACTCCCCTCAAGCCTTGTGACTTCTCCGAATGCTGTCGAAATATCCTCCCGACCACCTATCCCAAATCATGAATGTCTTGGTCTCATAAAAATACCAAAACCTCTCCCTTAAAGAGGCTCTCTAGGATGTTTCATTCAAGAGGTAAATTCCTCTTTTCAATTATTTGTCTTTTCCATCAAGTTCATTTGTTTTCTTTCTCTATTACCCCTCCTTATCAAAATTTTGTGATGAATCCAATATAATATATGTACTGTAATTTTTTGATGATAGAGGAATAAGTTATCATCATCTCCCCCTTTTACATTCTTTTATACTAGCAGCAAAAACACCATATGAGATGTGTCAATTTTCGACTTTCAAGGACGATGGGATTCCGATTTCTATTGTCATTCTCAATTATGTTCCTGAAACCATTACTGGTATGGTTGAACAAGATTATTATATATGTAATATAACCTATTTAATATTCCATAATTCCTTTGTACATATGATATTAAGTTATAAAGAGAAATTATTTCGTTGTAATGAAAACCCACAAATTATCCGAAACAGTTATCATTAATGTTCTATATAATAATTTATCCTCATTCCATGTAAAAAATTTATATAAATGACTAATAAAACCTATTTTTGATGAAAAATAATATTTTAATTCAATTATTGAGATTTATATGAACTCCATTACTTAAGAACAAGTGGAACGATTAATAAAATACAGGAAACAAACGCTACAAAACGACGAAATTCTATATAATAACTTATCAATAAGAGCATAAATGAAATAAAAAAAATAGAATAAACTAAATAATTGTCTAATAGGTTCTTAAGTAAGTTATTAATAAGTATAATTTCATCTTCTAGGAGATTAAGTTCAAGATAGGAACATGTTTGGAGTTAAGGTAATGGTTTTTCACCTGAACATCCATTTTCATTCGGGTTACTTTTATTGTATATTAACTCAATGAAACTCTTTTTTATTATTATTTCCTCCTAAAATATAAATATTTTGGGTTATATTTATGTTTTCCAACCAGAATATTTTCTTATTTTATTTAAATTTACACGTTTTAAAAGGAACATTCGAAATTGTTTCTAAAATACAATCCCAATCCAAGGGAATTTCATTAATTTTTTACTATTTTCCAAATAAATATATAATCTATATTTGGAAACCATTTTCTTTAAAAAATAAAAAATATATTTTTAAAATAATATCTTACATAACTTCTGGATTTTACAAATATTTTTCCAAAATAACTCTTCTTTTCCAAGTAATATAGTATTTATCTAAATAATTATTCGAAGATTTTATAAGAGTACCTTCCATTATTTCAACACTATCAATGATTCTTATGAATTATTGGGATTAATACTTAATGGTATCATCTACCATGATCAATTTAATGGATTTTGATTATTTTTTCTATGGATGTGATATATTTAAACCATTCACAAATTTACCCTGAATGGTTAGTGTTAATGCTTAATGTTCAGGGAATGTTATTTTCATTTCATATATTAATTTCAATATGAATGTACATGTTGTTTATGTTTATCCCCATTTATAAGAGGAATGAATTGAACATAGTAAGTGTCTTGTGGGGACCTCTATAGCCCCTTGGTGCATCAGTTGGTCTCATGAGACAAACTACGATTTTGACACAAGGCCTTGACAAATTGATTATTTATGGTCTTGGAATAAGGCCTTGACAGTATGGCTATGTTGTCCCACATTATGAATTACCCCATTATGAATATTTTATTGATGGTTAATGTTGTTATTTGACATGTATAATACCCACAATTATGTTATGTTATGGAAATATTTACTATGATCATTTTCTACCATATTATGTTCATGTTTATTTATAAAGGCATGTGTCTTCAATTATTCACCATGTGTAATGTTTATGTTATATTCTTCTGTACTACTTACCATTACTGAGAGTTTGAGATCACCCCTTTCTTATGATTCATTTCCATAGGGAAAGATGAATTTTATTATGAAAGACATGCTAAAATAAACTAGGGGTTAAGGAAGCTTCCTGAGGAGTTTATATGTTGTTTTTCATGTCAAGATATAATGATGAACTTATGTATGTTTCTTATTTAAATTAATAGTAAACTAATAGGTCCTTTGAGATTCTTATTCCGTGTTTGTATGCCAATTTAATCAATAAGGCACCAGCTCTGGGCAACTGGAGCCGGGTCCTTACAATAAACCCATTTAAGAAGATGAATATTTCACATAGTATATGGACTATTTTAATTCATATTTATTATTTTCCATCATGGATGTGTATGAAAAATCCAGTTACTATCATGAGTGTATTTATTTCTAGACCCAATGTTCCTGGAAATGATATTAACATATATTTGAAACCATTAATATATGAGTTGAAGGAGCTTTGGACTGTTGGGGTGTAGACAGATGATGCATTTATAAAGGATTACTTTACGTGTTGTGCATTATTATTATGAACAATAAATGATATCCCTACAAATGTAATGATGATAGGTTGGAGTACTGAGGGGAGATTTTTGTTCCCTATATGTATGAAAAATGGATGTTTTAGGAGATTATTGTTTCGAAGAACTTTCAGTTTTATAAGGTATAAAAAATTTCTACAAATGAATCATCCATATAGAGTAAATCAAAGATAGATTGATAATTCCATAGAGACAGATGAAATACCTCAACGAATGTTAGGGGGTGATATCCTTAAATAAATTGATAGTTTGAATTTTATTCTTCGAAAGGTTCAGTTAAATTCCACCAACTTGAAGAATGTTCCTTTGAATGCCAACAATAATTGGAGAATGAAAAGTATATTCTATGTGTTTCCATATTGGTCGTCAAATTTTCTAAATCACAGCTTGGATGTAATTTATTTTTAGAAAAATGTTTGATAAATGTTACTTTCAATGCTTTTAAATGTAAAAGGAAAGACATAATATGATTTTCACTTACATCATGATTTAATGGATTGGGGTATAAAACAAATACTTTATCAGAAGATAATTGGTTAGAATTAATGGAATGTCCCTTTTTATTGTTTTTTGATGACAAATGCAGATAAAAAAAATTTATCACGTCTAGGAATGTTTAAAGGTTCTAGATTTTTATTATAGTAACATTTTGAAACAATTGAAAACATGATATGTGATACTAAAATCCATCAAAACCCCTGAAAAACTATCATGTTCCATGAATTTTATATTATTTTCATTCAAAAGTTACTGTTACATAATATCGGGTCACTATGATTAGAATATGTCACTTTTATTGAGATCATTGTGCTAAAATATTGAACAAAAGTGTTGTTAGAACACAAAAAAAAAAAGACACACTGATCATTCTTTGCGACTTAAAGAAAATATTTCACCCATCGTTTTTACATGTTTGTTACATCTGACCATGAATCATCCAATATAAGTCCTTTTTATTGGTCACACTTCTAGTCGATGTATAAATCAAATAGAAATAATGATGTTTACATTGAAATCTAATGTGAGAGATAAGAATCATCCTTAATGATCTATTGTTAAAGGTTATTTAGAGTAGGAATTACTGGATTTTTGTTCAATGTATTTGACTAATACCACCAGTAGATTTAATCAGCCCTTGATAATTGAAGATGAGCAGTATGATCCCATTTAACCAACATTTATGTCACTTCCCTAAACAGGAGGGATATCTGGATTATACAAGTTGTGTACTTTTAATAGGGATGAGTGGAAAATGGCTTATCGTATGTTATTATTTAATTGTGTCTTGGTTGATGAATACATCAAGTATGTATAGTTATAAATATATGTATTTTTATTATGTATTTTTTTTCATAGTTCATGATATCATTAAATTTTTATATTTACAGAGAAAATAGCAATATGTTAAAAACATCACATCACTCTTTATCAATTAAGAAAAGGGAGTAATTACACGACAAACAATTTCTTTCTTAGTTGAATTAAAAGGTAACAAATTCTTTTTTTACATTACCAAATTGTTGGTAGTTGATCAATATTCATTGCGATATATTTTAGGTCCAGAGTTTATCGATGGATGATGTATCTGATGAAATAAGTACATGATAGTTTTGTCCAAAAAATGTGGTTTGTGATTGTAAAGAAATGGTTTTCAATGGTTTTAAATTAATTATAAATTGTTTTGCAACAAAGATAGGAAAATAGAGTAATGATGTCACGAGAAGCGCTGCAACGAATTGTTATGCTAGTATATCAGACATACAACCTCGATCAGAAAATATATCTTATTATGGGATTTTTGAGAGAATATTTTTATTAGATTACTATGCACATGGTCTTGTTGCTATGATGAGATGAAAGTTGTTTGACTCAATGACATGACAAGTATTGCACATAGATATTTGTGGTTTTAGAGTGATTGATATGAAATTTCAGCTGTGAACAGATGAGCCTTATATTCGTGCATCACAAGCTAGACAGTATTTTATGTAAATGACCCTTTAAAACAACAATTTATTGTTATTTTTTGATGTTATTCCCAGACACATTTTTGAAGAAGAATTACATGATGGTGACGATTTAGATGAACCAATCAGCATTTAGTCAAATGTATCATTCGATGATACAAATGATTTAATTGTGAGAATGGATTGTGAACCAGAAATTATAATAGAGAATGACTTGCATTACACATCTTATTGTATTGATATTATATTATTCTAACCTGGTGCTTGTTTTTTTTATATTTTTAATGTATAAGCTTGTTTTGTTTTGTAATGTTTTCATTTAGCGAGTAAACAACATAATGAATAAAAAAAATGGAAGATGTAATTTTTTGGAAAAAATTATAAATTTTTTTAGTATCTTTATAGTTATTTATTTCATTATTATATTTTCAATATTTTCACATCACTTTTGGAATTTACAGATTATTATGTTATACAATGAGGTTTGGAAAAAAATAATGGAGGAAAATGGTCACCGACATAGAAAAGCTAACCTGACAAATATGGTTGTTCGGGTGAGTCCCATATTTATTTATAGATTATGTATAAAAATTCCACAAATCATATTTTATATGAATATGAATCATCATTGAGGAAGATTGTGTTCAATGAAGATTGTTCAGTCACTCTGGAGTATAGGACCAACCCTACATGCATCCCCCAACATGTATCGCCTCACATTCTTGGGATATGTAGTCACTAGGATAGTTTAATCACATCATTCCTCCCACTTATATGCCTTATCCATATAAGGGTGGTCATCGTTTTTATATATTGTTTCCACCTACTATTCATGGCAGTCCATTTCCTTTAATCCCGTATAATTTTTACCCCTATCCACCCTCATCTCTACAGGGTACACCTCCAATGGTTATTCCCCTTGTATACTAATACCCTCCCACCCATCCTCATCATCCATGGTCTATTATGGAGTGTACACCTCCATTGGTTATTCCCTCTATATACCCACACCCTCGGACCCAACCTCAGCATCCAAAGTCTACTATGGAGGACACTTCTCCGGTTGATTTCCCTCAGCTTAGTGTGCATGAGCGAGAAATAGAAAATAGTGTTACTAGTAAATGTTTACAACGTAATGAGATTATTAAATTTTTATAAAATTTAAGTTATATATTTGTAAAACATTTGTTTCTTTTTTCAGGATTATCTTCTACTAAAGACATGTTTGTACAAAGATGCATAATGTGTAGAATAGACACAAGAAAATTATGGTTCAATAAAACAAGGAAATAAAAATTATTTAATAAAATGGAAATGAATTGGGGAGTTTCATGGGGAAAAATAGTAGACATAGTAATAATATTTGGGTTCAACCCATCCAATGGGAAAAAATATGACATGAAATAATAGACAAGGCTTGGGAAGAAATATGGGTAATATATTTTTTAAAATTACATTGACATTTATTTATAATGTTTTATTGAAAAATATTTTTAAATGTTCAACTTCTTTATAACTTCTTTGATGGTATCCACAAAAAGAGAGCTAGGATGATGGAACTAAGGGAGATGTGATGGGCCTAGAAGGATGACATGTATGTTGGCTGGAAAAAGAAGAAGAGGTTCTCCTCTAGAAAAGGAATTGATCTTCGATGAATTTCCAATTTCACAACAAAAAGAATTATTTTCATATAGGATATGTTCCTATTTCAATGTAATTTAAAATCTTAATGTTTTTAATAAATTTCTTTTTTAATTAATTTTATTTTTCTATAGTGGATGATATTTTTAGAATTGATTATCTTCTGTTTTATTTTTCAGACATGGTAATTTTAGTTTTGTCATGGACTCATCTAATTTTTATGTTGAAATGATGTTTTTTAATCCCTTTTGACTTATTGAAAGGATAGTTAATTTTTTTCTACTAATAGGATTCATCTAACAAAAACATAATAAATATGGTCACCATGATATACAATCGGACTCTAGGGAGAACTACACTTCCAGAGAATGAACTGTTAGAGGTAATATATGATTTAACATTGAATATAAATTTATTTTTTCATTGATTTATGATCAATTTTTACATAGAAATGGGCATTATAGTTCGAAGGATGTGTTCCCTAATCATTTTTGTTTTGTTCTAATAGGGAAAAGAAAGATAGAAATTATGTGAATCGGGAAACAGAATAAAAAAATGTAAGATTTTTTTAAAAATTTTAGCTTTCTGCATGCAATTTCATTCACTAAAAATTAAAGGAGTTGTGTTTTCCTCATAAGTAATTATAATTCTTGAGTAAATTATATAGATTCACATATTAATTTTGGTCTATATTTTATCAAAAAATGAAGCTTTAGAAATTTTAATCATAACACATATAAGTATTTGAATGGAAATATTGATGCTCTTATTATTTTTATTATATATTAATATGGTAACAGCATTTTATAAGATTCTATTCAAGCTATAATGGCAAAAGAACTGGACACATTTTGACCAAATGATTATTTACATCAGGTTCTTGGTAATGAGTATAGTGGAAGAGTTCATTCTAAAACCGAAAATAATATAGTTCTGTTTATATATTGGTCATCAAGTATTGAATCTTATTGAAATATTACAGGAATGGTTATTGAAGAACAATTACATGATTCCATTGAGACAACAAAGCAAGAAGTTAGAAAAGAGACTCAAGGGACGTGGAAAAAAGAAAATGAAAAATTATTCCTGTTAATATATGCTATATGCTCTTAAATTCTTCTAGAGGGTGAAAAAATAATGGATGGATGTTTATCGAGTTTTTGCTTGATGTATGATGATAGCGATGATTGTGTAGGTGAAGATACTAGTGGAGAGGCAGAAGATGCTGCTGATGGTGGAAAGGCTGAAGATGTTGTTGATGGTGGATATGCTGAATATGTTGTTGATGGTGGTGATGATGTTGCTGATGCTGGTAAACATGTTGATGTTGTTGATATGAGTGATGATGAGGAGGAGGATTCATATATCGTTTTTGAGCCACATTGTTGACATATTTTGTATCTATCATTTTTTACATTGTTTATAAAATTTCAATTTTATATGTATTAGTTGCTCTCTTATTTATGTTGAAATGAGATTTTGTAATGGTTTTTGGAATTTATTTCAGGTGTATGTGTATGGTCTATTAGTATGTTTCAGTATTGTACAGGGGGAGGGGTGGCTAGCTTGGGGTGGAGAGACTACTAGGGGGCTAGGACTGGCAGGGGGAGGGGAAAATGGCACTGACAGGGGGATTGGCAGAGGCAGGGGGACTGGTAGGGGAAGGGGGGACTGGTAGGGGTATGGGGGATTGTCAGGGGCAGGGTGGTGGGGGTGAAATGTGGAGGGATTTGGATTCAATTCACATAAATGTTATTTAAGCAATAATCATTTCTATAATAAAACAATCAAACCTCACTTTGGATTTTTTTTAAATTTATTCTTTATGTACTGAGTGTTGGGTACAAGCACATCTAAAAAAGAAAAAGAATACTCTATTGGGCTCTAAATGTGCAAGTAAGAATTTTTGTGGGTCGATTATGAAGATGGAAAAGAAATTGAGATTTCATTAAAGAAGAAAAATATTGATTCTAGAATGAATTGTATTCCGTAGTTTGAGGTTCGGAATTAATTTTGACATGTGATTTCTAGGTTTGTATGCATCTTACCTTATTATATTATCTATTTCTTCAGGCTAGTATTTACTTTGTTCAGAAGCAGATGCTTATCAAGTACATTGACTTTGTGAACCAAGAGCTGATACTATTTTCAATGGTGGACCTTCAACTGTCAATTTCCTCAATGGTCTATGTCTTAAAGCCAGGAAATTAGAGATTATCTTTTGATCTTTCAAGAAGAATTTTGTAAATGGGGCGAAGGTTGACCAGTTCTTTAGTTATGTACTTGAAAACTCATCTTACCACCACGGGGAGACCAGCCTTGCTGGTACACCAGAGAAAAGTATTCTCACCCTCAAATCCCATTTTTCTTTTTTAAATCAAAATTTTTAGGTATTTAAAGTTTTTTTCTTGTATTTATTAAAGATTTATTTAACCTATTACATGGTTTCTATGAAAATGGAAATGTATGCTCGGATCCTATGAAGTCTGGTTTATATATAATTTCCCATATTTTACTAAAATATTTTACTGCCGCTACTATGTAGAGAGTGCTCCTGGATAATCTTGAACTGGATCTATTGAAATTGGATAAGTAGGATTGATTTATTCTTTGGGTGGTGAATGGGGAGATCATTACGAGTAGTAGGGAGAGGGCAAAAAATAGGTAACTAAATTGTGAATCATATATGTATGTCCTATATTTTTTTTATTTCATTCTAGTTTTAGTTTTTGTATTGAGGTTTTCTTCATGTTTATCAGGAAAAATATATTGGCTTTCAACTTTTTATATTTTGGTCACATGTGGATTTTTTTCACTAGTTGAAGGAGTGGGAGGCTAATAAGATGTTTGTTTATCAATGGAAAAATTTATCGAAGGTGGGGAAGAGAGTATTAATATACACAATGTTATTTTTTATCTAATTGGGTGATCTATATGATATCACATCACCATATTCTGATGTTTTTTAGTGTTGCGCAAAAGTCATTCTCTAAGGAGATGGTAGATATGGTCCAGTATACTTCCAATCATGGAATAATGTGCACATTTCAAATATCCATGCCTCAAATTTAAATATCGTATTTAATTTTTTTTCCATTCCAGTTACGATGAAAGAAAAAATAATCAGTTTGTAGTTCATGTAGCATTGTGATATTCCTTATTTTAGCCCGTCTACTCATATTAAAAATTGGTATGTTTCCTTGATGGTGAGACATGATTCTCTTGATCAAGAAAAAATTTCAATCCATGGGGTTTTTAAAAAAATATTCATGCAATAAATTTTATTAAAAATAATGGTTTTTTTATAAATCATATTGGCTCAGTGGGGGTGGGGAACTATGGAGACTGTCAGGATAGAGAGGGTGCAAGGGGTGGGGGTGAAAGAGGGTGTGAAAGGGAGGGGGAACTGGCATGGGGAAGGGGATGGAAAGTAGTAGGGGTAAGAGGTTGGGGGGGTAGGGGAAGGGGGGACTGACAGGGGCAAGGGGGATTGTCAAGGGGGAGGGGTGCAAGGGGGAGGGGGAACTAGTTGGGGTGGAGGTGTAGGGGGAAACTTAAAGTGTGGGTGGGTAACTAGGGGGGACTGATGTTAATTTTTTACAACATATAAATTGGGGGGGGGGAACTTGCAAGGGTCGGTGTGTGGGGAACTATAAGGGGCAGGGGGGATCGACAAGGGGGCAGGCATGGGGTGCAAGGGGTTGGGGTGCATGTGGTTGGGGTGGGGGCAGGGGGATTGGAAGTTTTATATGGTATTGGAAGGGGGAGGGGTGCATGGGGGAGAGGGGGGACTGGAAGCGGTAGGGTGGACTGATAGGGAGAGGGTGTGAAAGGGGTGGGCTGAACTAGTTTGGGGTTGGGGAGTAAGGGGAGGTGAGAGGGGCAACTGGAAGTGTGGGTGGGGAACTTGGGGGAACTAAAATTATTATTTTTTACCATATAAACGGGGATGGTACTTGCAGTGGTAGATGGTGGGGGACTGATAGGGGTAGGGGCAGCGGGGACTGGCAGGGGGAGGGGGGACTGGTAGTGGGAGGGGGTGGGGGACTGGCAGGTGTTGGGGCATGGGGTCGGGGGGAAATGGGGAGGTCAAGGGGAAAAATGCAGTGGGGGTGGGGAATTGGGGGGACTAGAAGGTGGTAGGGGTACATGGTTTGGGGGTGCTAGGGGTAGGTGTGCATAGGGGAGGGCCAGGGGGTGGGGAAGGGGTAGGGGGACTGGTCGGGGCATGGGGCTGGAAAATGTGAAATGGAATATTGAATGATGATAAAATTCTATATTATTTTTGGTATTTTAAAATCCTTGATATTATTTACTTCTCCCCATTCATAACATGTAGATATTATATTTGTTTGGAATTAATGTTATGGAATTCTAGGAATAGGCATGCTTTATGCCATGTTGATATCATTTTGAGTATTGAGTTCATTTTGAGGTTGTGATGGACACATTACATGTTTTGTTTGATGAAATTTGATTTGAATTTTAATTAGTTATATTCATTTGCACTATCAAGCTGGATTATAATTTGTAAATCCTATTTTTTTCTTCTGGTTTCAACTATTGTATATATGGTAATAATATTTGATGAGGTTGATATTTCCTGGTTTACAGGTGAATAAATTTTTATACTAGATTTTTTCAACAAAGATATAGAGGAAAGAGTCTTGGGATTATAAGATGTCACTCAGGTGATTATTCTTCCTCATTTACTTTTCTGCTATCTCTTCTTTCCATTTAAATTCAAAATTAATTCTGAGTTTATTTTCCACTGCTTTAATTTGTTATGTTGATATTGTTTGGTTAACAAAATTTTGTTTTCATATATTTATATTTATTCTCATATTAATATAAATGAAATTTCATTTAATTATTATACAGTCTATTTTTGTATATTCACGCATATTCTTTTACTAAACATGCGAGTAATATTATTGGGTTCATTTTCTTGCCACACATAATATGGTAGTACTATGTAATTATTTAATCATGTATAAGTAATGTAATTGAGTAGGTGAGTAGTTAAATATATTTTCCTCAATCATTCCTCACACGATTGGTATATATTAGTTCAGTTCATCAAATCTTGTACATATTAAACAATTTACAAAGATTAGTACAACTTCAATGATAGAAAATGTTTCTTCATTTAGTATCTAAATATAGTCTTGAACATTTAATTTTAATGTATTTGATGGTCATATTCAAAGAAATTTACATTGTATATCTTTAAAAAATATATTGATCTATACATTTACGCTTCCATTTAATGTTAATAAAAACTATTTAATTCATTTTTTGTTGAATTTTTATATTCACAGACCTGACTCTGTGTGTAAGTTCCATCAGTTTCATTTGAGGACCACTCCCAATGGGTAGTCAGTGAGTTAATTAATATGGAAGAGGTCCTTCCAAAATGATTATTAGTTTCCATATTATTTTACTATAGGTTTTGTGTTTATATCATACTGAAACTGAGTTTGAATCTGTTGTCATTGATGGATTTTTGTCGACAATGGGGTTTGTCACCATAATTTGTTTCTTAATTCATCTGGAACTATAGTGGATAAAGATGGATGCTTATACTTTTTTGTCTGAAAAAAATCAATATTTTATCTCAGAGGAGGAACTAGGGGTGTCGTGGGGAAGGGGTTGGTGTTCAGGGGGTAAATGTTGGGGGGCAATGTGCAGGGGGTAAAGGGGGAGGGGGCACTGTGCATGGGGTAGTGGGAGTGAAGGGGGTAGGGGTAGTGTTCAAGGGGCAGGGAGGGGCAGGGGGAGTGGGGGTGCAGGGGGAGGGGGTGGGCTACTGGGGGGGGGGGGGTGATGGGGGTGTGTTAAGGGGAGAGGGTGCTATCCATGGGGGTATCAAAGTGGGAGGGTGTAGGTCAAGGTGGGAGGATGTCCAGGAGGGGAAGGGGGTTGAGGGTATGGGGGTGCAGGGGGTGTCAAATGGGAATGGGGACAGGGGGTGTTCAAGGGGAAAGGGGGTACAGGGGGTGCGTGGGGGTTGTTCAGCAGAGGTGGTCTAATGTAGGGAGGTGTCAGGGGGTAAGGGGGTTATCTAGGGGGTGCAAGGGGGTGTCTTGGAGGTGGTGAAAGGGGGATGGGTGTGCATGTGGGGTGGGGTGGGGGGAGTGGGTATGGGGATGTAGAGGGTGTTCAAGGGGGCTCTCCATGGGGAATGCAGGTACATGGGGTGTTAAATGGGGTGCAAGGGGTGAGTCTAGGAGGGTGCCAGGGGGTTGTCCAGGGTGTGCAGGGGGGTGCAAGAGGGCATAGGTGTGTAGGGGTGTTCATGGGGGCTATCCAGGGGGTGTTCAAGGGGGTTAAAGGGGGGCGTGGGGGGGTCCAGTGTGTTTTCCAAGGGGTGCAAGGGGATGTCCAACGGTGAAAGGGGGATGTCTATGGGGGGAATAGGGGTTGTGCAGGGGGGTGTCTTGGGGGCTATTCAGGGGGCATGAGGGTGTAGTGGTGGTGTTCATGATGGTGCAAGGGGTTGTCTAGGGGGGCATGAGGGTGAAGGGGGTGTCCAAGGGGGTGTAATGGGGATGTCGAGGGGTATGAGGGTGTTCGGGAGTATTGAAGGGGGTGAAAATGGGTTGTACATGGGGGAATGGGGTGTAGGGTGGGTGTCTAGGGGTTGTAAGGGGGTTGTCCAATGGGGGCATGGGGGTGTGGGGGGGGGGGGGGTTCAATGGGGTGCACAGGGCTGTCCGGGGTGAGTCTAGGTTGGTGCATGGGGGATGTTAAGGGGGTTAAAGGGATCTCATGGGGGGGCAAGGGGATGTCCTGAGGGTTCAAGGGGGTTTCCTAGGGGGCATGGGTGTACTGGGGGAAGTCTAGGGGGTACGGGGAACTGAATTTGATTTTATACCATATAAATTATATCACCATGGTTTTAAGCATGACAGTAGCAGCCTATTGTCACAGTTAAACTATACCAATAGACCCCTACTACAACGGAAAAAAATTGTGGCACTAGGTCCCTACATCCATGGTTAAAACTATTGGAGTAGGTAAGACATACTTCCACAGCGATAACAACCACAATTTTAGGAAACCATGGCCATATGGAAATTCCATGGTTTCTGCATACGGGCACAGTTCCAAACAATAGTCGTAGCTGAATTCTCATGTTTTTTGACATATATACCCAATTTATGTGTTCTTTTGTGCACAATGAAGAACAACATTTTAGCTATTTTACAAACGAAATCGAAGGGTCAAATGATGTTGATCGATGATGGTAAGACACATTAGGACATGTTTCTTTTTTTTATACAAGACGCGAGGCCAAAAATATATAAAGATGAGTGTCCAGCATTGTGTGAACTAGATATGAGAATTTGGTAAATTACACAATACAAAAAATGCAACGCATTTATATAAACCATGTGTGACCCTCTTAGAGGTGACTAGGTTTTCAAGATGAACATAAGTATCACATAACATGAGAGTTTTTCATAGGGCGTATGACCCCTTCCAAAAGGCTAGGCATGTATCTAGGAGGGTAAACATATATGGGCTGGTGTACATAGGAACAAGAAGGTTGTGTACACCTACAAGGACATGGCTAGGTGGGGAATACATAGGCTAGGAAGTTTATTGGTATGTGGATATAATTACTCAGAAGTATCACACCGTGTTCTTCTACTTGGACAAAGACATGGGACATTTACACTGGTCGGAACTGGGGTTGAACTGACACATCACATACTTCTACTAAACACCTTCTACTCCAAATAAATACAATGTAGTCCATAAATTTTGGTTTGGAGACCTTTTCCTCCATATCTTTTACAATTTTCATTAGTTTATATTTCCCATATCCATTCCTTATGGGTTAGTATAGAATAACTAATTACCCATTGGGTAATAGTCTCTTCAATAGGACATCATCGGTGGAGATGGAATCATTCTATGAGGGATAGTGTGAGATCATATTTCATCTTCTTTCCCTCGGTATATTGATTTGTGTGATCGTGACTAGTACTATGTAGGTTCTGATCCTCTCCTTATAGGGTTAGTCCAAATTGATTTTTTGGTATACCCCATGGATTTGGGAGTGATCCTAATCTTTGTATCATATCTCTTGAAATGTAATCAGTTCTATAATACTCATAGAGTTTGTTATCCTATAAGAGTAATTTTTAAACCATTGAGATTGAATCCTTGGATGGAATTACAGTTAAGACCTTACCTTGACTATTTGTGACTTTATTGAGTATATCTGGATATTCTTATTATGTCTATTGTAGACATAACACTATGTAAAGATAACTATTAATTTTTTGGTATGCATCCGGTTTCATGGATTTCTACTGTGTATTATTATACTCAACATTTCATGGGTTTTTCCAAAATTTATTACGTCGTGTACATACTACAGACCTTTTCATAGAGTCTCCAAAAGTCTTGGACCATATATTTTTATGTGAGATCAGATAGACTAAAGTGCATGCCTTTAGTATCATGATAACAGTCCCCAAATTACATTCATGTTGGACTTGATTTCACACACTTTTTTAGGGGATTTATTTGTTCATATTTACATTCATTTACTTCATGTTTTACATTATTATTGGTATTAAATTGTATTTATACATGGACAATATGTTTTAATTACACTTCATCATTTTATGGTCATGGAGACATGTGTGTGTGCACATATACCTAGGATAAGGCCTCCAATGTTAGTTTTTTTTTCTTACAGAGTCATAGTCATCAACCATTATCCCATTAGATTCATGCATGGGGATTCACTATATGGGTCCTATTAATATGTTTTGTGATAGAGTCTTATCAAGTGAGTCAGTTCTACCTTAGGACTAGAGCCTGTGATATTGGTTTGGGGAAATATTGTTAACTATTTTTAGATCACATTTCTGGACATGGACTATATTTTTGGTGTGGATACCAATGTATATATACACTTGGAATCTGATCATGTTACTTTCTATTTGTTATATAAGAACATTGGATATTTGGAAATTATTTCACATGAATCATATTTGAATGGGTTGTGGCTTGCGTGTCCTTCTTGTGTCAGCTCTCCATATATACTCATTGATCTAGGTACTTATTGTTTACATTCAGGATGCCTCCAGAACACATTTCATCTCTGATTATGAATTAGGATCATGAGTATGATCCTCTCAGTGATGAGGCGTCAATGTAGGGGATAGTTTTAGTGATGTTACCTATAGGTGGTGCACTTGATGCAAGTCCTATAGAGTAGCATACGATACCTACAGTACTGACAGATGAGGTTCACAAGATGTGTGAACTTCACTAGTTTCATTGATAGAGACGCCTCAATATTTATGTCGAGAAAGAACCATAAGTAGATGACGACTATCCTGATGTGGTGACATGAGATTTTCATCTTGTTAAGACACCAGTATATCAAATGGGGGTCCTGGAAGGATATTTCTTCATGTCTCAACAGAAAAATGGTGGGTTTTTTGACCCTATCTTACGATGAAAAGAATATAGCATGGTTATTTTTTTAATTCATTTTCATATAGGTGTGCTATCCAGAAATGATGAAGGATGAACATAACCAAGAGATTATTTTTCTCCCATAGGGAATAACAACAGTGGTTGATTATTCATTGAGGTCCACCGATCTCTCTCAGCAATCGATGGATATGGGTAATGATAATTTCACCTGATATCAGACCTTTGAGGAAGGATTTGTAGATAAATCAACTATATTTTAATCACTCTATGAATTAATACTATTGTTGTTTGATAGAGAGATCATTGACCATTGATATTTTCTTGGTTGCGAAGACACAACAGTTGATTGTTGACAATGTTACTTAATTATTAAATACTGGAGTTTCTATAGGGATATTTTTATAAAATCTATTAGTTTTTTGGACATCATATTTGGTATGAAATGTTTTTCTACTATAAATTCATTGATTTACTATTTTTGGTGGAGTATAGAGTATTTTCCAAATGATGGGGACATGTTTTCCTTTGTGGGTGAAAAATAAACTAAAACAACACATGATGTACTCAAGCATATGATGGTGCAACTAATATTTCAACAATTAGCTAAAATGGCCCTTAGTGAAGTAGATGTCCCGATTTTCTAGTTCCCTATAATGTTGGTGGATTACATGGATTTCTTACCTAAGAACATTATAGTCTTACCCTTACTCCATGAGATAGAATTTTTCAATTACCAACACCCCATTAAAACAGTGATATTTAGACCATCATATTATATGCGTCCTGTAGAGCATCATAAGAGGAGGGTGCAATTTGATGACTTGCAGATGAATGGATTTTTTAGAACCATGGTTAACCCTTAGAAACACCATTTTTTTCACAAAGAAGGAAAACTGGTGCTTGAGGTTATTTGTGGACAACTATTAGTCAAATCAGGTGACTATGAAGAACATGTTTCCACTAATGAGGATCCATAAACTATTTGATTATTCAAGAGGGTAAGAATTGTTCTCAAAGTTTGAACTCAAGTCTGAATATAACTATTTTTGAGTATGAGATGAGCATATAGTAAAGATAAAATTCATATGTCTCTATGGTCACTATGATTACCTTATGATTCCCTTTTTTGTGAAAAAAATCCCATGAATTTTTTCTGGGAATTCTGACCCAGATATTTCATCCCTTATTAGATAGGTTCTTGGTTTCCATATAGATTATAACCTTGTGTACTAATCATCTAATAAGTAAGAAATAAGACACCTGATGATAGTTCAATATTTACTCTGAGAGAACTATCTTTATGAGAATATCTCAAAGTTTTATTTATGGATACAATTTTTCCACTTTCTGTGAAACATTATCACTACATATGGAGTGATAGTGAAGTCAGCCTAGGATGTGGTGGTGTTATATTAGGTTCCATGAAAGAGCGTGATGGAGATAAAAAGCTTCCTAGGTTTTAAAAGATATTATCCGAGACTGAAATATGACTTATTAGGGATATCATATCCCATGATAACTTATTCCTTAAAGATTCCACATTTTAGGTAGATGGAGTGTCTCATGTAGGCCATTCTGGAGTTTACACCAAGATTGACAAGTGCTCTCATCTTGAGATTTCAAAATGAGGGTTTCAGGTACATAGAGTTTTATGATTTATCAAGATTTAAGATTTTTTTTGATGTGGAGACATGTGGTGATTACTAATGTTTTACATACATTGAGACCATGTGAGAAGAACTATGATACTTATGATCTTGAGTTAGTAGTGTGAGTATCCACACAAAAGATATAGAGAAACTACCTGATCGTTGAGTAGTTTTTCATCTATACTAATCACAATATTTTCTATTATGTATTCTGTCAACAGGATCTAATCATGATGTAGAGATCATGTTTTATGTTCCTTTTGGATTATTACTTCGAGATTTTATATACTCCTTGGAAGGGGAATGTGGTGGAAGATTATCTCTTTATAATATCATATTCATATTTTCTTGAATGAGGTGTTAGAGTAGTTGGAATCATTGAAGTTATCCATAGTCGATAAGGATGGAATAGAATACCTCAATTCAATTTTTTTTACACCTCTTCTCTTATATCTGGTCAGGGAGGAACACCATGGGTATAATGACTGTAATACCCTACATACCAAGATATCTACTTGATATGCTCTAAATGGATTTTATGATGTTGGGGAGTATGTTATATTTTTTATGATGCACTATGGTACCAGTGAAATTACTAAAGGATGATCAGATAGAGTTTTATAAATATCCTTTGGCAGCACATCCTACTGTTAAAAAGATATACCAGGACCTCTGATATTAGTTATGGAGGCTAGGTATTAAGAAGGGAGTTGTGGATTTTGTATCTTAATTACTTACATTTCTACAAGTGAAGGTTAGGATTAATGTTCTAGTGGGTTTAAATCAACTTTTTTGGGTGATAGAGATAATGTGGTATGGGGTATCCAAGAACTTGGTTAAATTCTTTCTATGTACATCCCCATGACATGATTCCATCTTTATGACTGTAGAACAACTCCCCATGTAATTTCTTTTACTATCTACTTGAGGGAAGAGTTCATTAGAAAGAATGGAATGCCACTATGTATAAAATATAGTTTGAATCCTTGGTGTTCCATCAAAAACCACTTATCAAAATGATTATTTCTTCACATCTTGCATATGGAAATGATTAGAGGAGTTTTTTGGAAATAGTTACGCTTAACCATAATGTTTTACCCTCAGACTGAGGAGCAGACTATGCGGACCATTTGGGTTCTAGATGACATTATGAGAGGTTGATGCTAGACATTTGACGTAGTTTGAAGGATCATCTACCACTGGTTGAGTTTTTGTAAAAATCACCTACCATTCCACCATCGGTATGGAACCATTGGAGGCTCTATATGGGAGACCCTGAAAGTCACCATTTTTATAGATTTTCCTAGGATATCCGATAGTCTTGGTCCCAGATCTAGTGAGAGTGACTACGAAGAAGGTACAAATTATCTAGTTCTGAATGAAGACTATATAGAGTAGTTATAGATTCTATGCAGGCTGATTTTAAAGGATTATGAATTTGAGTCGGGGGACCACATGTTCATATGGGTTTCACCTCAAGATGTATTACAAAGATTTGGATGGGGTAGCATGTTATCTCAAATTTTCATTGGCCCTATCCAGATACTGCATAGACTTACGGAGGTGGAATAACATTTAGATATACCATCACAGTTAGACATGGTGCATGATGTCTTCCACATGTAGACATTGAGGAGGTACGTCCTTAAATCATGACACATTATTAACATGGGAGATTTGGACATCGTGGATGTAGATACCATTTTGGAGAACTCGGTAGAGATTGGAGATCCAAAAGAGAGTATTCTTCATGGTAAAGTGATCCATTAGGGAACAATTCAAGAGAGTGTGGGAGGATCTCTATCATATGAATGACAAGCAGATCATTAATCGATCATTAGTGTCCAAAAAGATTCAGAGATATCAGCAATGAAAATGATTCAAAAATAATCGTCATTATCGATCAATCCATCTCAAGGATTGACAATTTTTTATTTTTATTCATTTCACTATTTTCATTTCTATAATAAACCTGGATAAACCAACCAGTAGATTGATCGGCAGATCATGCATATTGTAGGATTAAATTGTTATGGGGTTTTATTGGGAGAATTTATTCGTTATTAATTTTTATATCTAAAATTTTATTTCTAAAAATTAACTCAAGGTAAAGTTAACCATTGATCGAGTTACATTTATTTTCAATATTCTTGGTTCTTTTCTTCCCTATATTCTCTATTCATCATGCACGTACTTCGTTTTCCTTGTGGTTCGACAACTACTGAGGAAATTGATTGTTGTATGACTATTTAATGGTTTAATGATTCAATATTATAGATATGGCATTGAAAATAAATGAAAAAGGTGTGACGATGAAGGTTCTATCAGATCATAATATGTAGATACTAGAATTATGTGTTATTTAGTAGATAATAAAGATCACTATTCGAGGAATTTTCCAAATGAAATTGAAGGGCCTGAGGAAGTTGATCAATGAATGCATGAATCTTTGGGACAAGTTTCTCTATTTTCTGGAGAGATTAATGGATATAATGAAAGAAGGTCAAGTGTCCAAATCATATGAACCATATATGATTATCTATAAAATTCCATGATACACGACATGTTATACGAAAATACATGTTATGTGGGACCCTCATAACGATTGATAGGATTTTAGGATGAAGATAAGTATCACATGGTGTGTGACTTCTTCACATCGTATGTGACCCCTCCCTAATGGATCCTGGTGTGCATTGGAGGGTACACAAACATGGGATATAGTACACGAGAACACAGATGTTGTGAAATCAAACATGAACTTGGCCAAGATTGGCATACATGGGTGAAGCCAAGTGTTGGACTCACCTGTTTTGATAATACCAAATCATGTTTAAATACTGATCATGATATATTAAGTAATTTTTATTCCTTTTTAATCTGTATTTATACTGAACAATTTATATTTTCAGTCCCATGACTTTGTTGCATCAGCTTACAGTTTACATTTATCTAACTATAAGTTCACTGTTAAAGTCTACTGGTAAGAGGATTCTGTTCAATCCATCTGTTCAATGTTACTGTTATAGCTCACTGTCAGTCTGGGTCACTGTTTCTAAAAGGTCGCCACTGAAGATCTGATGTCACTATTATAAGTTACTGATACAAGGTCATTGTCACAAGTCTATCGTTTCTCTTCTTATCAAAGATTAAAGACAGAGTCATCGTCATAAGGTCACTGCTGAAACAAGGCTTCTGTTAGAATTCCACTATCAAACTCCTTCTTTAGTCTTCTGTTGAGAGCATCACAGTTCCAGTCAACCGTTAGTAGAAGGATACAGCTAGAAAACTCCTACTATCGATATAGTCTATTATTGTTCAGAGTCAACTATTAGTAGAAGTATGACGATATGAAAAATCCACTATTAATGATGTTACCTGTTGAGAAAGTCTACTGCTGGAAAGGTAACTGTTGAAGTAGTTTGATATTACAAATCCATCGTTAAAAGCCTACTGATGAAGTCTACCACTGATCAAGCTTACTGACTGAAGCTTAGGTTAAAGGTCTACTATGATCCTGCCGATGAAGTCTATAGTTGATGAGTCTACCGACGAAGTCCATAGTTGAAGAGACTACAGTTGATGTCTACCATGTGACATGCACCTACTACTATTCTAATGAAATTATATTCTTTACTTTACCAATTTTCATTATACTATCACAATGGTCATGTATGGATAAATTAATTCACCTGACATTATTTAATGATATTTTCATGAATATTAGGAGATAATATGAGGTACGAGGAAGACCACACGTGGTTGAAACATTTCTCTTGTCGGCCCCTGCTAGACCAAATGAGAAAAAGCTTAGCTGGAAAATTTTACATGAGTAGTGACAAACATTATATTAATATGATAGAGGATATTGAATCTATATATAAGAGAGAAAAATAGAGTATCATACATATACAAGAAAGAAAAATAACACTCATGATCTCTTTCTAAAGAAAACAGAGCTTCATGATTATCTATTGAAAGAACCTTTTTCAAGCAGTGGTGGTTTGATACAAAGAGCTTCAGACCCAAGAATCTGATCATCTCTACATCTATAAGCCGGAACCTGTAAGTTGGGACACTCTATTTTGGAGGCAACTTATAGAGAAGTAATAAAACTTCATTTCATTTAATTTTAAGGAGTAAATAGATGATGTTATAACACATAGAGCATTCTAAACTTATTCCTAATATCTTTAGCTCTAATGTGTTTAAGTTTTTTACATTTGTGAGCAGTGTGTCTATCTTACACACACTTAATCTTGTGCTGGAACTGAGGTATATTGAAAATCCCAATATCAAACTATATTTTCATTTGTTTCCCACACATAACTATGGAAGAAGCCTAGTGTGGATTGGTAGTTTATTTTCCCACGTATAATTGTGGTAGAGGTTGCCAAACCTGGACAGTTTGAAACATGTTGTAAATCCTAATATAGGCTGTCTATCATTCTTGAATATGAATTCCTGGTGACAGGTGATCACCAAGTGGAGACGATTAGGTCTTGGCTTAAGACTGGTCCTCTTGTTTAAATTGTTGTGTTCATATTTTAATTACTTTATTTTACATTTATTCACTGCTTATATTTTCAAAGACTGAAATCATTTTTTACATTCACTGGGATAGTTTTCTCTGGTTATTGTGTATATGTGATTCATTTAGTAAACTTGTTTCAAAAGTTGAATTAGTACTCATACTGATTCCGCTGAGGAGTAATCATCCTTTGAGAAACATGTTGAACAATAAATCACTTATATCTCTAGTGCCTTAATTAACTGGGATATTTTTATTTGGGGGATTTAAATCCTAAATGTTTTTGATAGAAATTTTTAATTGGAACTCAAATCACCCACATCTTGAGTATTCACTCTGACCAACATTTGGTATTAAAGGTATCTTTATTCATAACATCAAACCAGTTTTTTAATCTTTTAAATTTCTTTTCAATTGTGATTTTAGTTGTATCATAAAGATCTCAGAACTTCTATTATATATAAATTTTCATTTCTTTAGAATCCTCTTTTTCTATTGATAACTAAGTTGAGGGTGATTCTACCATCATACCAACTTTCTTTAATGGTAAAAATTATAGTGAGTGGAAATTAAAAATGAAAATGTATCTTGAATGCTTAGGGCCTAAAATTTAGGACACAATTGAAGAACACCATGTATTACTGGATACTGCTAGGGAAACATGGTCACAAGTTAACAAAACTATTTATAATAATAATTGTAATGAAATGAAGTCTTATACTGTGTTTTGGATGATTATGAATTTAATATAATATCTGCCTATAAAACTGCTTATGAAATTTGGGATACTTTGGTTGTTTCTCATGAAGGAACAACCAATGATAAAGAAATGAGATTAAATACCTATACTAAAATATATGAAAATTTTAACATGAAGCCTCATGAATCTATCTTTGAAATGTTTATCAGGTTCAATGAAATAGTAAACATGATGAATCTTCTTGGGAAACTAGTGGATAGCAAAGACCAAATCATGAGGCTGCTTAGATGTCTGCCTAAAAGATGGAGAGGCACTTTTGTATCAATCTGAGAATCATGTGACATCAAGAAAGGTACATATAAAGGAGATCATTGGAAAAATAATGATGTATGAAGAAGAGCTTAAGGTGAATCAATAAATAGAAGAAGCGCCAAGAAATAAGTCAGTAGCATTCAAGACTTCTTCCTGAAAAGGAAAAGACAAAGAAAAATTTCAAGTACCTGTAGATAGTTCCACAAGTGAAGAGTCAAACTTAGACAATGATTAAGAGATGGCACAACTCGCTAGAAGATTAAAATGATTCGACCAAAAGAAGAAATTCTATATGAAGTCAGACTTAAAAGGAATGTATGATCATAAAGAACAATGGAAGAAAGTTAGAAAGTGGAATGAGAACACCGGTGACTTAGGATGCTATTAATGTAAATTAAAAGGTCATGTGAGAGAAGACAACCCCACGTTTAAATTGAAGAGAAAATATAATGATAAGGGAAAATGTTATAAAAAGGAAATGAATGAAACTTGGAGTTCTTTAGAAGATTGTTCGAGTGAATCTGATGCTTCAGACTCCGAATAGAACAAACATGCCAGTCTCTGTTTCATGACAGAGATGTCTGAGGTAACAATTAATTCCCCTGTGCATAATACTAATTATAGAATTGACTCTCATAATGATGAAGATATGACTAAGGAATAATTATTTGAGTATTGTGAAAGATTGACGATACATTTAATAAAATCAAGGAAAAATATAAGTCATTAAAAAGACAACATGCTCTAAATTCAAATTACAAATAAAATCTGGATGTAGCGAAAGAGAAATTTTCTAAACTGCTAATGGAAAATAAAGAGTTAAAGTTATCTAATGAACAATTAAGAAATGATCTTGAGAAGTTAACTGATGTTAGGGATTCCTTGACACGGTTTCATGGAAAAACTATTGCTCATAAATATACAACTGGTCTTGGATATCATCCCAGACATGGACAAATTAGCAAAAAAAAAATTGTTCCAAAATCTGGATAGTTCACTGCTAGTTCTGGACCATCATTTGAGAAACAATTTTATAAAGGACCTAACAATTTATTTATATAACAAAATATTTTTTTTTGTTTTAGAAAACATATAAAGAAAATATGGGTTCCCAATGTTTTACTGGATAACCATTCTGGACCCAAGAATATCTGGGTACCAAAATTACCCCATGATTAATCTATTTTGAAGGGAAGTTTTTTAAAGATTTCTTGTAACAATCTATGGTACATGGACAATGGATGTTCAAGACATGTTACAGGAGACTATTATTGCTTCAAGAGTTTAATTAATGTTGATTGTGGGAATGTCACCATTGGTGGCAATGCAAAAGGAAAAATCGTCGGCTTAGGCCAGATTTGTAACCCAGATACAATATTAATTTCTAAATTACTTTTTGTTGATGGATTAAAGTAAATTTTACTTTAAATATCTCAGTTATATGATGATGACTTTAATGTTAAATTTGAAAATGATGCATGAAATGTTTTTAATTAAAAAAATTATTTAGTTTTCATTGTATGTAGAAATGATAATGTATATGCAGTTGATCTAAATTCTTTATCCAAAAAAAATGTTTCCTGATTAAATACTTTTCATAAAGAGTATTGGTTGTGGAACAAGCGGTTAGTACACTACAATGTCCAATCACTTAGGAATCTATCCAAGAAGTGTTTAGTTAGGGACTTAACTAAAATAGAATTCACACTTGATAAAGTGTGTAATCCATGTCAAAAGGGAAAACAACAAAAAGTTTATATCAAACCAAAGAAATAAGTTTCAACTTATAAACCACTTGAGTTGGTTCACATGGATTTGTTTGGACCATAAAGAGTTTCATGTTTAAATGGGAAGAACTATGTTTATGTTCTTGTAGATGAATTTTCTAGGTATACTTGGGTATAATTTCTAGCCCACAAAAGTGAAGCTTGTTCCTATTTTGTCCAATATTCCAAGTCTTTAGAAAATCGTAGTGGACATAGAATTAAGACCCTTAGAAGTGATCATGGCCATGAGTTTGAGAATCATTAGTTTGAATCATACTGCTCACACAATGGCTATAGTCATAATTTCTCTACCCCTAGGACACCTCAACATAATGGAGTAGTAGAGAGAAGAAATAATGTAACGCCCCGACCCTAGTTACCCAGAGTCGGTGCATTATTACATAACATTGGCATGATCACAGGAATGATCAAATATCGAAAGAACGATTGGTTTAGTAGCCTTGGAAACACTAGATATATTAATAAGTCTTACATTACATCATAAATTGAAAAACTACTACAACAACATAATGTCTCTGTAGTCCACCTGTTATCCCCTCATAATATCCCTGTAGGTCATTCATAACTTATTTATTCACATCCTGGGAAAAATAAAACATAGAAAAGGGGTGAGCTCAAATGCCCAGTAAGGATAAAAAAATAGCGGAAACATTCCAAAACAAGCATAAACATTTAAGGCAATGTATAACTAAAACAAAAGCCTTTTAAACTTGAACTTCAACATAGTATGGAAAAAGTAAAATGAAATAATTCTATTTACTTATTCACATGGATATTCTACTAATCGAATAATCACATGCAATATCAATAACCACTTTAATAATGATGCAGTGCATAATTCCATACTATCATAACCACATAGCCAAGGCCTTGTGCCAAGACTACAGATAAGATTTTTCAAAGGCCTTGTGCCAAAACACTAGTTTGTCTCATGAGACCTACCGATGCATCGAGGAGCTATAGAAGGCTCCACCCTTTACTTAATAAGTCCAATGCATTCCCATATGAAAAGGTTTAAACATAACATAAACATTCGTATTAAAACTAGCATACGAAATTTCAATACATTCTCCATAAACCATGAATGGTATAAAAATAACACATCGACAGTAAAACATATCACAAAACCTTCAATACATTATGGAAGTTTTGTATCATATTTAATCAACTTCATATAATCATAAAATCCATCAAAGGATGTTGACATTGTTGAAATAAAAACTATTTGAGAGAAATTTCTCCTTTTTTTTGAAATCATTTAAAAGTCATACATTTATAAAAGAAGTAATTAAAAAGAGATTTTTGAATCAAAGTGTCCCATACCACTTTGAAACTTTTGAAAGAATTAACGTTTTAAAAACATTCATGTCCATATAAATAAATCCTTAAAAACCATTTTTAAGACATGGACATTAATTAAAAAGATTTAGAAAGATAAATCATTAAAACATTTAAAATTCTGATTTTGATAAAGAGTACCTTTCCGAAATTCTTAAAATATTCATTTTGAAATCATTCAAAAGTCACATTATTATAAAACAAAACATTTACTTTGAAAATATCCTTGTAAGCTTGTAAGGGAAGCTTTGAAAATTTTATTACGGCGGTAAATAGCCGCACCCGCCGTATAAGTAAAAAAACATTCTTACCTTAATTTTGTCAAAAAGGTTAAAAATCACCTTGTTTGGAAAATGACGGAAAGATTCCTTTATAAAACACTTAAAAAATCCAAAAAAAGGTATAAATTACTTTAACCCATATTCTTTTAAATAGTAAAAATGTTTTGAAATACATTTTTATGAAACATGGATGTGGATGATAAAGAGATCCTAGTATATTATTACGTATAAAAAACCTCGGAAAATGAAGAGATTGTGAAATAACCCTTACCTTGTACTTTTCCTTGGTTGGGGTAGGTTAAACTCCTGTATAATAGTGAAATAATTGTTATTAAATTATACAAGAATCATATATATTAATATGATATCATATATGATCTTTTAACTTTACTTTGTTAATAATATCTTAGTATTATCGTTGTTTCGGGTGTTAACTTACTCATTCTCGTTTATATGTTTTGTTACATAAGCCATGTTTGTGATGGATAGGTTGTATATTATTCATATCCATAATTATATGAAGTCCATAAACATCATTTTTAAATCATAAAATGATAATTATACTTGAATGGATACGATGGAGAACGAATCTCATCGCGTTCGTGGAGACGGTAGTCCGTACGTACGCACGAGCGACAATATCCTTCTTTTAAAATTAAAATAATATTTAAATGGATGGTATATCATATATACAAAATCATTAACATGTAATATTTATTATTCACCTGAGTTAGACATCATTATTATACCCATCCAAATAATAATATATTGAATAACAATTACACCACGACGTGGAGACGGTAAGCCGTACGTACACACGTATGGTGACATGTTATTCAAAGGGTGGATAGAATACTTAATATGGTTGTACCATATTTATAATAACATCACAGTATATATATGAAACTGGAGTTATTATTTTATAATGTTAATAACAATGAAAGAATAAGTGGAAGAAGAAAGGAACATGGAAAAGGGTGGTGAAATCATTACCTCTTCTTCGGGTTCTTCCTTCTGATTTGATCAAAAGGGCTCCTTATTTTGGCTTTCTGATCAAAATAAGGCCTCTAGGTTGTATTGAGGGAAGTTGGGAGAGTATTTGGGAAGAGTTTGGACGAACCAAAAGTCTTTGAAGGTGTGATGAAATTAGAAGGAGGAGTTCCCTTTTATAAGAGGGGTGAGGGGTACCTTTAGAAAAGCTAGAAAAATTAATTTATAATAAATTTATAATCGGTTTCTAATTGCTCCAAAGTTGATTATTTAAATGTTAAGTTGGGGATAGGTCGAAAACCACTCAACTAATAGAATTTATACAGGTTTGGGTCATTATATTAAAATTATCTTTAAGTACTAACTCTAAGTTAATTAGTTTCACTTTTACAATGTCTCTTTCTATTTTTATATTATATAGTTAATAAACATACTATATACATTAACGAGACCCCCAAGTGGTATATTAATGATGAACCTATCATGATATAAGTCCCTTGGCTGAACCTTAGATTTTTAGGAATTTAATATCCATTAATAATATAATATTTGTTTTAAGAACTCTTTTATGTCAATTTTGACACTATTCAATAGTTGATTTTTTTGAAACTTATAACAGATTGATTACTTCGAAAAAAGTAAATTGAATAAATCCTAATATATCATATTATCCTAGAAAATTAGTTTAATTCATGAAAAGTTTCATATTATATTTATTTGGGTATTTATAAAACCAATTATTTTGATTTTTCACTATTATAATAATTACTACATCACCATTTTGTCATACATAAATTAAATTATTTAAAGTCCAAAAATTATAAAAAAAATATAATTATGTAAGAATTATTTTTTTCTTTTTAATGAATATTTACAATCGAATTTATATTATGTATAACCCTATTTTAATGATTTTTTAGTAAATAAACTTTGATTTTAACTCTTTTAACTCTTCTTTGAATTAAATAATAATAAATGTCCTAATGTAATCCAAGTGGACCTAAATGATAATATTTTATTCCTAAGGCTGTTTTGGTCGAGATACATTTTTCCAATAGAATTAGGACTTGTGTTAGGGTAATATTAATATCATTTTTACTCTTAATTACCCTATTTACTTTTAACTATGGTAAATAAAAGTAAAAAGTTACTATTCACCAAAAAATTATTTTCATCTCATTGAACCACATTTTAATTCTTGATATTAACCATGTATCTTGGATTTTCGAAATTCCATTCACAGAAGTGGTAAAATTATGTTTTATGAAAAATTCAGTTTTTTAACTACCACTTAGTAGTTTCACTATTCATAAAAAAATTGACGTTTTTCAGAATAATGCCAAAATTTCACCCTAAGCTATAATTGATATTCTGAGTTCAAAAATGATGTCTATTTTACAAAATTCCAAACATATATGTTTCATTAATTAATTTTATAATTAATTCCCGCTGTCACAACAAATAGCGTGTTTTTAAGAAACAATATATATCAAAAGATTGACAATTGTTTATGTCCAATTTCAAAGTGAAATTAATTCTAATGAACACCATTGGGTAAAATGGTAAAAATATATTCTAATTATAATTTAAAACCACTCAATAATATAATTTATCACTATAAATTATTTTGATTAAAAAAGTTGTTTTTAATTAAAATTTAGTAATTTTCACTATTCATCAAAATATTAAAGTTATCCGAAAAGTACCAAAATTTCACCTTAGGCTAAATTCAATATTCCAAATTCAAAAATGAAGTCCATTTTGAGAGATAAAATTTCCAAAAGTATGTATTACTATTCATAACGGCTAGTTTGATCGGTTGTGGTGTGTGTTAAAACTCGAAGTTGCATACAACACACACTACTGTATTATTCAAAGGAAAGCGTACTGTGGAAGATTTGGATGTTTCATTTTAAATTTTTGATGTCCCCATTTAGTTAAAAAGTTTAAAATATTGTATTTAAAAAGGGTTCACTATTAAATGTTGGTAAAAGTTCAATACTGAAAATGAATTTTTTCTTACATTATGTCTAAGAAACTGATAATATGGATTCCAAAATTATAAATATTATATAAAGTTTAAAATTTAGTTAATACTATTCATAACCTCTTTTGAACGACATTTTTGGTAAGTCATGGTGTTCTTGAACCCGATGTTGCGTGTAGTGCCAATTATTAAATTATTTTGAAGAAATAACACACTATGAAATCTTGGGGTGTTACATTCTTTCCTCCATCAATAAATTGCGTCCTCGCAATTTGAAATTTTTCTTCAAAAATAAAAGGTTGAAAACAGAAAATATATTTGTGGGAAAACCCACATCGGAAATTGAGTTACTAAAATTGAGTCTTAATATGAGGAAAAGTGAAATTAAAGGGTCACCACCAAATTATGATCTTGATTAGGAGAACATTGGTGGAAATTAGAGACATATAATTGGAGGAAAAACGTAAATATTTATAGGTAGTGATTGAGGTCATCAATCACAAACAAGTGTAAAATTGAGGTCCTTAAATTCATCAATCTATGATAATTTGAAATACCATCGGTTCAACAAAACATAGGGTATTAGGATAACACATTTTTGACGTTTCAAAATATCTTAGTTGAAATCCCACATCGAAAAATGAATTAATGAGGCCTCTTTTTAAAATAAAGAGTGGAAAGTATGAAGATTACCGAAAATAACACATACTAGGGTTCTATGTAGGAAAATATGGATGTGGAAGAGAAATCTAACCATCAATTATCTGATGGAGAGTGGTAGAGAACATGGCTTTGAAAAGGCCAACAATCCCAAAGCCATAAATTATTGATGATATAAGGTACCATCTAGGACAACATTTTTGTTCAAAGTTACTTTTCTTAATGTTGAGGAATTTATTTATGAGATTGGATAAGATTATAAGGACATATACTTACTTTATAATTAGAGTTTTATCCATTAATAAATTTCTACCACAAACTCATCTTTCACTCTAAAAGATAATAGAACGTAAAAAAAAATTCAATTTATACTATTCGTACAGGGTTCCAAAATAAATGAATTTATAATTCATCTACCAGATCTTTTAAAAAAACTAAATTATTTAATCCAGGACATCTTGTGGGCTAGTGGTAGGTGATACACACTTGTCGCCATTCGGTTGCAGGTTCAAGCCTTGCGGCCATGCCGGTCACGACGGGTTGCAGCTCGACCTCTGGGTTATCCTTTTATGGCAATCAAAAATTAATCTCAAACTAGAATTTATCCAAAATTCTTCTGTCCAAACTCACAGTCCAATATTTATAAGGAAGGTAAACTTAATGTAGATCCTTTTTACCCCATAATAGCATATGAATACCTTCATCATGTATTTTTTTAAAACACTGAAACATCCTGAATTACCATAATACTTATTGATTACATTCATTGTCCCTTATTCGATATAGAATGCTGGATATACTTCATCAATCCAAAAATGTTTTAAACCCCAATAATGATGGAATATACAAATCATTAATCAGCTTCAAGGTAGTCAAGAATATCCAATAAAATTTATCCAAATCAATCATGCATTATTCTAAAATCACTACCTCGGTATCAGAACCATATTATGGTTTATCTTTCTCTCAACCATATATTTTCCAAAAATTTAACATGCTATTGAGTCACTTTTCTTTGTTCCACACAATCTCAAGTCCTTAATGAAATAGTACTGCAGTACAATCCTTATATACTCCATAATTATTATAACAAGTACATTGTTGATACAACACTCAAATGACATAATCAACATAAGAACTCTAATTATTCCTCTTCATTTGTGGTAGTATCATAACTTGATTATTATATAATAGCATGATTTACGGCATAGTCTGATGACTGGGACATAGGTTCGCGTAGTGTCCAAACTCCTTGCAAATGAAGCATTTTACATTTGAAACCATTTTCTTACCCTTGTAGTCACGTACTTTGTGCCCTTTTCCTCCACACTTATAACAAACTCCCATTCCTTTCAGACAATTTCAAGGTTGTTTCTTTCCACAGTTATCACATATTGGAAAATTCTTATTTTCCCTCTTCCCTTTATCCATCATTCTCTCTTCCATCCTTTTCTTCTCTTGCTTCCCTTCAAATCCATAGGACTCATTAAAATCTCTACATATCTTATCAACACATGATATTATTTCCTCATATGATGATAATACATGGGAGACTATTTCTATTATAAATTATGGCTTAAGACCATGAATGATATGATCCTTCATTCTCTTTGGATCATTTGAATTACAGGAGTTCTCATTCCTTCTACTGGGTGCCATTTCTAAACAATGGCATACACTAGATTAGTTTATGAATAACAATACCTAATCCCAAACTTGTAAGACACATAACATAAATTAAATAGTTTATGGATATAATCCACAATCATAAAAATTTCTCCTTTGAGGACGTAAATCCACATAAACCCTTCATAATGGTTTGTAAAGAAAATGAGAATTATCCTAAGCATATCCCCCGGGAGTGTCGTAACCAAGAGTTCAGCAAGGCCCATTGTCGTGCACCAGTTCCCGTTCGAGTCTAGCTCAAAGCGGTGTTTTCAGGTTTTACCCCTAGGTATATCTGTGCCAGAGACACCTCTACCTGCTCGTATCCAGACAGGGATGTATTGCTCAAAAAACTCACAAAATCACTACAATACCGAAATTTTAGGAAGTTCTTCTATACTAATCGTCAAATTCCATCTTAAATCTATGTGCTCTAATCAGAGTTTATCTAAATCTAGCTTCAAAGATTTGTACTAAACTTCCTATGATACCAACTGTAACGCCCCGACCCTAGTTACCTAGAGTCGGTGCATTATTACAAAACATTGGCATGATCACAAGAAAGATCAAATATCGAAAGACCGATTGGTTTAGTAGCCTTGGAAACACTAGATATATTCATAAGTCTTACATTACATCCTAAAATGAAAAACTACTACAACAATATAATGTCTCCATAGTCCACACTAGTATCCCCTCATAATATCCCTGCAGGTTATTCATAACTTACTTCTTCACATCCTGGGTAAAATAAAACATAGAAAAGGGGTGAGCTCAAATGCCCAGTAAGGATAACAATATAGCGGAAACATTCCAAAATAAGCATAAACATTTAAGGCAATGTATAACTAAAACAAAAGCCTTTTAAACTTGAACTTCAACATAGTATGGAAAAAGTAAAATGAAATAATGTCATTTACTTATTCACATGGATATTCTATTAATCGAATAATCACATGCAATATCAATAACCACTTTCATAATGATGGAATGCATAATGCCAGACTATCATAACCACATAGCCAAGGCCTCGTGCCAAGACTACAAAAAAGATTTTTCCAAGGCCTTGTGCCAAGACACTAGTTTGTCTCGTGAGACCTACCGATGCATCGAGGAGATATAGCGGGTTCCACCCATTACTTACTAAGTCCAATGAATTCCCATATGAAAAGGTTTAAACATAACATAAACATTCGTATTAAAACTAGCATACGAAATGTCAATACTTTCTCCATAAACCATGAATGGTATAAAAATAACACATCCACAGTCAAACATATCACAAAACCTTCAATACATTATGGAAGTTTTGTATCATAATAAATCAACTTCATATAATCATAAAATCCATAAAAGGATGTTGACATTGATGAAATAAAAACTATTTTAGAGAAATATCTCCTTTTTTTGAAATCATTTAAAAGTCACACATTTATAAAGGAAGTAATTAAAAAGAGATTTTTGAATCAAAGTGTCCCATACCACTTTGAAACTTTTGAAAGCAATTAACAATTTAAAAACATTCATGTGCATATAAATAAATCCTTAAAAACCATTTTGAAGACATGGACATTAATTAAAATGATTTATAAAGATAAATCATTAAAACATTTAAAATTATGATTTTGATAATGAGTACCTTTTCGAAATTATTAAAATATTCATTTTGAAATCATTTAAAAGTCACATTTTTATAAAATAAAACATTTACTTTGAAAATATCCTTGTAAGATTGTAAGGGATTCTTTGGATATTTTATAACGGCTGTAAATATCTGCACCCGCCGTATAAGTAAAAAACATTCTTACCTTAATTTTGTCAAAAAGGTTAAAAAGCACCTTGTTTAGAAAATGATAGAAAGATTCCTTTATAAAACACTTAAAAAAATCCAAACAAGGGTATCAATTACTTTAACCCATATTCTTTTAAATAGTAAAAATGTTTTGAAATACATTTTTATGAAACATGGATGTGGATGATAAAGAGATCCTAGTATATTATTACGTATAAAAAACCTAGGACAATGAAGAGATTGTGAAATAACCCTTACCTTGTACTATTCATTGGTTGGGGTAGGTTAACCTCCTATATAATAGTGAAATAATTGTTATTAAATTATACAAGAATAATATATATTAATATGATATCATATATGATCTTTTAACTTTGCTTTGTTAACAATATCTTAGTATTATCGTGGTTTCGGGTGTTAACTTACTCATTTTCTTTTATATGTTTTGTTACATAATCCATGTTTGTAATGGATAGGTTGTATATTATTCCTATACATAATTATATCAAGTCCTTAAACATCATTTTTAAATCATAAAATGATAATTATACTTTAATGGATACGATGGAGAATGAATCTTATCGCGTTCGTGGAGACGGTAGTCCGTACGTACGCACAAGCGACAATATCATTCTTTTGATATTTAAATAATATATAAATGGATGGTATATCATATATACAGAATCACTAACATGTTATATTTATTATTTACATGAGTTAGACATCATTATTATACCCATCCAAATAATAATATATTGAATAACAGTTACACCACGACGTGGAGACGGTAAGCCGTACGTACGCACGTTTGGTGACATGTTATTCAAAGGGTGGATAGAATACTGAATATGGTTGTACAATATTTATAATAACATCACAATATATATATGATACTGGATTTATTATTTTATAATGGTAATAACAAAGAAAGAAGAAGTGGAAGAAGAAAGGAACTTGGAAAAGGGTGGTGAAATCATTAACTCTTCTTCGGGTTCTTCCTTTTGAGTTGATCAAAAGGGCTCCTTAGGATGGATATCTGATCAAACTAAGGCCTCTAGGTTGTAGTGAGGGAAGTTGGGAGAGTATTTGGGCAGAGTTTGTCCGAACCAAAAGTCTTTGAAGGTGTGATGAAATGAGAAGGAGGAGTGCCCTTTTATAAGAGGGGTGAGGGGCACCTTTGGAAAAGCTAGAAATATTAATTTATAATAAATTCATATTCGGTTTCTAAGGGCTCCAAAGTTGATTATTTAAATGTTAAGGTGGGGATAGATCGAAAAAGACTCAAAAAATAGAATTTAGACAGGTTTGGGTCATTATATTAACCTTATCATTAAGTATTAACTCTAAGTTAATTAGTTTCACTTTTACAATGTCTCTTTGTATTTTTATATTATATGGTTAATAAACATACCATATACATCCAAGAGACCCACAAGTGGTCCTTTAATTATTAACCTATCATGATATAAGTCTCTTGGCCGAACCTTAGATTTTTAGGAATTTAATATCAATTAATAATATAATATTTGTTTTAAGAACTCTTTTATGCCAATTTTGACACTATTCAATAGTTGATTTTTATGAAACTCATAACAGATTGATTACTTCACAAAAAGTCAATTGAATCAATCCTAATATATCATATTATCCTAGAAAATTAGTTTAATTCATGAAAAGTTTAATATTATATTTATTTGGGTATTTATAATATCAATTATTTTGATTTTTCACCATTATAGTAATTACTGCATCATCATTGTGTCATAAATAAATTAAATTATTTAACGTCCAAAAATTATAAATAAATTATCATTATCTAGGAAATCTTTGTATATTTTTAATGAATATTTAAAATCGAATTTATCTTATGCATAAACCTATTTTAAAATTTTTTAGTAAATAAACTTTTATTTTAACCCTTTTAACTCTTCTTTGAATTAAATAATAATAAATTTTCTAATCTAATCCAAGTGGACCAAAATGATAATATTTTATTCCTAAGGCTGTTTCGGTCGAGATAAACTTGTCCAATAGAATTAGGACATGTTTTAGGGTAATATTAATATCATTTTTACTCTTAATTACCCTATTTACTTTTAACCGTGGTAAATAAAAGTAAAAAGTTACTATTCATCAAAAAATTATTTTCATCTCATTGAATCACATTTTACTTATTGATATTAACCGTGTCTCTCGGATTTTCGAAATTCCATTCACAGAAGTGGTAAAATAAAGTTTTATGAAAAATTCATTTTTTTAACTACCACTTAGTAGTTTCACTATTCATCAAAAATTGAAGTTTTTCAGAACAATGCAAAAATCTCACCCTAAGCTATAATTGATATTCCAAATTCAAAAATTATTTCTATTTTAAAAAATTCCAAACATATAAGTTGCATTAATTAATTTTATAATTAATTCCCGCTGTCACAACAAATAGCGTGTTTTTAAGAAACAATATATATCAAAAGATTGATAATTGTTTATGTCCAATTTCAAAGTGAAATTAATTCTAATGAACACCATTGGATAAAATGGTAAAAATATATTCTAATTATACTTTAAAACCACTCAATAATATAATTTTTCACTATAAATTATTTTGATTAAAAAAGTTGTTTTTAATTAAAATTTAGTAATTTTCACTATTCATCAAAATATTAAAGTTATCTGAAAAGTACCAAAATTTCACCTTAGGCTAAATTCGATATTCCGAATTGAAAAATGAAGTCCATTTTGAGAGATAAAATTTCAAAAATTATGTATTACTATTCATAACGGCTAGTTTGATCCGTTGTGGTGTGTGTTAAAACTCGAAGTTGCATACAACACACACTACTGTATTATTCAAAGGAAAGCGTACCGTGGAAGCTTGGGATGTTTTATTTTAAATTTTTGATGTCCCCATTTAGTTAAAAAGTTTAAAATATTGTATTTAAAAAGGTTTCAATATTAAAAGTTGGTAAAAGTGCAATACTGAAAATGAATTTGTTCTTACATTATGTCTAAGAAACTGATAATATAGATTCTAAAATTATAAGGATTATATAAAGTTTAAAATTTAGTTAATACTATTCATAACCTCTTTTGAATGGCTTGTTTGGTAAGTCATGGTGCGCTTGAACCCGATGTTGCGTGTAGTGCCAGTTATTAAATTATTTTGAAGAAATAACACACTATGAAATCTTGGGGTGTTACAAATAAAACCCTTCAAGAAATTTCATGGAATATGCTTAAGGAGTATGACTTAACTGTTTATTTTTTGGCTGAAACTATAAATACAACTTGTTATATTATAAATAGAGTTTTAATTAGACCTATTCTAAAAAAGGGCACCTTATGAGATTTAGAATAATAGAAATACTAAGGTTAATTACATTAGAGTTTTTGGTTGCAAAGTATTTATTCTTAATACTAAAGATAATCTTGACAAATTTCCTCCCAAAAGTGATGAAAGAGTTTTCCTAGGTTACTCTATCTCATGTAAATCCTATAGTGTGTTCAATAAGAAAATCAAATGTGTGGAAGAATCATTTCATGTCAGATTCGATGAGACTGATCCACATGAGCCGAAAACCTCTCTTGGAAATATTGAGGGAAATTTTTCAAATCTGAACCTTAATGATAAGGATAGTGAATCCCCTATAAAAGTTTTCAGTTCTGGGAATTTTCCAGAATCTTCTCCTACCAATTCTGAACCAACATGAAACAATGAGGAATATAGTTAAAACCTTCCAAGAGGAAGTAGGACTCTTAAGAATCATCCTCTAGATGTTATTTTAGGAGATTTAAATAGAGGAACACAAACTAGAGGTTCTCTAAGAAAACAGGTTGAACATCAAGATTTTCTTTGATAGCTTGATCCCAAGAATATTAATGATGCTCTCAAGGATGAATTTTGGGTAATAGATATGCAAGAAGAACTAAATCATTTCGAATGAAACAAGGTTTGGGAATTAGTGGAAAGACCAAAGGATACCTTGACCATAGTCACAGAATGGTTGTTTAGGAACATAGTTGATGAGTCTGGGAATATAGTTATACATAAGGCCTCATTATTTGCACAAGGATACAACCAAGAGGAAGGAATAGACTATGAGGAGACCTTTTCACCTATACCTAGATTAGAATCCATTAGGATACTATTTTCATATGCAGCTCATCTAAATTTTAAACTCTATCAAATGGATGTTAAACGTTCTTTCCTAAATGGGTATATAGTTGATGATGTGTTTGTTGAACAACCCCTGGTTTTACAAATCCCCATTTATCAAATAATGTTTTTAAACTCTCTAAAGCTTTATATAGATTAAAACAATCTCTAAGAGCATGGTATTATAGGCTCAACTATTATGTTATTTCAAAAGGTTTTACCAAAGGGATAACTGATCCTACTCTTTTCATTAAATGTATTTCTAAATATGTGTTGATAGTACAAATTTATTTGGATTATATTAATTTTTGATCTTTTAAAGATTTGTTGTGTATAGACTTTTCGAAAATGATGCAAAATGAGTTTGAAATGAGTTTAATGGGAGAACTCAAATTCTTGTTTGGATTTCAGATCTTTCAAAATAAAAATGGCATTGTTTTACATCAATGTAAATATACTAAGGATCTTTTAAAATGTTTTTCTTTGGATGGTAGTAAAGGTAGTGAAAAACCTATGAGTACCACTTGTAGGTTGGATGCTGATGAAGCTGGAGAACCAGTGGATCAAACCAACTATAGAGGTATGATATGGAGTTTACTCTATCTTAACGCTAGCAGAACTGACATCATGTTTAGTGTATGTATGTGTGATAACATTCAATCCAATCCAAAAGAGTCTCATTTAACTGTTGTAAAAAGGATTTTTAAATATCTCAAACATACTCCCAACTTAGGATTATTTTATCTAAAAGGAAAATCATTTGATTTGATGAGTTATTCTAACGCTGATTTTTCCGGTTGCATGTTAGATAGAAAAAGAACCTCTGGGACATGTCACATTTTAGGCAAGTCACTAGTATGTTGGTGTAGTAAGAAGTAGAATTCTGTTGCATTATCTACTGTCGAAGTTGAATACATAGCTGTTGTTAGTTGTTGTGGTCAAATTATGTGGATGAAACACACTTTACTAGACTATGGATATCAATTCAAACATGTCTCTATAAAGTGTGAGAATATTAGTGGTATTATCATTTCCAAAAATCTAGTATCTCATGCTAGGACAAAGCATATTGATGTGATAAATCGCTTTTTGAGGGATCATTATCAAAAGGGTGATATCACTCTTGAATTCATTGGCACTGAACATCAATTGGATGATATATTTACAAAGCCTTTTAATTCAGAGAGGTTAAATTACATCAGACATGAGTTTGGTATTATTAACGTTAGTATAGGAAACCTCTCTATTGGACCGCACCATTAAACCTCCCTGATTGACCTCACTGTTAAACCTCCTAGATTGATCTCACTTTTAAACCTCACCGATTGACCTCACTGTTAAACCTCACCAATTGACCTCACTGTTAAACGTCACCATTGGACCCCACTATTAAACCTCACTGTTTGACCTCACTGTTAAACCACACAGATTGAACTCACTGTTAAACCTCACCGGTTGACCTCACTATTAAAACTCACCATTATAACTCACTATTAAACATCCCCGTTTGACCTCATTGTTAAACCTCACTGATTGACCTCACTGTTAAACCTCACCGTTGGACTTCACTATTGGGTACCTCACTTTTTGGTATTATTTTATGCAGGAATCTGGATAGTTTTTATCCCTATTAATTATTTATGTTTTATTTTGTATTAATCCCTAAATGATAAAACTAAAGGCATCGAACATTTCTTAATCCACCTTCCTCTCTCGATCTCGAAACTTTCTCTCGAAATCCCTAAACCCTAACTCTTTACTTGAACCCTCAAACATCCTTCAATTTCCAGGGATAGAACCAAGCAAACCATATCTGTCAATGAGGATGCACCAAAGCCAAAGAGGACTCGAGCAGAGTCTAGTGGTACCAGTAATAACTCTATAGGACCTGTCAACCTGCATCTGACCAAGAGAAAAATCTTTGCTAAAAAGGAGCTGAGTGAAGAATGGTTGTTGACAAGAAAGTCATTAGTGTTGTAAGAACTATATTCCCGAGGATGGACCAAATGTTTTTCCAATAACAATGGGTCATACTACCCGAAGATTGTGAAAGAATTCTATGAATATATGAAGTTCAAAGAAGAAGAAGATGTGCATAGGTTGGTATCTCATGTTAATGGAAACAAAGTCAGCTTTTCGTCTGCTGAGTGGGATGCTTTTTTGAGAGTTCCCGATGAAGGAGTGTATGCATTCTATTCTAGAGTGTCTCCTATAGACAGTGATATTTTTGATTATGAAATGCTCTAGAAGAGTTGACAGGGAATGGAAAATCATGGAAGATCATTGTAGCTGAGATGAGTAGAGATGACAATCTATTGTTTAAGTTCATTCAGCATGTGATTAGTCCTAAGAGGGGGATTTTGCGGTGTTGAAGTACCAGAACATATTCCTGATGTACTTACTAAAGCATGGATATAAGATCAACCTATGTAGGTTACTAATGGCACAATTGGAGGATATGAATAAGGCAAGATTAAAGTCTAATGCCCTATTCCATGCCAAGCTAATCTCAGTAATGTTAAATGTAAAGGGTGTGGCTGGAAACAAAGAAGAAATGGTAGTGGATAAGAATAGTGTTTGTATCTCCATGTTTATTTTCAAATTCATAAAAATTAGCTAGAATCCCTAGAATAAGGCATGGGTGAATGATGAAGTAAAGGTTTATGAAATGTTTGACCCTACTGCTGACCCATCTAGGCCAAAAGACAACAGAGATCCAGGCCTAATGCCTGATGAGCCATAACATGCTTATTCAGATGAGGAGGAGGAAGATGAAGGTGTTGTGAACCCTGAAAGTGAGAACACCCCTATTAATGATGGGAGTGATCTTGAATTTCCTGACAATTCTATCTGGACAGTAGCTTTTGGAGTAGCTATCCCTCCAAAAGAACTACCAAGAAGAGAGACTATTCTGAGGGACAGTGATATTGAGACCACTGAAGAAGAAGAAGTATCTCATGATATAGTGGGAGACACCTCTGAAGAGGATGAGGCTACTACGTCAGATCATTATGCTCATAAAGGAAAGGTGGATGGTGATTAATAAGATGGAAATGTGGTTGTAGTTACTGAAGCTGATGATGAGAACAGTGGAAAAGAGGAGCTTAGTTTGAGTCCTCTGATAGGTAATACAGACAAGACAATTTCTATCAAAGAATTAGGAGTAGATCCTACTTCCATTGAAATTGAAGTCGTTGATGACATAGTGGATGCTGTGACTCACCCCACTGGTGAACCAACAGAGTAGACTTTTGTTGAATCTTCTGGAGTTGAAGAGGAGTTTGTGGAGTTACCTAGAGTAGAACAAGTAGAAGAGAATACTCAAGAGAGAGCTCCAAGTGAGGGGGAGCATTTTGGTTCTACACATATTATTCATGACATTGAAGAATGGTCAAAAGACCCTGGATACCTGGTACATGGGCTGGATTATGATGATTCAGATTATGATATGTCAAGCAAAAGACATCATGTACCTACTGTTTTAGAACCTATCGTAGTACCTCCAGAGGTTCCCATTCCTGAGAACCTTGCCAGTAAGTATGATCTAGAAAAATTGAAAATAGATCTCCAGCAGATGTTTGATAACAGGGCCTCTGAAATGGAAAAGGCAATGAGTCTAATTCAAGAAGTGACTATCTCTGAAATGGCTAAAGTTCAATCTTCCATTCAAGCCAGTTTTTCCAAACAAATATCTCAATCCCAGAATCAACTCGAGGATGTTTATCAGTATGTGGAAATTCTAAGAAAGTCAGTGGTAAGCCTAACTACTCTTATGGCTTCGAAGGGCCAAACAGACAAAGACATTCACTACATAAAAAGTTTGGTATAATAGATGGCTGAAATGTTTGAAAGTATTAAGGATTCTATGAAATCTCATGTGAAGTGCCAGGATGAAGATGTGAAGAATCTCATAAGTGGGTTGACCAAGTCATTTAAGTAAACTGTTTCCTTCTCTATCAAACCTTTGTCTACCTCTGCCTATGATTCAACCTCCAGTGCACCACCAGTGGACTTGTCAGCTTTCAGGACAGTGGTTAGTGAAGAGTTAGCAAAGATTTCTGGTGTCAGTGCACCTGATCCTCAATCTTTGACTCATATTCTCTCCACTAACAAAGAAGTTCAGAAGGTAGTTAGTGAATTCATGAGAGAGGCTTCCTAGGACCAGAAGAGTATAAAGGAACATATTAATTTCTATTATAAAAGGATTTACTCTAAGCATCATATGTATGCTCATTTCAAACTTCTGTAGGAAAACCTCAAGATTCTACCAGTCACCAGAGCCTTCAAGGAACACTTCACGTAGCTGGGCCAGTTGACTACAACCTTAGATAAATTTATGTAAAACAAGGATGATTTTATATCGGCCATGTAAAGAGGAGAAATCAATATTATAGAATTAAAAAACCTTCTTCTACCCTTTCTTTATGTGGATTGTACCCCTATCATCATACCTTCTGCCTTACTAGCATCTCAACCCAGTAGTTCTTTTATGATGTCTCCTTATGAGGCCATCCTAAGCCTCAATCCACTGATCCCTCATCGATCTACCCACTACCGACCCACAAGAGCATCTGTTGCTGCCCCTCCAGTCATTCCTACAGTAGTTCCTAAACCTGCTGATATACCAGCTCATCCCCCATATTCTTCTTCCAGAGGGAAGGACCAATTACCTACGAATGATTTTTATTGAGTCTGTTTATTTTTTTTGATAGGGAGTATTTATTCTTTTTGGGTCTTGTAATGTCCTTCCATTAATACATGCTTTCTATTATATTTGATTGTGTTTCTTTTTTCTAATCACAAAGGTGGAGAAATGGCATTGATACCAATGCTGTGAGTTTATTACCCTCTAATAGACATTTTTATGATTTTAAACTCTTATTAATCTCTGATACTTGAGATATTACAACTGAACTAAGGTTCCTTTTTTATATCTTTTAAGGAACTGTATTATATATGTTTATCTTTGATACATATAACTAATAAATAATGATATAATTTGTGATTATCAAAAAGGGGGAGATTGTTGTACTATCCTATTTTGATAATCCCAAATCATGTTTAAATACTGATCATGATACATTAATTCATTTGATAATCATTTTTTTCTGTATTTATCCTGAACAATATATATTTTTAGTGTCATGACTTTGTTGCATCAGCTTACAGGTTACATTTATCTACGTATAAGTTCACTATTAAAGGCTACTAGTAAGAGCCTTCTGTTCAAGACTTATGTTTAATGTTACCATTATAGCTCAATGTCACTCTGGGTTACTATTGCTAAATGGTCACCATTGAAGTATGCTGATACAAAAACGCCACTGTTGATGAAGTTACCTGTTGAGATAGTACACCACTGAAAAGGTCACTGTTGAAATAGTCTGATGTTACAAATCCACTTTTAGAAGCCTAATTTTGAAGTCTACTACTGATCAAGCTTAATGACTGATGCTTACGGGTAAAGGTCTACTGTGAGCCTACTGAGGAAGTCCACAGTTGAAGAATCTACCAATGAAGTCCACAGTTGAAGAGACTACTATTGAAGTCTACCGTGTGACATGCATCTGCTACCAGTCCAATGATATTCTATTCTTTACTTTACCAATTTTCTTTATACTATCATAATGGTCATGTCAGGATAAAATAATGCACCTGAAATTATTTAATGATATTTTCAGGCATATCAAGAGATAGTACAAGGTATGAGGAAGACCACATGTGGTTGAAACATTTATTTTGTCCATCCCTGTAGGACCAAATGAGAAAAAGATGAGGTGGAAAAGTGTACATGAGTAGAAACAGACATTATATTAATATGATAGAGGATATTGAATATATATATATAATAGAGACACATACAACATCTGAAATATACTATAAAGAAAAAGGACACCTGAGAACTCTTTCTAAAGAACACAGAGCTTCATGAAGATCTATTAAAAGAAACTTTTTCAAGATGTGGTGGTGTGCCGCAAAGAGCTTCAGACCAAAGAATCTGATTATCTCTACATCTAGAAGCCATAACCTGGAGGATGCAACACTCTATTTTGGAGGAGACTTGTAGGGGACTAAAACTTCATTTCCTTCATTTTAAGGAGTCCAGAGCTGATCTGCCAACACACAGAGCATTATAAACTTATTCCTAATATCTTTAGCTCTACTGTGTTTCAGTATTTTACATTTGTGAGCAGTGTGTCTATCTTACGCACACTGACTATTGTTCTGGAACTGAGGGATACTGAAAGTCCCCCTATCAAACTATGTTTTCATTTGTTTCCCACGCATAACTGTGGAAAAATTGTAGTGTGTCTTGGTAGTTTATTTTCCCACGTATAACTGTGGTATAGGTTTCCAAACCTGGACAGTTTGAAACATGTTGTAAAGCCTGATACAGGTTGTGTATCATTCTTGAATATAACTGTTTGGTGAAAGGTGATCACCAAGTGGAGAGGATTAGGTCTTAGCTTAAGACTAAACCTCTTGTTTAAATTTTTGTGTTCATCTTTCAATTACTCTATTTTACATTTATCCACTGCTTATATTTTCATAGACAGGAATCTGTTTTTACATTCACTCTGATAGTTAGTTCTAGTTGGTGTGTATATGTAATTCTGTTAGTAAACTTGTTTCAAAAGTTGAATCAGTACTCATTATGATATAGCTAAGGAGTAATCAACCTTTGAGAAACCTATTTAATAACAAATCTCATATATCTCTACTGCCTTAATTAACTAGGCCATTTTTATTTGAAGGATTTTAATACTAAAAGTTTTTAATAGAAATTTTTAATTTGAACACAATTCACCCCCCTCTTGATTATCCACTCTGACCAACACTAAGTACTAATACACGGGCATAAGTACATGGGTATTGAAAACAATTTACTTCTTTATGGTCACAGAAAAATCTAGTTTAGATAGACAATACCCATGGTAAAAAGGATATGGTGTGTACCCCCACAACACAACACGTACTCATTTAATGTCTGTTTTGAGACCTTTTCCTCTATATTGTTGATTTGTTTTGTTAGGGTACATTACCCATATCTATTATCTCTGGGACAGCATGGAATCACATCCTACATACAGGAAATCAATCTCTTATACATAACATCCTAAAGGGATTTGTCAGAATCATTCAATGTGGACCAATGTGAGACCCTCTATCATATTCTTCTATAGTTGGATATCTTCTAATAATAATGAAAAAAACTATTTATGTGTTGATCCTCTACATAGTAGCTTAATAAATATTGAGTTGTTGGTATAACCCATGGATATGGGAGTGATCCTCATCTATGTATCATATCTTTTTAGATGTCATTAGTGCTATTAGACTCATGGAGTGTCCTCTTCTAGATGAGTTCCTTGTGGAAACTTCGAGCTAGAATCCAAGGTTGTATTTATTATTATAACTTCACCTTGATAATATTGGTATTTGTTGAGTACATATTGGATTATTGTTATAGGAATTGTAGAAAAATAAATATATATAGTAGACTATTTTTTTTATTCTTGTGGTTCCAAGGATTCATACTAGGTATTGTTATACTCACTGTGAAATAAGATTTTCCCACATGTTTCATGTCTTCTGAAGATGATAAAACTTTTGACAGAGTCCTTGAGGGACTAGAACTAGACACTTGTTAGTGATACTGGACTAACCGTTGGGTGTTGTTGCGGTATCCTGATAGTAGACCCTATTTTACAATCAGGTTGGAATTGTTTTAATATGATTTGTGGTGGGATTATATACAACCCTGTTTACTTTTGATTATTTACCATCATACTCAAGTAGTGGGATTTATATGTATGTATGCATGGTTTATTAATTATTTAATCTTTAACATTTTATGGGCATAGGGATGTGTGTGTGTGAGTTTTTTTATAGGTAACTAAACTTTGGTCTCCCATGTTAGTGTTATATCTACTCCGTGTTATTCTCCAACCCATGGCCAATTAGAGGAAAGCTAGCGTAGTCACGACATGTTCCCCAATTGGATGGCTCATGACATTAAATGGCAAAAATATTAATTACATTTTTAAATTTTATCACTCACTATCAAATGTAGTATTTTTATAATTTAGGAATCATCAAAATAACAATATGAATTTTATATCTTATCATATTTTTGGATTCTTGAACTTGGAATATTATATAATAAAAATTTGGTTACCTCATCACAATCAATATATATTTAGACATCCTGGAATAACCACTTAGTATTCAAAAATTCATAAATAATATAATCTCCTATAATATTGAAAAAATATATATAAGTTTAAAAATAACATGGGTTCTTTAATACACAATTCGATTAGGTCATAGGAAAAAAAATTCAATCTAGTTATAATTTAATGAATCATGGGATACATAACCATGTGTTACACTTCATATAAATATAGTGAAAACTATGGGGTTTAGTTTTGTTCATTAAACATCATTCTACAAGAAGATCACTAATTGAACAAGTCTAGATGAATCTTCTTTAATCATTATATTCCACACATGTTGTAAAATGACATATAATTAATCATTTTGAGAGTGATAATTGATATAACTAGGTAATAAACAGTGATAGAATGGAATAATAGTTTTTCCCTTGCTATATATGTCTATTTATGATGAACTAAACTTTATTCTTGTGAGAGGCTATCGATATACACCACTTAGAAGGAATAGACACATGGATATTGGGAGAAGGAAATTATGATTTAGTGGAAAAAATAAAAGATAATCATTAATTAATAAGTTATTTTAAAAAATAAATTTATTAAATTAATAACTAACAAGAATCAGGTACAAGGTTTCTAAGTATCTGACAAACCATAGTGGGGTACCAAGAACCTGATATCCAACAAGAGGATACATACCCCTTATAGAGATTTCTAATTACCTAGTACCAGCCAACTGGGTACTCGGTGGAATCCTTCATGTAGGAAAAATACACCAAGTCCTAACAAACATATCCAAATGGTCACTTAGTTCCTCTCTAATGCACTAAAAATAAATAATCAAAAAGAATATATGAGTTTTGGTGAAAAAATATATTATTTTCAATTTTATGGATGAGGGGTATTAAAATCTCCCATATTGGGAAGAAATCCCCATGATACTTCATTGAGTGTCACCAAAATACTTTGGAAAACAACATTGATCACAAATTCCATATATTAGGCTATCATTCCAACATATCATCTTGGACATTCTCTTGATTACACTTCACTCACACTAGATAATATATCTTCCCCTGAATATTATTCTCTCTTAAATAACTTATACTTATAAATAACTTATTGTATCACATGTCTTGAATTTTATTATCATTATTTTAGATAATCACATTTGATGGATCGAGGTTAATTATTTTAATCTGAGATCCATGAAACACATAATGTATACTAAAACAATTCTCAGAAAACACTAACATGTATTCCACTATATTGATCCTCTTAATAATCTCATTTATCCTTGAAAATATTAGTTTCGGTTTTCCATGAATTAGAATGGAAGAACTTCTAAAATGAAGCACATCTCACATAAATACATAAGATCCCACCTCAAGCTATAGAGGTAGATTCCATAGGTCAATATTTGATATGTTCCATTTCTCATAAACCTATCACCACTTCCTTAACAATTAAATATACCCCAAATTATTTTACCCGAGAGTCATCATAATAACCACTAACTCCCCAAAATATATTCAATATAGATTATTTCAAGAAAGAAATTCCATATTAATCCTCAAAATGTGAAATGGGAATAAATCCCATATAAAATATATTATTTGAAAAAAACGGATTGTTAAGGATAGTTCTCCCATGTTCCATAACAATATTGGACACACCCTTGTAGAATAACCTTTATAATTACAATAGTAAACACAAATTACTCATCTATCTAAGGATAATATGTGATGATCAAATTCACCAATATATCTAGAAAATTTTATAGACCCTTCTTGAATTGAAAATTAAATCTAGTATGATGTCCTGAAATAGTAATCTTTGTTTTACTTTGAATATGTAATATATAACAAAATTATAACCTACCCTGCTCGTCAAAAAAATGTTTCTATCATTTTGGTAGGAAGTGTGATATATCAATCAACCATTATAAAGCCACTAAAATTTTAACACGACCTCAAGGTATCCTAAAAAACCCCATCAAATAATCAATAATCTCAATATCCTTCTTCTACTCAGTGATGGTAAGTGTTTGTAGAATACATGTGGGTCATTATTTTCCGGCCATTACTCAATGTTAGATTAAAAATCATGAAATGAATCCCAATATTCCTTTATTCATCCCAATTGACTGGTATTACCATTGAATATACATATACATATTCATATTCTATATTTTTAAAACACAATATTATGGCTTGTGAACATAACAAAAATTCCATACACATTATCATATGGAAAATAAAAAGACTTTTCACATAGTGAACCAAGCGAAAATCTAGAGACTAATTTATTATGGATCCCCTCAATATATATTTTCCTTCATTACCAAGATTTCTATGTCACAATACTAATGTTACTCAAACCAAATCCTCTATAGAAGGATCAATTCATTTTGTTAAAATACATAAATAATGATATATTGTTCATATATATGACAAACCTATCTCCATGAAGATAGTGACACTGATGTCTCATGGTATACACTACATCCACTAACTTTATATCATGAGTTGTGTAACTCCACTCATGCAGCCCCAACTACATTGACCTATAATAAATAATATGACTCTTATATATGATAAATTCTACCAGAACAAACCACGATGAATCAAAATAAACTACAATAAAGTGTCTAAGTAGTGGTGGTTTTTTTTGATTTGGAGGATGTTTAAACCATTTCTACATGGTTTAGTGATGGTTTCCCAAGCTACTGCTAAATCATGTTTCAAAATCCAATACACAATGGCGTGATCAATTTAGAAGAGGTTTCTGGTAGGTGTCGTAGATAATGTTTTTAGTAGCATTTATTGTCGTTTTTGGTGGCTTTCTAGTATGTGAAAATAATGAGGATCTTGTGGCTATTTAATACACTATTGAATCCTAATACATCCCCCCATAAACATGCCAATAAACTAATTAAAACGACCATTAAATAAAAGTGCATTATATTTAGAGAAAGTTTTAATCACCATGAATAAAAATATGCCATTTATAGCGGTGGTTTAAACCACATCAAAATGATGATTAAAAATAAATGGCACCAGTTGATTCTGCTGCCCTAGAAAAACCCTGAAAAAAAATTAAATCATGTGTATCACTTATTATAAGAAAAAAAATTCCCTATCTGAAGCACAGTAAATCACACATATATAAAATATATGGCTTTTAAAAAAAGTATATTACTTTACAACAAAGCATAAATTATTTCAGATTTGTGTCACAAATAATAAATCATCAAACCCTCTCAACACATATTAGTCCAAAAAATAAAAAGGACCACCAATCACTACTAGATGAACTCTACTCTTCACCCTCTCCATCCCCATATTCATCTTGATCTATAATTCTAGCTATCGACCACTATAAAAATATTATATTTAAAATTAAATGGTGTTTTATAATTATATTTAAACATAAAACCACTAAATTTTTGTGAATTAAATGATTTTGAAGATTTGTGACTTACCTGATCACCAACAATCATATATACAATATCACTAGGGATAGATCCAGCCATATTATAGTATAAATTAACCAAGATTTTTAATGTCTTCATACATGTAAAAACATCAGTATTATTAAATTGGTGAAATATTTGAAAAAATAGATTTTTTGTAATATATTACAATTTAATTACATAATGACACTCAATTACACCATAATGTATTCAAAAACCCCATCTATGTGAATAAAAAAAATTATTTTCACAAGATGAAGTAATATGTATCCACTCATCATACGTAATCGAATGGTAGCTAGCTCCACTGCCTGCTGGCCTAGAATCGCACAAAAAAATCCCTACCGTGTAATTCATAGAGACCCCATAACATTCATTTGGGAAAACTATCTTTAGTTCATTCAAATTACAGACAACTGAACTGTTCATATTTTTATCTGTAGTATCATTTTTTCAATAATTTATATAAAAATATTTACTACTATAAAAAAACTAAAATTACATATTCATAGTAATATTTATACGTATAACTATCACCCATAAATATCCTTATGATGAACTAAGAGTGTCCTAATGCCTCCCTACTGAGGGTAGAATGGTATCAAAGTAACACATCCTCCTTGGCATTCTGATAATTTAATAAAATAAAAGTAATCTCAGAACATATATTTTGAAAAATTCATTCAAAAAATTATTAGAAATTATATGAGATTTATAGTACTGACAAAAAAATATACAATATCATGATAATGAATTATTGAAAAAATGACATAAGTTGTTGAAAAATAAATGGAAGATTGCAAATAAAATTATTTTATTCTTATATCATTTCATCCTTTTACTTCATTATTTGTTCATATACTTCCCCCACCATTGAAAAACTAATATTTTCAATATCATGAGGGGTAAATGTGTTTTCTTCTTATTGTTGATAGGATTCAATGCCAGAGGTCAAATCTTCCACATCATCATCCTTATCATACAAGTCCCTTTGTTTTATGTGATCAACTAAACTTTACCCTTCATGTGTGACATCTTCCACACAGTATACCAATGTTTATTATGATGATAAGATATATGATCATGTAATTCATTCTCCCCAACATCCATAAAGCAAGATATGCTCAATGAAGTTAATCTCAAGGAATCTCTTTTAACACCCCTAATAAAATCAACCCAATAGAATTTGAATAAAACAACTGAAATATTCCCATGGTTGTTTAATTCGACAATATCAATACACATTCAATAGTATACCACATTAGAAAACGTATATATACAACAATTATGTTATTTCAAACCCACTTCCCACTCGACCTTACGAAACGTATTCCATTTAAATTGTAAGCATCAAACATTCTCACAAGTTTTAGAGGACATCAGGCAAGAAACATCAAATATTTTGACAACTCATCTCAAGTAATTGTATTCATGATAAAAAAAAGTAATATATATTTTTAGATTTAAAAAATTCATGAGTCAAGAGAATATATGTATTGATTTCAATATATATGAACATACATGTCGTGAAAATAGTTCCACAATCTCTTTATTAAAATCTTTTGTTATTTCATTCCAATTTTGTGTTCATCCTCTCATTCATATCATTTTTTGTATCCTCTACTCTTCAATAAATGGTCCTGAAATTTTTCTATTCAGCATCACATAACAATGTTCCAATGATAATTCTATTTTTGTTAGTGTAACATTTGAGCTCCTCCCAATTGATCGACCAATAAAAGGAATTAATTTTGATTTCCAATATAGTTGATATTTATTTGCGGTGACATAAACACATTCAACTCGATTTAAACTTGTCTCAATATCATCAATTTATCTAGAAAAAAAAGTTAACAAACACAAATTAAAAATAGCATTTAGAAATAGAACCTGTATTTTGAGTTTTAGTTTTCACGTACGGTTTAAAATACCCGTGGTATATGTGAAATAAAATAAAACACATAATTGTATATTTAATAAAGTGCCAATAATTGTTTACATAAATGATAAAAAATTAAAGTACATCTCAATTGGATATTTCCATAAATAATCTACCATACATATTAATTTATCTTATTCAACAAAATGTACATTGTAATGAATCATGAGAGTAAAAAATAGAGGACATAAGATCATATCCATTTAACAAAGTTTTTTACATATATGTCTTGATGATTTTTGAAACATAGTTTTCTAAAGAATGTAAAAAATTGGTGTTCAAATATAGTATCCTTTTCAGGTATTAATGTACGCAATTCCAATAGTAGGAACAATTATAAAAAAATATGAGAAATGTGAGTTTTCAATCCATGTAACAATTTATTCATTAAGTCAACACATATTTAGATGTAACATGATTACCCATTTGATACAATTAACTGATTTAATTTTTGTAGGAGTGTTTTATTATCCCTAATTTCTATTGCTAAAATTTTTCAGAGCATACTTTCCATTCTCAGTTGTCAAGAGATCACATTTTATGTTCATTACTTATAATTCCTTTTTAGAATTGAGATGGTCCTTCAATATTCCATGCTTATTAAAAAATATGATGATAAAATTGTCACAAAATTCTTCTCAATGTGCAACACATAATGAAAAAGATTCAACATATTAACATCCCTATATAGAAGATTGAGTAATATAATTTTTTTATCAGTTTTCTTTTCCAATTTCACACGACGATGCACTTCCAACATGTTTCCCACTATCATAAATATTATACACCTTCCAAAATTATATTTCAATATTTCCATGATGTTCCAATATTAGAAAACATTTCAAAGACATTAAAGGTGGTCTAAAATAAATATAAACATTGAATTTTTTATATTTTCTACAATAATCAATGAGATGAATCCACAATTCTTCGATGAAACAAGAAACACGATTTTCTACTATGAGGTAGTCATTTGGGATCAAAATCAATGTTAGAAACCGAACAAGTGAAACCTGTGTATGTGTTCCAACAAACTAAATTCCCATGTCCATGGAAATCATTAATGGTTCACATTAGAGCATATTTCATTTTTAATATTGTTATAGAAGATTTGTAATATATGTCAACACTGTTGCTTCATAACTCCTGTAATTCTTCAATTAATGGTTGCATGTATACATCAATATCATTTTCAGGCATTTTGTTCTCGTAATGATCATAGAAATGATAAAAGACATTTGTTGAAAACACATCTACAAAGTCATATTGTAAGGGATTATATCAATCTAAAAATTTTTATAACTATTACTTAAAGTCCCAAATGGGATGAATCCAATGGTATCTAGTATAAAAGAACATTTCTAGAATCAGATGAAAAATAGGGATGTAATGAATCCATTGTATTCCACGATTTTGAATCTCTCAGATATCACATTAACCCAACATTTATATTATCTAAATAATAACAATTAATTAGTTTAGTGGTTTTTGATGACATGAATAATATTTTCAATATATGGTATAAAGGAATGTAATGAAAAAACATTGTAGTTGTGTCTACTCTCTACTTATTTATAGTAGCATGTTGATTCAGACTTCCAACATCACTCATTGACTTACATCTTGAAGAATAATTTTTTTCAATAATTTATTATTATATCCTATCCCCAATAAATCATACAATCCTTGGGACACATGTGTATTTTGTATAATTTATACAAATCTTGTTATTTTTTTCATATCACAAAAATAGTGAAAAATATATTTTTTAGAAAATGAATCAAGAAACAATTATAATATAATGGACATCGCCTTATTTATAAATCCACATAGGAATTTGATATGGTACAAGTTTTGAAGAAAAGAATCTTTTGAATATTTCAAACACCCCAATATACATCACTTTATTTCCATCATCAACTAAACCATGGAACATATCTCTCCACGCAGTTATGTTTTATCTTACATTTGCCTCTCTTAAATCAGGAGGAGAATCCAATGATATGTTATAATCTTGATCTCGTTGTCCTATAGTCTAAAAAACATAATCGATCACATTTTTATTTTTAGAACCTTCAACAAGAAATTCTTATACGTTTTAATGTTGATGTGTTTGTCATGCTACACTGAATGGATTGTTAATAAGGTTTTTAATTTCATTGTTCATTGTCAATGAAGTTGGGAGCTCATTCAGTGGATTGGAATCAGTGCTCAATGTTTTTGTAACGTTTGATTCTCCATTCAAAATAAAGCTGAAATATTTTATAGGTAATTTCTTCAATATCAAGTGGTCATAAGCATAAAATCTCTTCAGAAATTATTTAAATTTACGTTGAGTATATGGACATCTTATTCTCATATCAACAGATCAATCAAAATTTGGAAAGTCTAAAAACACCACTAAACCCTTATAATATTATGGTGTGTTCCTCATTAATGTGACCTAGATATTATCCATATATATAACAACTTGAATACACATTGTTAAAAAAAGTAAAATAAATAACTATTACTAAATAAAAAAATTGATAATTGTAAAATCTAGTAAAGTGGGGAAGAAAATGATTTGAATAAAAATCCTACATTGATAATAGAGGAAACCTAACATAAATGGGGTATTAATTCTAAGATGACCCTATTAGTTATATCCTTCAAAATGACATACGGAATACCTCACATGAGTCAGTGTAGATCACACCTCCTTGTATAGGTCTAACGTAATGATAGCTTTTAAATTATTGGTTTAGAGGAGATATATTGGAATAAAAAATAATCTTATTGTTATGGGAATAAATAAAAACTTTATTCTTCATATAGAACTCCCATATAAAGATTATACATCTATAGAAGAGTTAAAGAGAGAAATGTATGGATGATATGGTGAGATAAATGAATGAAACAGTCATGGAATTATGAAATTACACATCGTTAAAGTATAACTAGTTATGGAAATTGAAGAATTGTATCACCTATGACTAGAGGAATCTGAACATATCAATAAAAAATGGTGACACAAGAATAATGAACATTAAAACAATAATAATAGAGTACAATTGTAATTTTACAATCATAATATCCGATACTCATTTATTCAAGTGGAACTAGAATGTTCACTAAGAACTCCAATGATACATTGGTATAGACCTTTGCTGATGGTAATAAAATAGAAAGATCATGATCTATACATATGGTATATAAAATTGAATCATGTTCCTTAACAATAATTTTTAGAGATCAAGTCAATTCAATCACTAATACATAGTTTCTTATGGGATACATATCCCAAAAAACACTATCAAATGTTCAACTTTATCATGCATAACAAATAATGAAATAGTTATATAATTCAAGATTATAAATTCCATTTTTTATTATTTATGAAACCATATATAAATCTACCTCAATTGGGAGGTTGTGACTAGAGTGCAGAGTAGCACATACAAGGGCTTGGGGGGCTTGGGATCTAAGGACATGGGTTGGGGCTCGGTTGGAGAGTAATCGATTGATGAGGGCCCAGTCGATGGGGGCTCATACATTGAGGGTTTGGAGGGATTAGATGATCAGGTCTTAGACGATGACCACTTATAGGGACTAGGATTGTGATCCACTAGTGATGGATTGGACAGATTGGGCTCAGGTGATGCTGGGGATGTAGAAGGGGGGGGGGGTTGGCTAGGGTTTGGGGTTTGGGGAGTTGTCAGAGGAGAAGGGGGTCAGGGGAGAAGGGGTTGGGTTAGGGAAACATTCTGTTTTAAAAAATTAATATTTAGAAGTATATTTAAAAAAATCACAGAGAAATCAATGAATTTTTTTTGTACATGTTTATTGAACTACCGCTACTAAAATACCACTATATAATAATTTTCATGTAGTGATATATTGTGCACTCCATATCCGGCCCATGTGATCTCAAAACAATTTTATATGTCACACTATGTTAGAACTACTAGATGGATCTCCCATAATAATCAGAATAATTTAATTTACACATTCTTTGATAGAGTTTTTATTATCCCTTCTTGTTAGAAAAAGTCATAAATCGGTATATTTTTATGAAACATTAAAACATGGAATATATTGATCAAAATAAATTCTTATATTTCTCACAAAAAACCACAACCTAATTTTTTTAGTGTTAAATGTTATTCCTATCATTAATATCATGTTCCCATTAAATTATAACTCATTAATTAAGAATTGAAAAAAATGAAATCATGACATAAAATTGATTTCATGTAATTTTATTTTAAATGATATATAGTTGTCCAGTATGAATCTACCATGAAGAAGAGTACCCATGAATTTAATTGGTCGATTCCACCTAAAAATAATCATTGAATTGATGGAAGATACAATTAATTTGTTCCATATACATGGATGGTGTATTTTTTCAATACAAATTCTGTAATAAGATACTCAAGTAGGCCATAACCCGAACTAAAAGTTGTGTGAGGAAAACAAAATTGTCCCACTATATGTTGATACTCTCATAATCTCAAATTAATCTTGAATATTGACATGGATTCCCTTGGTTATTGAAATAAATAATCAATATGTGGAAGAAGATTTCAACTCTTGACCATGAAATAGTTCAACCTAGAGTAATCCACACATAGTCATAATTATATTACGTCCTTTTTCATGGAAAAATTAGGTGAACCTTAAGGGGATATTCATAGGTAAAAAAAGCCTTTCCCCTAAAGAGCACCATACTGAGCATTCGACATTCAAAGTAGTGTAGTAGTTATCTTGTATGGATGAATGAATATAGGCTTCATACTAGGAAAGCTGAAAATCATAAAATCAACGTATTTATTTGGTGGAATTTCTATGATTTCATTAAGAAATATATCATAGTGATGGTTAAAAAGTGGTTGAAGTACTGAGTAATGGGTCTCATTATCATGAAACAAATAATAGAAAAATGGTCTAATAACATCCCTAATACTCAATATTCATGTCTTAAAGAACATTCTTATATATTACACTCACATTAGAAGTCTAAAAGTCACCATTTATATAAATTATTAGCATTGACCAATGATAGTAATCAAGGTATGGTTAATACTATGTTGACCAATCCATTCCATAGATGAAATTGAAATTGTACAGAACCCATATGATACATCCTATATATGATGATATTTACGAAGCATGATACTATAATTAAACCATTAATGAATACCCAAAATTCTCAACACTATGGTTGTAGAGATATAAATGTCTCTATTGGTGTAATAATTGGGAAACACTCGACTATTAGAATATTGATTATGAATAGATTATGGTGATTATTCATTATAAAAAGAACGCTCAAGATATACTACTTGTAAAATTATACCTCTGATGGTCGAAGGACCCTCATCATGGTTACTTGGTTTTGAATTAACATGAATGAAGCTAGGATAATCAATATCCTCTACCATAACCTCCATGACTATAGCTATAATGAGGAACAGTACTCTACTACATATAATGACTATAGAAACCATGATCTCCTCCACAACTAGACTATTTTAAAAATAACAACTACTACCATATGATATAATAGTACACATAAAAACTAATTATTTGACCTAACTATCACTATATTCACATCCGTTCTGAGAGGAAATCTAGAATAAAATCATTATATTTCCCAAAATCCAGTACAAATGATTGTGCACCAAATGTTGGTGGAAAAATAGTCAGGTATGCCCCTGTCAACCACATTGTTAAAAAACTAGATGATATATCCCATACTATGAATAGGAAGAGGTATCTCTATTATTTTCCTAACTGATCTGGATAGAAATACTGAAACATCATTTCTCCCTATATTTATATTAACTCTTAAAATCATTATAAGAACTTGACTTCCCATAAGGTATATAAATATCATGGTTTTTCTCTATGATAAGGGATGGATTAATGGACTCCAAAAATAGACATAAGAAAAATGTTTTTTAATTAAGAAAGAATAATTTTTCCAATACAACCTTGATTAGTGGTCTATGGTGGTTTCATAACATTATGGTGTAGAAATAATAGATAATATTTTTAAAATGTGTATCATAGCCCATCACCAACATGTATTTCCATGTTAAATAAAACAAATATTATTTAGCACTCATTATCATGGGAAATATATTATCGATGAAACAATCCTAAAATTCATTATAGGAAGTTCCCATATACTAATTAGTCTAGATAAAAACTCCATAATTTATGCTCTCTAGTACTTATTGAATATACCCTAAAATAATTACCCACATCTTAATGAGAGTCTATAGATGGTTGAAGATAGAATTAATGGAATTTATTCACATCATAATAATCTACGGTCCAACATATATAGAAAATATAAATAGTTTCTATTAATAAAAAACCTGTGTTAGGTTATGCATGGAAGGTCAAAAATTATTTATTTATATCTTACTAAATAAATAAGGTTATGATGACTCTCACAGATCCACTAATTAAACATATTCACAATATTGATAAGGGGATATGAATCAACAACTAGAGATAAATACTCATATTTTTCATCTAGGAACTCAACATTATGTTAACACGGTGGCATGTTAGTACAATGAAAAATTATAATAATAGAAACTATATACAGATGGAATCAATATAAAATGTTGTTAAATTATTAACAATAAACACATCCTTCTACACAATACACATATCCTATCATCCCTGGGTTATAACATAACTTCAAACACTCTCTACATAGATCTGGCTACCCACTATGTCTATCTCAAATGAAGAATCATGTACATTAATTATTAAAAACCCACTTATTAGGAATTCTATTTTCCCCCAATTATATTAAATATAGTAAATGAAATATATTACATATAAATGTAATTTATATGTTATTATTGAAACAATATTAAACATAAAATTTTATCATAATGATAACCAAGGTTTGCAACCACAATACACCACATGTTTATCATTTCAACCCTACATACTAAGAATTATGAATGAACACACACTCTCTTAATAACCCCAACTATGTGTAAAAAACAATAAACCATAAACCATTCATTAAAATGAATCATATTAAGTAGAAGATCCAAATATTAAATAAAATACTAATAAAAAAATACCATCTCTATAAACATTATCATTCCATATATGATGTTTAACCATTCCTAGGAATATGGTTTAACTTTTATTAAGATAATATCATATATATTTCATGCTAGTAATAATGTTTATGATGAAAAGTAAGTCTTTTATACAACTATGTGTAACCCATATCCCATTTTACCAACATCATGACTGATCTAGGTTGTTACGCACCTCACACTCCACTTATTTTGCAGCTACATTTGTTGAGCGACAATAATGGTTGATATATATCATGTGGTGAGATTATAAAATTAGGTAAAAATAAATATAAACATAGTTGAGACAAATACATTTACATGTCATTAAATCTCCACAATAATATTGAACAATTATTTTATCTCAATTCAAATAGTCTTTAAATATCAATAAATCCAATTTTAAATTGATCTTTTGAACATGTCATACATTTCAAGTAAATATTAATAGGACTCCACGAGTAGATAATATAAAATATAGAATAAATAGGAAAAAACATGTGAATACCTCTACCTCAAATAGTTTACATAAAAAACCAAGTAACACATGTTCATGTATACTGAGATATTCTAAAAATAATATAAAATACAATTGGAAATAACCAAACCTTTTTTATAAATATAGGTGTAAATCTATCACATGAGTGTGAATATTCTTTCTTTATCTAGTTATGGTGTCTTTGAAGATATCCTATAGTCCTCGACTTGGAAACCCATACCAATTACTAGTCAATTGATATATCATCATATGATAAGGTGATGACCAAATACATGGATAGTACTTCCCAACAACATATCCATTGTCTAGGTAATATAGTTCAAATGATAAGGCTGCCAAAAGTACAAGGTAAATATTTCATTATAATTAATTCTCATCCCAGAAAATAAAATTCCAAAGTTAACATACTAATGATGAAATAATTAATGTAATGATGATCACGAGAGAGAATACCATCACTCTCTAGGATGACTCAAAAGTGGGAAAGGAAACCCTAGTATTAAGCAATCACATTCATTGAATATAATCATATCCCATTCCATGGAAGCATCAAAACATTGCAATTTTTCCTACATTATTGTGTAATAAAAAATATTTGGGAAAAAAGACCCATCCCTATCATCATTATGGATAAATGGTTATTAAATATTAATAAAAACCATATAGAAAAGTAAAAAACTATTTTAAAAAGTGAAACACACCCATAATAATATAAAACATGCTCTAGATAGCCATTACAATCCAACATAATAAGAATAACAACTTAGTCACAAATAAATGCACTATAGTTAACAACATCCCTTATCATAGAAAACATAACACTATTGGGGTTATTGAAACCCTTTTATCATCTAAAAAACCAAATGAAAACTATCCCATCAAGAATTCCAAAAAACCCAAACCTTATATATTATATAATTTTACATCCTAATAACTAAATATTTATTTATGATTGTAAAAAACATATAAAAACTATTAAATGGTTATCCGGTAGGTCTCTATACACTCATCGTATCTCTATAATAAATTTTTTTGTGACCAACCTTTTTTCAGATGTTAGAAAATATGGAACACTCACACTAGTATTAATGAACTATACAAAGAATACATGGGATATAGATGGTTTCTTAGTTATAAATACTCTATACATGGAGTCCATGAGTAACTGATCGTATCTAAAATTGGGATTAAGGAACACAATCAGGGTATACCATTTTAATATAAACCCCATTTAAGGTTCCCAATGGTTTTAATCATTTTGGTCTACAAACATTATTTTGGTTCATGGAAATCAGAATCTAGTAGAATAAGGTAAAAGAAAAAATGGAATATGCTGGCCCTAAAAAAACATCATTCTTAATTGGGAGAAAATATTTAAATTATACATAACCATCCATAAAAGTTATATAATATAGTTATATTAAATATAGAAAGAGATCTTTCATTAAAAATATCATTTATATTTATATATTTAGAGAATTATTACAAAATCTTAAAAATTAAACACATTAATTACCTATGGGAACTTCTATAAAATATCTGTTTTTCATATAACAAAATAATTAAAATAAATCTTGATTTTTTTTCATGATAGATCTTCACTATTTTTTAATGAAATCATCCTAGTTAATACTCTCCCTTAAACCCCATGAAATATATTTGAAAAATTGGTAAGAGAACAGAAGATGTATAAGGGAAATAAAAAGAATAAAATAAATTCTTAATCAACAAATAGTTATAAAATTTTTCCTTTATCCGAGTAATATTTTTCTTACCCACGAAATTAACATTTCTGCCCAAAAAATCCAAAATCCATTTTATATGAGAACATAAATGTCATAAAAAACTCGTAATTTTTTCACTGAAACTTTTCAAAAATGTTTTATCTTTCATCCATAAAATTTATTATTTTTGGTTGACATATAAAATAATTAGATTTCTATAAAATCCATTTTATGAATAAATAAAAATAATGGTAACTTCTGGAATAAATTTTATATAATTATTAAAAATTTTGTATTGATCATGTTTATATTGGGAGAAGTCATCATAGTTACTTTGGTAAAAACCAACATTGTATATTTCATTATCTCTTTGGAGAAACCTAACTTCTTAACTCCATCCATTAACTAATAAATTAGAGAGTTATAATAGGCTCAAATTATTTCTATTTAGCATTACAAACCATCCTCATATATAATTCCCCAAGACCATAACATAATCATAACTCACAACTCTTTCACAAAATAAACATTGTTGAGGGAAAAAACCTTCAAATATTCTAATCATATTTCTTTTTATAAATACACTCACCTAAAAATAAAACATCTTATTTCAAAATATAAATCAAAATAAATAGAGGAAACATAAAAACACTAGTTTTTTGGGAATGTGTAAAAACCATTTCTTGTCATTCGTATTTAAAAAAGTGTATGCCTTTCGAAAAAACATTAAATGAGTATTTTTTTAATAGTCCCTCACTTTATAACTGACTCATCATGTAAAATCATTATATTCTTGAATAAAAATTATAGTATTATTTATAATATATTAATAACCATTTAAAGATTATTATTAATTTAATATCACTTATTACATTATTATATACAATTATATAATTATTTAATTTTCCATCAGATCTTCTGATTATTTTTGGGTCATAAGGAGACAATGACTTCAGTCAGCTGACTATAATGAAATAATTCATTATTCAATCATCTCATGAAATTTTTAATGAAATTATTATTTTTATACATAAATTGTACTTTTAAATCAATCCACTAATTATGGTTATAGAAAATTAACAACATTATAATCCTAATGATGGTAGGTCATGCATATGGATGAGTATTGTTTTTATATTTCAATGATCATTTTGAAAAGAAGGTAACTATAATTTTATATTCATATAATGATAATAATATCATATATTTCCTATAATATCTTTAAATATAATTAAATATATCATACATGTGATATGGATTTTGAAAAAAGAATCACATCGCTTCATGAAGGTGATAATCCACACATACGTACAAATGACGTTATCATTTTTCTATGCATGGAATGGTAAGAATGTAAATGATCAATTATTATTTAATATTATGAATATTTTATTAATATCCTATATGAAAATTAATTCGATCATTATAAAAATTCTTGAGTGAATGTGATAAAAGACACATTACATAGGTTTGTGAGGTATTAGTCTATCGTACACATAGATGATTAAGTCTTTTACAATTTGGCAGAAGTGGCGAAGGATAATGGTAATTCCAATGAGATAATAATATATTAGTATATTTAGGATACATGATATTTTATTTTATGATGTTTGTATAATTTTTTAGTTTTTATGAAAGAAAAAAAGAAAAATTCAAATAAAAACTATACCTCTTCTTTGGAAATCCCCCCTTTTCATAACACCTTATGACTACTAAGGATGGTATTATGACTGAAAAAGAAAATCCATACTGCGGGGGAGGGATTATAGGAAAGGATTTCAAAAGTTCTTGTCTGAAAAAAAGGGTGTTAAGTGTGATGTAATGGGAATAAGGTCTACCCTTTTATAGATGAGAAGATTGACACCTTTTAATTTCTCAAAATAATAAATTATAATGAATTCATTCTATATAAAAATACCACAAAAAGGAAACATAATAAAATATAGGATGAGATAAGGTTGTAATATCTATAAAAAATATATTTTTGACGTTTTTTTGTCTTATCTTAAACCATATCATCTTGATTAACCCTGAGTTAACCTATTTTTGTTTTAACTGTGATCACAATATTTTTTTAAAATTCAATTGATTAAATTTTTAATTATATGGTGTCAATTATATAACAAATTACTAGTTAATGACATTTTCAACCACACAATAATCAATTTTTATTTCATGAAATATTTTTAAGATTTTTAATAATTTTATAAAATATTAATCCTATAAAATATCAATATTGTAAATTTTGATATTATTCACTACATTGAGTTTTAAAAATATCAATACAAAAAATCAACAATCAAAATAAGTAATTTAATACTCCAATAATATTTCATATGTAACTTAATAATTCATTAATCACATTTTTTATCTCAAATTATAATTATTTTAAATTTTATAATAACAATTATTTGACTTTATCATTAATAAAATAATTAAAAATATAGCATTGTGTAAACGTTTAAGGTAATTATTTCATCACTAAAAAAAGAAAGAGATTCCATTTTTAAATAAAGTTTTTTATATTTAAAAATAATACTTATTGTTGATTATATATTCTGGTGAACACCATGTTAAAAATAATATACTTATCAAAAATAAGTGTGTGACATTTTGTCACCTTCATTGATATTAATAATATATAATCCATTTTATGTAAATGTGTCCATTAAATAAATAAATTCCTAAAATAATGGGTAAAGGGTCAAATTAAAATCATCAAATATGAATTATAATGAAACATAATGGGATTCTCATTTATTTTTAATCTAGATTAACTCATTTTTACGTATACTGAGGAAATAAATATACCCAGGATCACTATTCAAATTGAGAAAAAATAAATGGGGATTAGATACCAAATTTGATTATTAGGATTATAAATATATGGTTTATTTTATCTAATTCATAACATATACTTTAAAAAAATCAATTTAATATTAGATGTGAAAAACTGAACGAAAATATGTTTGGGAAGAAGATTCCCTTCTTGAAATATACAATATTTTTATAAAAAATTAAAATGTAAAATTCATTTCATAACCATAATTGGATTATTATAATTTAAATTTAAAAATTTAAATTTTTTAAATATTCCCATTTACAATTCGAAATTAAAGATAAAAAATGTTTTTATAAAGAAATATGCATTATCACTAATCAGTGAAAAATTATTATTTTCATAAAATTATGGAAAATTAATTCTATTATTATTGTTTATTTTTGAATTCAATAATGGAGATAAATTTTACAATTTAAGTTTCAATAATTTTAAAATACAATTTTTTAATAAAACTAGTTTCTTTTTAATTTTTTAAATCATTTGACATATTTATAATTAATTTAACAATTTTATTCTAGAAATATAACAAATTATTATGTAAGAACCTATCTGGTTACATTTTCATTAAAATTTTAAATTAAATCGAAGTAATTTTATTCCATTGTTAAATTAGTGGGGATAGATTTACCTCATATCTTTTTGGATTCCCAGGTTTCATTCTCAATAATGCGATTTCTCTAAAAAACCACAACATTGTGAATTACCTTGTTTAACAAAAAACCATCTATACAGTCACGAGTTTTAATATATGACCCCTCATAAAAAATTTTCTCTTCTAGATAAACTAATTAAATGAAAAAATATGATATCAATCCAAAACATATTTCCTTAACATTGAAATATGGAATACATTATGTACCTCTGATAAACATTGAGCTAAGGACACTCGATATAAAAATGATCCAACTTTCTCTATGATTTAATATGGTAAAATAATCCATTTAAGTATGTTTACATTTTTACCCAAATTCATTACAGTTTTCCATTAATATATTTTCAAGATGAGATGATCACCAACCATGAGTGAATGGTTTATCCTTCTATTTTCTGTTTAAATTTTCATCCAACTCAAATATATCCTCTTATGTTTGTGGATCATATTCACTTTCTCAAACAATTCCTCATATAATTAATGCCACATAAAAATCCTTTAACATAACTCATTTCAAAATTCATGATTTCAACACCAATATCCATATAATTCCTCAAAAGGTGCTATCTGTAAACATTAATGAACCCTATTATTATATAAAAACTCAACAGAAGAAATATATTGATCTTGAAATTCTTGGTAACCCATTTAACTAGATAAATGAAAATCCTCAAAAGTCATAATTTTGCACCTAGACTTTCCACTAAATTTAGGATTAAAATTAGATATAAAATTTAATTAAGTACCACATTATTTTTATAGGCTTTTCCAAAGAATAGAGGTTATCCCCAGATCACTGAAAAATATAATAGATAGTGGAATATATGTAACTAGACAATATATTTGAGGTATAGTCGATAAAGTTGATCTAAAGGAATATAATCACAAATAAGAAGAAAATTATCATCTTTATTTACTTGATCAACAACAATCTAAATATCATTATTACCTTAAGATGTCTTTGGTAGTTCCAATTTGAAATTCATGGATATATTTTTCAATTTACACTATGAAACTAGTAAAGTTAGAAACATCCCCATTGGTAATTATCATTTTTCATTAACCTGTTGTTATGTCAAACATTTCATGTTGAACTCAACAATATCAATTTTCATTACATCCCACCGGTAACACTCTAAATTATATCTGTATATCATATTAAATCTTGGATGTATGAAAAAAAAAGAGTTATGAGTTTCACATAACAATTCCCTATTCAACTAGGAATCATAAGGCACACATAATTTCCTTCAAAATATCAAGACACCTTCATCAAAATAAAATTCTATAAAATTTCCCTTATTAAGAAATACAATATAGTTATATAACTCATCGTTTTTCATTTGATATTTCTTAATTACTTTTGATATAGATGTTTATATTGACACTTGAAATAAAATAGATAATTTCTTATACCCACGAATTCGATGCCCAATGTTTTCAAATCATTAATAAAAGGATAATTTTATACATATAGAATGTTTAATGATGAATGATGTTTCTAACTAAAGGCTTATGCCAAAATTTATTTCCTTTATAAAATTTTATTTGATCATGAAATTATAATCCATTATCAATTCCATCCATATTATCTGCCTCATGTTAAATCCCATCTAAGTGAATATATACCTAAATTATTTATTCACATTAAATGATTAAAAATTTTATCCTAGTAGATGGAGTCTCTATATTTTTTAATAAAAAACCAAATTATTTTATTCAAACTCATCTTTAGTATAATTTAACGTAATAGGTTTCATTTTCCTTAAAAAAATTTCAATTACTTGATCTTTCTACATCAGATTTCAAGCATGTCCCTTCATGTAAAAATCACTAAGGATGATGTAATCACAATTTCTTTATAGTAGGTCAAATACTGGCTCATCCCCCAATATCCATTTATATTCAGGAAAGAAATCACCAAATTCTTTTTTTCTAGATAAATTTAATCACTTTTCATATTTATTAAGTGGGTTAAAAAAACAATTTTTTTTAAAAAAAAAACATATATAAATTGAAAAGAAAATCTATACACCAAATAACATAAAACTCTAATATGGGAATAACCATAATCTCATAATGACCATATGAAGTTTGTAAGAGTATTTTTAGAATGTGACCCTCCTTAACCTTTAGCTGATGGTTCCCCAACTTGCTCAATATTTGAAAACTATGACCGTCCTTGTAGAAGATCAAACAAATCATCGATACAAGGGAAAAGATACTTGTCATTAGTATTGATTTTATTCAATGTTATATAATGAATTAAAAGCCTCATAGAATCATATTCATTTTCAGTAAATAAAATATGGGAATCCCATGGTGAATTAATTGGAAAAATAAAACCTTTCTCTAGAAAATTATTCAATTTCATATTTAATAACTATTGTTAAAATTAATCTATTCGATATTGGGTGTTTTGATATAGGATCCAAATTAAGGAAAAAATCCACCATAAAATCAACCTCCCAATCAGAAATGACATTGTGAAAATCATTAATAGAAACATACATGTATTTATTTACCAAAGGCACATCATTAAGCTGAAAAATTCCACTATTTTCAACAATATCTATAAGAAAACTTTCATTTTTGTCTTTTAATAGTTTTCAGATATTCTTAATATACAATCAATGGTGTGGGTTCATCTTTTTATAGAAAATGAGGCTCTTTGAAAAATACATAATTAGATATATAATGAATCAAATCCTAGTAAATAGAAAAGAAATATATAGCCAAAATAATATAAAACTCTACCAAGGGTAAGCAATAATTATTTTAGGAACGTCCTTCTATAGAAAATAATAGGAAAATTTTATAATTTACTTTTTGTTATATAATATCCCATTTTCTTTTTAATGAAATTTCCAGTTCCATTTCTTGAGGTGAAAATTTCCAATTCACCTAGAAATTACTCAGATATGAAAGAATGTATAGAACCCAAATTAGAAAACACATATGAATAATATTAATAAACAAAAAATATTACATGATACAACTTTTTTGGATGAACAAAGATCAAGTGATGTAGTGTTATAGTATTTCACCATAACATTATACTTATAGTATGGATTCATTACATAATTTAGGTTATTTTGAAACTCATTTTTATAATGACACATATCTTTACATTTAAAGAATTTTTAAGGTTTTATATCATTCTTTTTCATACCACAAACATGATATTTCATTGTAATTATGAGCCATATACCTTATATTACCACATTGAGATCACATACTAGACTTTAAACGAAATTACCTAGTGTTTTTAATAGAAATATCAAAAAAATAAAAACTTAATTTTCTTACCATCAATCTTCTTTGTTATAATATTCCCTATTTCTTTCCACCTAGACATATTTTACTATTAGGTTCTAAAAAACACATGATCATCGAATAACTCCATTTTTAACACCTCCACACATCGATCATGTTTCTCATAACTTTAAAATTATAAGAAATCCATTTACCTTCATAATACACCCCATGATTTTATGAAATGTTTATTCATAAGAAAACTCAATTTATTCTATAGTTTACATTGCATAATTGAATGGTGATATAATACTAAATACTAACATTAGAAATGGAATGGTAATGTGAACATTAAGAATAGTAATCTATGAATTGGAATAATAACCTGACCTATGAAATTATAATATACATTTATGTTCCTTATGTATGAAAATATGTTTTACTTATATCATTAAATAAGTAAATAATTTTTTTAAAAACAATAAATTAAGTGTTGGTATTTTTTGTAATATAAGTGTTTATTTAATAATATAAAAATGAAAAAATTATTTAATATAATATTTATAATCAAAAATAGATTCATGAATTAATATTTTGTTCCATTTTTATTATAAGATAATTTAATGATAATATAAATATTTTTTCAAAGTGTCCTAAAATGGGTTATATCCTTAAAATCACTAATTTACCAATAAATGATGTCTTAATTAGAAAATAAATTTTTATTATTTAATAAATTATATTTGTAAAATGATGTAAATTTTTTCTACTCTAAATTTTTCAAAATGTTGTGGGCGGATTTTTGGGATGTTTCCAAAATTGTTGAACTTATAGTGAATTGTGAAATACAATAGATTATGTTATTTAACATTATAAGAAAAAAAAGAATTATTAAGTCATGGGAGATTTATGGATGAGGTAGGAACTCATTATATAAAACTAACATGCACTAAATATTGTGTGTAGTCACTAGAATAATCAGTATAGAGAGTCTTGGACCCAAATAAAAATTAAATGAACAAAGTTTCCAAATATACCCCTCTTCATCCCCTATAAATAAAACCACTCACCGCCCATTATCATAACACATCATTAGACATTAATAATATATAATTATATCCAATTATCTTTATTTTCCTCTTCCACACAACCAAGAACTTATGGTATTTCAAATGGACTAAATCCACATGTCTTAAGAAGGATCCCAAGAACAAGATATTCAAGAGGTAATATCCTCATTCTTTGTCTTTTATTATCTTTAATATTCTAATTTTATACCTATATACCCTTATATAATGTGTAATGAAATGTAATTTGTCCTATTTTTGGTGGAATATTTTATTAATGGAATATACATCGTCAAATATATTATCTCATCATTTTATTTGAAAAATGGTAAAATCATCTATGATGTGTTCATTCGCTACCTTCATAGACAAAGAGTTATCATTTTCCATTACATCCATCAAGGATGGACATAAAAAATTTATTATGGTGAAATAAGATTTTAATATGCATTTTATCATTAATAACATGTACTAGAACCAATATATAAACTAACTGTTAAATAAAATGATATAAGTTTTTGATGGTCGTAAAAACCAGAAAAATAAATTAAAAAAAAAATCATCAATATATTATTTAGTGATTAATCCTCATACAAAATATAAATTTATATAAGATAATATTTAAACATTTTAAAATAAATAAATAAATAAATAATTTCACTTTTTGATTTTTTTTCTTCCATTTGATAAGAAATCGCATAATTATACACATGGGAACAAACTAAAAACTCTAAAATGAATGCCAGCTGAACAGAAGAATTATAAATTATAACTCATCAGAATAGCCATAATAAAATTTAAAAAATAAATTATATTTTTAAATATATTCTAAATTATGTAATTAATTAATCTAATTTGATAATATAGGATATTAGGTACAAGTACAGAATGATTTCAAACATATGGTTCTGGGTTTCTCGTCTCACTTTTACTTCTTTGAGATATATTCCTTATTCAACGCTTAGTTTTATGGGGTATACAGATCGACTGATTACATAGTGGGTTGGTTTTTTTATATCATTTATATTTTATAGGGAAATATGTTTTATTCATCACTCATTTCCCTTTTTTATGAACCATTTTATTTATAATCATTAGTAATTATAGACTTTATTAAATATCCATCAATATTTCATCATGGATATGAAAATTATCTAATCCGCATAAAATATTTACATATAGTTTTTACATTGAATGTTATATTAACTGGGAAAACAAATATAAATTTATATCTTTTACTCAATAAAATTAATTTATTAAGTTATATTATTCTTGAAATAAATCTATGATTGAATAGTTATTTGTATATTCCATGACGGTTGGTGACCATCATTATATGGCCCCTCGATGCATTTCCATCTATCATGAAAAAAAAGTATGCAATAATCCCTTAATTTTTTTCAATCAGAATTACATGAGCATCCACCCATAAGAGATAAACTCTCATGTGGATGGTATTTAAAATAATGGTTCATGTTCCAGATACTGGATATCCATAAATTAAGAACTTCCATCATTGAGTAGTTTTTATAAATATCTATTATATTTTTCACTAATTTAAAATCTATGGATGCATTTCCATTATCAATTTATTGATTAAATATAATATTTTTTAGTTATTTAACTTGGCACATTATTTATGAAATATTGATTATGATTCCATTATTATTTATTATTGTTTTTGTTGTATGTTAACATTATTATGAATTTGTTCTCATCCTTATATTTTTTTCCTTCTCTAGGTTTTGAAGATGAAATATTTGAATAAGTGTGAAGGATGAAATTTAATTTCAATTTTTATATTTTAGGATTAATAACCATTGTAATAAGGGAACCATGTATATATCGTGTTATTTAAGACTACTAAACTCCATGATCCTCAAGGATGTGTTCAATTGTATCTATTCATTGTAATATATTATCCACCGACTCTGGGATACTGGGGTTAGGGTTATTATTTTATGTGTCAGTGTAGGTTTAGTAGAAAACATGAGAACATGATTTTAAATAAACATGAAAACTATAATAATTCATTATAGATAATTTTTTTTCACAATAATCATGATGATGATGATCTAAATTAGTCTATTCTATTTTTTAGTGATGGCGACTAATAAAATAAATTTACTCAATACCCAAGGAAAACGTAGGTAATTTCCCACGGAGGAAGTCAACATAGATCTTGTTGTAGTTGAGTAGATCATAAACATATTAGAATTGAAAACTCATGTCATAAAAAATAACATTAATAATCCTATTTTGAATCATTTCATATGGTAGAAGACCCCACATTTTAGTGTGACTACTAATCCAGTGGTGGATGAGCAATAGATCAAGTACCTATAAATTATATCTCTATCATTCAAATTAAATGAAAATATAAAGGTAGTACTAGAATTATATTTTCCCAAGGAAGATTCAGATCAATGGAGGTCATTTATTCAGATTACTAGAGAGGAAAATGAAATAGAACTTATAGAATGAAAATCATTTAATGAAAAATTATTCAAAAACAATTCCCTCATGAGAAATGAACTGAAATGAAGAGAAAACTCATTATCAAAAAAATGAAGAATATGGCATTGGAGAGTAAGATATGACCTTCTAAAAGACTTTCCATGTTTGTTATAGATTACATACATGATTTGGAAAAAAAGATAGATTTTTTAGTAGATGTTTCTATACCATGTCTCCAAAGAGAACAAACTACTAATACATTTTCATCATATAATAAAATAATATTAAATCCCGTAAAAATAGTGAAATAATTTCATAGATATATTATGTTCATGGGAATTTTATGGAAGAAGTAGTATCATGATAACCAGAAATAATATAAAACATCAAGGCAATTAGTTGAAGAAATAAATTCCCATTAGAGAGAAATTGTGAAAAAATCATATTGAGAAAGGAATAAATGGAATGGGTGTCTGTTATAAGTATGAAAAAATGGCTCATAGAGATAATGAATTCATGGGGAATAAAAAATAAATTAATTAATTTTCATGAATAAAATATAATGAAATTGTCAATTATTCAAATAAATTTCACAAACATCTAGTGAATCTACCACAGAAGAGGCTAAGGGGATATCTCTATGATTATGTTATCACTACATCAGAAATATAACTACAAAATTATGTGGTAAAAGGTACATTCATCTTACTGTTAAATTTATACAATTATTTACTTAATTCTGGATCAATGGAATCTTTTATACATACAATTTTTTCTATGAAAATTAAATATTTCTCTTTTGATTTAATAAGGGAGTTGTCAGTCAAAACAACTAAGGGTGGTCTCATTAAAAAATAAATATCAGACAATCCCCATTATAACACATAAACATTATTTATTTTATAACATTATCAACAAACCTAATGTTTGAATTGATATATTCATAGGTACGGAATTGATTTAAAAATATGTGGAGAAAATTTATTTCAAGATGAAGGAAATTCTGATTTGTAAGGAAGGTATTGAATTTATTATCTTTTTAGATTAATCTTAATCATCTGATTATTATATAAATCTAAACCTAGTAGCTCTAAAGATTGAAATTATCCAAGAGGAATATTGTACAACATTTAGGGGCCCAAAAAGTAATATTAAAATTTAGGACATAACAATTATATATGGATACATTGATTAAATTTTTTAAGGAATTACCTGGATACCCATAGAACACAAATTTGAGTTTACAATTTATTTATTACACAATGAAAGATCAATATCAAAAACACCTTATAAAATGGAAACTATTAAATTTGTGGGGATGGACAATAAAATAGAGTAGACGAGTTATAAGGGATTTATTCTCACTAGATTTTCTCCATTGGGATCCCTTGTTCACTTTGTTACGAAGAAATATGGATCCATGGGGCTGTAAGTTGAATAATGAAAAATAATTTATAATTCAATAAAAATAAATTACCCTATGCCTCATATTGATGGTTTATTTGGTCAACGTCATGGATCCAAATTTATTTTCATTGATTTAGTTATGTTATGGGTATAATCATTTGTGAGTAAAGAATGAAGATATTCTGAAAAAATCTTTTTGGTTGACAAATGGACATTGTGGGTTTACAGTAATTCCATTTTGAAATTCTAACACATTGTTAGTTTTTATGGATTTTTTAACAATGTATTAAAGGAAAATATTTATGATTTCATTTATTATTCATTAATGATATTCTATTGTAATATAAATGATCTAAAGATAATTATATTCACATTCAAATCATTCTTGAGAATCTCAAAAATAAATATTTATATATTAAATTTAGAATGTGTGAATTCTGGATTCATGAAATTTCATTTCATGCTAAATTGTATCTAATTTTGAAATAAAAGTTTATCTTATAAAGATATTTTTAATCCAATAATATACTATTATAATAAAAAAAATTGAGGTACATAGTTTCATTGGTTTTAAAAGTTACTGTGGTTGTTCTTTCTAAATTTTCCCTGATTAGATAACCCAATAACCAAGCTCGCATGTGAAGGGATTAAGTTTGTGTAGATAATAAAATGTGTAGAATTAATTTATGAATTGAAGTTTAGATTAATAAATTAATAGATTGTAAATATCCCCTCATTAAATGATGGATTTATGACATAATGTGATTCATCAAAGAAAGGGATAGGTTCTGTCCTTATTCAAAATGATAAAGTTATTGCATATGCATCAAAACATTTGATGATTAATGAAAACAATTATCCAACTCATGATCCTGAAATAGAATCCAAAATATTTTCTTTAATGATATGGAGTAAATATGTATATGGTGAATGTTGTGAGAAATTTATAGGTAAAAAAAGTTTTAGAAACATCTTTCTAGGGAATGAACTCAACATGAGGTGATAATAATGGCCAATGTTACTCAAGGATTATTATTTCTCAATACCCCATCACTATAAAAGATAAAATAAAGAATCATATGCATTATATATAAAAATCATGTACTTATAACAGAGGTAATGATTAAGAAAGATCATATGTTTGTGAATTTATCAATATGGATATGGGGATTGTTATCTAATAGGAAACATAAATCCCATTTCAAATTTTTGCAAATCCATATTTATTAGAAATGATAAAAATATGTCAATATGATGATGAAATTTTAAAATAATAATTAATGTTTTGAATGGTAGAATATTGGAATAAATCTAGTATGATGATGGAATTATTAAATTTTGAAAGAGGATTTGTGTTCCATAAATATTTGAGCTAAAAGGTAACTATTGGATGATTCTCATAGCTCAAATTTCTGTATTCACCCTTATATTATCAATATGTATAGGTATATAAATGAACATTTTTAGTTGGAAAATATTATGTTGGAAATAGATGACTATGTGTCAAGATGTTTAGTTTGTCAACAAGTGAAGGATAAGATACATCATCCAAGAGGGGTTGTAAGTACTTTATATATTCTCATACAGAAGTGGGATAGATTTTTTATTGAATTCATGAAGGTGTTTCTAAAGAGTACCAAAAGAAATGATAGGATATGAGTTATTGTCGAACACCGTACCAAATCATCTCATTTTTATTCTATAAGAGAATATTTACCTCTTGAACACCCATTAATAATATATATCAATTAATTGTTTAGACATCATGGAGAACCTCTATCATTTGGGTCTGATAAATATCCATATTTTACTTCAAAAGTTAGTAGGGTAGTTCAAAAGGCTCTAGATACCAAAATTCAATAGAGTACTTATTGTCACCTACAAACTGAAGAAAAATATTAAAGGACAATTAAAAATTACGAAGAAATATTGATATCACACTCACATGACTTTTGAAGGTATGTGGGAAAAGAATTAACATTTGGTATATTTTTCCTATGAATAATAGATTTAATAACAGTATAAAATGGTTCCATATGAAGCCTTATATATAAATAAATATCATAATCAGTATTAATGGGATAATGTTTGGGGGAGGAATATTATAAACATAGATATTATTAAATAGACAATGAAAAAGATAATAATTATTAGGATCATATCATGGAGGCTCAATGAAGGCAAAATAGTTAAGATAGTATCAAAATAAATGATTTGGAATTTCAATTGGGAGATCATGTATTTTTTAAAATATATCCATGGATGGTTGTAAAATGGTTTTATAAGAATGGGAAACTGAGCTCTAGGTACATTAGACCATTTGAAATTTTTGAAGGAATTAGAGTGGTAGCTTACTGATTACCAGGACACTAAATCTGTCCAATGTTTATGATGTGTACCACATGACATAATTAAATAAGTACATTGTAACACCACAAACATCCACGGTAAACTTCTCTTTGAATAATACTAGAGCATGTGATGTATGCAACTTTGAGTTCTAACACACCACAACCAATCAAACAAGACATTATGAATAGTAATACCCACCTTTTGAAATTTTATAAACTTTATCTTTCAAAATGGACTTCAATTTTTGACTCAAAATATCGAAATTATCTTAGGGTGAATTTTTTTTATTTTCTTGAAAACATTCAATTTTTTAAAAATAGTGAAAAACAATATGTTATAGCTTAAAACCGAATTTTTATTTAAATAATTAATTAGTTTATTTAAATTCATTTTAGATCAAAAAGATACATAATGCCTATATATGTTCAATGTAATTCAATAGAGTTATTATGTAATAATATTAGATATATAAAATTTTATTGAACTTTTCACCGTCTTTTACCCACCACCTAGTTGAATTTGAAAATTCACATAAAACATAATTCTACTGATTCTGTGAGTGGAATTTAAAAAATCCAAGAGACATGGTTGATATCAGTAAGAAAAATGTTGTTCAATAAGATGAAAATAATTTTTGTTGAATAGTAACTTTTTACTTTATTTAACACGGTTAAAAGTAAATCGGGTATTTAAGTTTAAAAATGATTTTATTATTACCCTAAATCATGTCCAAATTCTATTGGATAAATATAATTCGATCAAAAACAAACTTAGGAATAAAATATGAACCTTTTTGGTCCACTTGTATTAGATTAGGAAATTTATTATTATTTAATTCAAAGAAGAGTTTAAAGAGTTACAATCAATTTTTAATTATTAAATCATTTTTAATATAAGGTTAATCATAAGATAAATTCTAATATAAATATTAATTATAAATTTAAAAATATACCTCCATGTAATGGTATTTTAGTTTTATTATTTAGACATTAAATAATTTAATTCATTTATGACACAATGATGATGCTGTAATTACCTGATTAATGAAAGATTAAAATAATTGATATTATAAATATCAAAATAAATGTAATTTGTATCTTTTTATTTCATCCACTAATTTTATTGGTTAATATGAAATATTAAGGTTTTTTTGATGAATTTTTTTCTAAGTAATAATGTTGTTAAAAATTTATCAAAAACAAAATACCAAATAGTGTCAAAATTAACAAAAAAGAGTTTTCAAAACAAATATTATGATATTAATTAATATTCTATTTCAAAGTATCTAAGGATAAGCCTAAACACATATATAATAACAGTTATATAATTAATTAACCACTTGGGGTTCTCTTTGAAGTTTATAGTATGTTTATTAACCATATAATATAAAAATTCAAAGAGACATGGTAAATGATAATCTAATTAACTAAGTGTTAAATCTGAATGATAAAGTTAATATATGACCCAAACTTGTCTAAAACCTTTTGGTTGAATGTTTTTCGACCCATACCCACCTTATCATTTAAATAATCTATTTTGAGACAATATAAACCGGAAGTGATTTTGTTATAAAATAATATTTCATGCTTTTACTAAGGTTCCCCTCACCCCTCTTATAAAAGGGCACTCACCCTTCTCTCTAATTCACACCTTCAAAGAAATTTGGCTCATCCAACCCCTACCCAAACATCCTCTAAACTATACTTCCTTAATTTGTGTGTCCTTTATTTAGTCAGAAAGAAATCCTAAAGATCCCTTTTGATCAAATCAAAAGGAAGAACCAGAAGAAGAGATAAATATTCCATCACCTCTTTCAAGTTCCTTTCTTCTTCCACTTCCTTATTCCTTGTTTCTTCCATTATAAAATAACATCACTAGTATATTATATATACTATGATGTTATTATAAATATGGTACAAACAAATTCATTATTCTATCCATCCTTTGAATGACATGTCACCATACGTGCAGACATACGACTTACCGTCTCCACATCGTGGTGTAATTGTTATTCAATACATTATTATTTAGATGGGAATAATAATGATGTGTAATTGATTTATATAATAAAAATTTCATTATAATTAATATATATATATATATTATATACCATCCAATTATATATTATTATAATATCAAAATAATGATATTGGCGCTCGTGCGTACGTAGGGATTATTATCTCCACGAACGTGATGGGATTCATTTCCAATCATATACATTCAAGAATAATTTTCATTAGATTATTAAAAATAATCTTTAAATACATGATATCATTCTGAATATGAATAAGATAAATCTCATCCATAAAAAATATGACTCACATAACAAGGAAAATGATTTCGTTAACAACCGAAACAACGATAATACTAAGATATTATTAATAAATCAATGGTAAAAGATCATATATGATATCATATTAATGTATATCATTCCTGTATACTTTAATAACAGTTATTTCACATTTATACAGGAGGTTACCCTACCCTTTACAAAGTAAAAGTACAAGGTAAGGGTTAATTTTACAATCTCATTATTATCTGAGGTTGTTTTTACTTAAGTATCTACTAGGACCTGTTTATCATCCACATCCATATTTCTAAAAAAATATATCTCAAAACATTATTACGATTTTATAGAGTATGGGTTTAGTTAATTTATTCCCTTTTTTGACTTTTTATAAAATGTTTATAAAGAAATCTCTCTGTCATTTTTCAAACAAGGTCCTTTATATCCTTTTCGACAAAATTATGGTATGAATGACTTTTTTTAACTTATATAGTGGGTGCGGCTATTTTCCGGCGTTATAACATCATCAATGCTTCCCATAGAAGATTATAAGAATATTTCCAAAGTGAATTTTTTCATTTATAATTATATTAATTTTAAATAATTTCGAAATATGAAGAAATTTTTCTTAAAAAAGGGGTTTGATTTCAACTATGTTAACATCCTTTGATGGATTTTATGTTTATTTGAAGTTGATTCAAAACAACCATATTGTATTGAAGGTTTTCTGATATATTTGACAGTGGATGTGTTATTTTTATACTATTCATGGTTTATGGATAACGTATTGACATTTCAAATGCTAGTTTTAATACAAATGTTTATGTTAGGTTTAATCCTTTTAATATGAGGAATACATTAGACTTAGTATGTGATGGGTGGAGCCTACTATATCTCCTCGATGCATCTGTATGTCTCATGAGACAAACTAATGTCTTGGCATAAGGCCCAGACAAAATCTTATTTTTATTTTGTTACAAGGCCTTAATTATGTTGTTATGAAAGTATGGCATTATGCATTCCATCATTATAAAAGTGGCTATTGATATTACTTGTGATTATTAGACTAGTAGAATATCCATGTGAATAAGTAAATGAAATTATTTGATTTTATCTTTCCCATATTATGCGGAATTTCAAGTTTAAAAGGATTTTTTTAGTCTTATACATTGCCTTAAAATTTTATGCTTATTTGTCAATGTCTTAGTTATATTGTTATCCTTACTGAGCATCTGAGTTCACCCATTTCTATGTTTTATTTTTCCCAGGATTCAAAGAAGTATTTTAGGAATGACCTATAGGGATAATTTATGGTATCTCAGTGTGGTCTATGGAAACAATGTTGTTGTAGTTTTCCATTTTTTGATTTAATGTAAACCTTATGAATGTATCTAGTACTTCCAAGGATACTAAACTAATCGGTCTTTAGAGACATGATCTTTTGTGATCATGCTAATGGTACGTAACAATGCACCAACTCTATGCTTATAGGTTCAGGTCATTACATACATGTCACACCAAATTCCTGTACTCACCAATGAATAAATAGAACTAGAAACTTATTTTATTCACTTTAAAGGGCCTTTAGATATTCTTTAAACATGATATAAATTATTGAGAAATAAAAGAACTTGACTGGTAATATTTCATTGATGAAATGGAAAATTGGAAGAACCAATACAAGGAATTGGGGGTGTTATGAAGAACCACCATCAATTATTAAGAATACATTATTCATGAAAAATTGAGAGGATATTTTTTTTTCAAATGATGGAATATCATTACACCATATGAATTTATGATATTTATTTTCTTAAATAAATTCGTTTTATTCGATAATTCATATTTCACAAATGAACCGTGATATACTATTAAATATTAACACGACCCTTGGAATAGTAATGTTGTAGTTATAAATACAAATTTATCTTATAAAATTATAACCTCATCTATGATAGTATATATAATGTTTAGGTTTCTCATAAATAAAAATATGATATATTTATATCATAGAAAATTTAAATAAATGTTTTCAAAATAAAAAATTGACTGTCAGTAATTTTGTGAAACATATATGTTTATTTCAAATTTTACATTTAAAAACATAATTTAACATAATATTTATTTTTATTAAATATATATATTTATTTATATTTAGTTTTATTGTAATTAATATTCAATTTATGAGAGTATAATTAATTATTAAAAATGTCATGAAATCAAATTATAATATTTAGATCAGTATTTATGAATTAATTCTGTTTTTAATTAGAAATTAAATTAATCATATATAGAATAGTATTTTTAAAAATTGATTAATTTTTTTAAAATCTATACTTCTTAAAATGGTTACGGTAAACTTTTGGTATTTTTTTAAAATAGTTGAATTTTTTCAAAATAGTTTAATGTGGTATTTTATGGTAATTAAATATGTATGTAAATAAATGAATTATTGGGTAATACATGATGTATCGAGGAGGTAGTCACTCATTATTTTACACTCACACTCACTATTTAATGTACATTGTCACAAGAGGCATCATTATTTATATTCTTGATCCAGAATAATAAACAAATGAGTAAATCAATCAAAAACAACTTCCATCTTCCAATAAAAATGCCACCCATCACCACCCCTTATCCTCAAACACTTTAAACCTTGAAGGTTGTGTAAATTTTCCCAAATTCATTTCTTATTAATTTTCCCCACATATAATACCTACTAGTTGTTCAAAAAGATGAAATCTGAGTTTCATAAAGACGTTTCCCCAGCAGACGATATTCAAGAGGTAAAATTCTAATTTTTCTTATTTAATTATTTATATTTTAATACTAACACAAAAATACCCTTTTCCAAAGTTTAATGATAAATAAATTATCGTATATATAAGAAAATTTTATTTATTAATTGAATATTCATCATCATATATCGTATATCCTTATTTTATTCTAAAAATGAAAACAATGACCATGACGTGTTGATTCACCACCCTCATAGACAAAATGTTTTCATTTTACATTATCACCATCAAGGATTGTAATAAAAACATTATTATGGTTGAATTGTATTATTATATAAATATTATTAGTTATATAATTTTACGACAACAACATATAACCATCATATTAAAAACAATGATAAAAGATCATGATAGTTGCAAAAAACAACAAAATAAATTAAAACATTTTGATCAATGTTTTATCTTATGAGTCATCCTCATAACATATATCCAAATATAATATGAGGCCATTTAATATTTCATAATTATAATTATACTAAATAATATAACTTCTATTGATTTTATTCTATTTGAAATGAACCCCCACAATTATTCACAATGGCAATGACTATAATACCATGCAAGGAACGCTCCCAGAACCATAAAATTAAATATTATAACTCTTTAGAATGGACATAAAAGAACTAAATATAGTAAAATATATTATTAAGAGGTTATTAATTTGGTAATTTATAAATCTAATTTCATTATCCTAGAAATTATGTATTAGTATATAATGATTTCAGGCATAAGGTAATGGATTTCACATCACACTTTTACTTATGTGGGATATATTCCTCATTAAACCCTTAATTATTATGTGTGGTGTACATAATTAAATTTAATATATCATATCCTAAATATTTTATCCTTTATTTTATTCAATGTTTTATTTCATAATCATTAATCTTATGGATCATGTGTTTTAGATGATTTCAATGGGGTATGGGATTTCGTGTCAATTTATTTTATGTGGGAAATTTCAATATTCATCACTTATTTTTTTGTACTTCCACTTTTTTTTGAGAATAAATCACTTTATATTTCATTAATTTTTCAAATTAATTTATCATGTAAATTATTATTGAATAAGTTATATACCATTTTTATATACCGTGATAACTTGAAATGATATTTTAATTGGGGAAATATTCATAAATGTTTATCATTTACTCAATAAGGATTTTGTGATAAGGATTTTTTCTCTTGAATTAAACTTATCTATGAAGAACAATTTTTACTTATATTGGAGATTGGTTCCAAACATTATGTATCCCCTCGATGCATAAACAGGTCTCATGAGAAAAAATAATTGCTGATAAACCCTTCATGATTGTTTTCAAGAAGAATTTGATGAGTTTAAAAAAAACAAAAAACTTCTTGTAAATGGTCTTGATGGTAGTTATTAACGTTCCAGATACATGAAATAGATTAATTGATAATTTACTTAATTCATTATTCAATTATTTCTAACCATGATATTTTTTACTCTGATGAAATTTAAGTATTCATTTTCATTCATAGTGTATTGATTAAATTGATTGTGTTTTCTGTTATTTACCATTACATATTTATTATGCCTTATTTATTATGAATTACTTATTTTTGATTCATGTTTATACTATATATAACCCTTATAATCAATTTATCTTATCCTTTTATTTTATTCCCTTACCCTATGATAAAGAATTAATGTTCGAATAAACGTCAGTGAATCAGTTTATTTTCCTTTGTGGTGTTCTATGATTACGTAATAATGTTATAATGCAGCCATGTTTGTTTATTATTCTAAAAGACTACTAAAATTATCTATAGTTAGTTATTTTATATCTCATATCTATGTCATTTTTAAAAAATAACCTATGAGTTTGGGGAACTAGTGTCGAGGTTATTACACTTCTATATTTTGACTTGAATTCTTATTAATAATAATTTATTTTTTACTATCAAAATCTCAGATAAAATTGTTATTGTAACTCCCCAATCAATTGAATTTTTCTTTTAATTAATCCATTGACTTCTCCTATTGTGTTAGTTTGAAGAACTATTTTTCCATCCATAGTAAAATTGCCTTTGGAATTTATTTCTCATGTGAATGATTCTAAAATTCAAAACATTACAAGGAATTAAGATATTATTTTTTGAAGATATTATTAGACATTAACTAACACTAGTTTGATTAACCTTTAAGATGATAAATTGAAAGAATAAACTCTTTATGATCATAACATCCAATCTTATGAAAAATATTATCATGGGCTTCTATCCACACATCATCCGCTAGTGGGTAAGAAGATCAACTAAACATAGGTGGGTGTTGGCACATAACATGTTCCAACATCATCATATTACATTATGGTAGATAGAGATACTCTCTAACATGGTTAATTCCAACATTTTTGGATTTGTTCAACTGATTCATTATGATTAAAAATTTCTCTGTTCTGATTCCAACTATATCAGGATGCTTAATTGGAAGGATTTTTTTCTTTTGATTCCTTCCAACCAAAGCATCCATATTTCTTCAACAAAACATTTTGAAAATATATATTTCTTAATAAGAAACATGTAAATATTGACCTAATATATCAAGTTAAACATAACATAAAACCTTTTATGGATATTCTATTAAAATTTTCCCCACCAAAAAATTTATATTATCAATGACACGATACCAAAAATAATGAAAAATCCGTGAACAAAACATATTAATGTAATTATAAAAAATGTACTGACATTAATTTCCCAATGAAAATTTACTTTAAGAGTTTTTTATAATTTGGAAAAACTCTTACAATGTAAACCCATACATTACAAGTGGTAGCTTATATGTAGTATCCATTTTATATAATAAAAAATATTTAAAATAAATAAATATTTAATTTATAGATAGATCTTAAAAAGTTTACACATGACCTCATTCTTGTTCTTACTCTCCATTAAATCTGATGATTATTTTTAAAACTGAAATGAATACAAATACTCAGTATGGTGCATAAAAAATGATTAAAATCATTATTATATAGATACTTAAAAAAAAATTCATTTTTGAATGTAAAAAAATATCTTAATAAATAAATAATATTTTCTCCCCTAATAAATCTATAAAATATTTCATAAGAGTACATAGAGTAAAATTTTAAAATCATAATGTTTGGATTAAAACTATTGATAAAGTCCTATCTTGTATCCATTTAACATAAGATAATATCTTAACTTATGAAATAATAAGTGTCCTATAAAATTAATATAAATATTACATAACACATAATGTAAAATTGTGGCTTCATTTTCATACCATTATTAACAATGAAATAGCTCTCGTAGCTATATATAGAGTAACCATGAAATTACTTTTGGAATGACCATCGTAGTATATTCAATAATATCTTTGGAGAATCCAAATCGGAAAAATTGTCTCTTACGCAAAGAATTAGAGAGATTTAATAGGATATGTTTCTCTTGGATTAATGGAACCTCCAATCCTCATAATAATTTACCATGAACCATAATATATCTATAACAATTAAATCTTGCATAAAAACATTCGTTAGGAAAATAACCTTCCAATTTGGGGATCACTCTCCTTTTTAAAAATCTATTCACTTAAAAATGAAATTATTTTATAGTGAAATAAAATTTTAAACTTGTAGAGGAAGATTTAAAACATTAAGGAAACATTAAATATGAAAGATCCGTTCATATAGTATATGTTCTAATCAGACGTTTTGATGATATATGGTTTATAAGTCCAAAATTACTTCTGTTAGTTGATTATAGTAAAAGAGTTAATTATTTAATCATCAAAAGAAAATATTCCTGAAATGATTATAAATTTCATTAAAATATGATACATTTAAATCAAACCGTTAATAATGGATAAAAAATGAACTATTTTATAATCATAGAGATAATGGGTCATAGCTATTCATGAGTGATGTTTTATTTGTCAATGATCATTTCAGAAAGAAGGTAAGTATCATTTTATCTTTCAATAATGATAATAAAATAATTAATATCATATTATTTCATTAAATATAAATTCATATATATATATATATATCTTACATGTTATACGGTGATTAAAATCGAATAACATCACTACATGGAGGAAATAGTTCACATTTATGGAGGAATGATGCTATAATTTTTTTGTGGATGGAAAGGTAATAAATTTAATGATACATTATCCATAAAAATTATAAATATGTCTTTTACATCTTATATTAACAATAATTACACCATTATAAGATGTATTGAGTGACATTCATTGAAAACAAATTACATTGGTCCACAAGGAGTTAGACTTTCGTACACACGAATGATGCATTATTTTTTATTTTGTATGATGTGTAGATGGATATATGTGTTTTTTCTAACATAATAACATATCAGTATATCATAGATAATATATTTATTATTTTATCACTGTTTAATATGGTTTATCTGATTCATAAAAAGAAAAATAAACTAATCATGAAAATAAAAACTAGTTTTATTCTTTAGAAATCTCCCATTTTATAGCACCTTAAGACTATTAATGTTAGTATTAATCCTAAAACAGGACCTCAAAAATTTGGGTAGGGATACTAATGAATTATTTATGATGGGATTGGATGAAAAATGTGTTTTTAAGTGTGATGTAATGGGAATAATGGGCTTCCATTTAAATTTGAGGTGAGGAGAAATTTTGGAATTGTTTCAAAATATTAAATTATAAATAATTCATTTCTATTAAAATATTACCATATATCCATATATTATATGATAATATTATATAAAGATATAATTTCATCAACCAATATATTTTATACAAATTTTCTTCTCATTTTAAATCTATTCATCTTAATTAACACCTGGTTAAACAATTTTAATTTTAACTATGACAACACATTTTATAATATTAAATGGCTATAATTGTTTCTTATATGGTGTCAATTGGACCTGAAAACAACAATTTATGAAATTTTCAACAATATAATAATCAATATGATATTTTAAAAATATTTTTTTAATTAATAAATTAATTAATAAATTTTTAATCCCATAAAATAACATTATTATGAATTTTGATAGTATTCAATAATTTTACTTTTATAACATCGTGATAGTAATATAAATTTTAAAAAATCCTTTCATAGAACACTAATATGTCATAATTATAAAATAAATTCATTTATCACAACAATCATTTAAAAGTAAATTTACTGTAATATTATTAATAACATTTATTTGATAATTCAGTTAATAAAATAATTATTTCATTACTGTTGTTTAATATTTAAAGGTAGATATTTCTCCATTAAAATATAAAAAATATTCTTAGCGTAATTGATAAAATTTTATCATTAAAAATAATATTTAGAGTTGAAAATATATTTTTGTTTACCCCATATTAATAATATGAAACTTATAAAAAATTATAGTGTGAAATATTATAACTTTCATTTATTTTAATATTATATATGTAATTGTAGTTGGGGTGGCCCGTCAATGTTAAACCCCACAATCCTATATCCAAATGATTAGGATTCAAATCTAGGGAAGTACTTTTTAGGGATTTATGATATAGGTGGTGATAGAGATAGCGATGTAGGCATGATGCTACACTAGGCCATTAAGTTAGGGTTTTAGGCCATTTGTCTATGGGCCTACAAGATATTTAATGGGACTCCCTCTACCTAGATATATTTGATGTCGTTGCATTCCTAATAAAAAGTTGTTTTATTCATAACATCAAAAATAATATATAAATCATTTTCATGAAAAGTTTCTATATAATAGTTCAATTCCTATCTTTAGGTTTTATGTGTATAATTAATTTCATCAAATTAGAAAGAAGAAGTAAATGTTTGGCCTCATCATTTATTTTTATCATAGATTAACCTCCTTTACCCTTATTTTTGGTAAAAAATCTTACTAAGTCACTATTAATATTGGAAAAATTAAAAGGGGATTAATTTTCAAATTTTAACTCTCTATTTCTAAATGTGTAATTTTTTATGTAATTGAAATTCAGATTGTTCATAATTTTGTTAAAATTTAGTTGGGAAAATTTAATGTAAAATAGTTTTTCTAATAAATAAAATATTTCAAATATAAATTGTTTTATACAATATTCTAGTATAAAATCTATTTAAAAAGATGTAATTGGATTATTATAATTGAAATTAAACTAATTAATATTTAAATATAATCCAAATCAAAATTTTATCATTAAAATTAAATATTGTTCTTAATAATTGTTATTAATAATTATTCATTAAATACTCAATTTTTTTATAAATTTCTTAAAAATTGAATCTATGATTATTTTTACATTTAGTGTTCAATTATGGAATTAATTTTTTATTAAAAATTATATCATTCAAAAATAAGAAAGATATTTTAATAAAATTAGATCATTTTTAATTATAAAAACATCTGGATATATTTATAAAGAATTTAATAATTTATTTCTAGAAAGAAAACATATTACTAATTAAGTACCTGAGTTGTTACAAAAATTTAACTTTTAATAAATGTCACATGGTTGGTGATATCATTTATCAAATGTAACATGAATTGATTAAAAAACATGGTTTTTAGTTAGGGACCATTTACCCTAGTCTACTAGAAGATCAGTCATTGAACAACATAAGACAAATATAATTTTATAAGTAGTTTTTTTATAGAACAATAAAAATCCTTGGAATTTTTTATAATTGGAGAAAAATGATTTAATTGTTAAAAAAATTATCTGATAAGGGAATAAGAGTAACATCATAACTAAAAGTGACAACTTATAATGAGTGACCCTCGAAACTAGAAAGACATAAAAGACATCCACCACTTTGATGGGAAGAAGTAAATTAGAGGGGAAAAAAGGAGCATGTACTTGTTAAGAAATACTAGGAAGAATTATCATTCAATAATATATTAAAATATATAAAATAAATAAATGAGAAAAGTAGAAGATATTGGGTACTAGTTCCCTGCCTAGCCATATATGGTTATTTGGTCTCCCACCAGGTACCCAAATAAGGGACAGAACCTACCGGGTGATCCTCTAGGGGTTACCTAATATTCTCATTATACTATAATATAAATATTAATACCCATCTAGATACCATATATAATCAATGAATGAGTATAAAAGCCCTTTCAGTTTTATGAATTCCCAAAGAGGCTTCTTGGTGCCCCACCAACACCTCAAACTCTAATAATCATCAAATGTATGTTTGGTTTTGTGACAATTTTCATACATTAATGCCTAATATGAATGTAGTTTGTTTTATTAGGTAATGGGAAATTTAGTATTTATTATTTATTCCTTTTCATTGATGATGAAATAATTAAAGCAATGTTTTATGAAACATTGAATGTGGGATATTTTTGGATCATTATTTTTCATGGGAGAACAATTTAGTACTTGAAAAGTTCTCTGATCTACTCATGAAAAAGGGGAGTTTTATTTTTTGATTTCATTTCCTTAGGAAATTATTTTGACAGATTATTGGTTAAATTAATTTTCATTTTCAATTTTTAAGATGATGTATACGTGGGGTATAACTACCCCGAACTCCTACTCTTAGATTCAGTGATAAAATAATAACCTTCTCATTAATATCATTGATACTGATTATGTTGACTGAATTTTCACTATTCAAATCTGAAAACATTAAAATGAAATAATTTATGACATATATAACCAATTTTCATCTTCATAGAACCCCAACATAGCTCTTATAAAAATAACCATAAAAATGGAATATACATACTGTTGAAATCCAGAAAAATCGCATTGGACCACTACCTTGGCTGAGCCATTATATTTGCTATTATAGGCCCACCCATGAGCTATAATGGGGATAAAACATTAATAGACAATATATATTATTAATAACAAAAATAAATTACATAGATCTTACACTTGTCATAAAACTCATAAAAACATACATTAATCCTTTAGTAACTTGATTAACCTATGTAAAAGAAATGGGTTCATTGAAAATATATATTTAAAAAAGATAATCTATATAGATAATGAATAAGGATGGAATCATTAGGAAATATAACTTTTGGATGATAAGTAATATAAAGGGTTTTAGATATTTTTCAATGGAAATGACATTAAAATATCATTAAAAAAATTCCTCATGAAATAAACAATTCACTTTAATCACATGAAATGATGTTATCTTAGATAGAAATCGATTTTGAAAGATCACATGGAAGAATTTGTGATGAGAATAATTTTTACATTTTGATAAATCTAATGTTACCCCTAAAACACTCTTAGAAAATAATAAAATTATTTTTGTTTAAAATAACATTTTAACTATTGAAAAAAATCTTTCAAATACTGATTGGTTAGGATGATGGTTAAATTAATTCATTTTTCATATGTAAAAGATAAAAAGTATTCACAATCATTTCTTAAATGGTTTTAATGATCCCCTTTGGAAAAAATTAATTAATTTACTTTTTAAAATAATATAGGTTTATAATATATAATTCATCCCAAAGAAGGCAATTTGGGATGAGAAACCATTATAATTTTAGTAAGGTTGAAGTGAGAATTAATCAATGAATCAATAAATTGATTAAATTTTAAATCCATAAAATAAAATTAGAAATAAAGAATATGGTATTAAAAAATAATAACATTCATAATCTTACAATATTAATGAAAATGAAGAAGTAATATAACTCAATGACAATAAATTGATTTATGAAGTTTATTACAACTTGGTATCATTCATGTTAAATACCCTTGGATGAATAAATTCAAGTTGAATGTTTAAATAGCCTGATATTTTAAGGATTGATGATATTAATTATAATTGTGAAGAATATAATCTATAAAAAAATAAATTTGTTTTATTAAATTAAAATGTTACTCAATGAAGGAAAAATAAAATGATATTTTACCTAAATTCCAAACATTCCATGTATGTCTGTTAAATCTTATATAATAATATTATATAAATTATTTGATTTATTAATCGACATTTTAGAGGTTTATTAACTTATATGAAAATCATTTATTTTATTTATTTAAATGAAATATTTAACTGTATAATCATTTTTCTCTACATCGTGTGATTTGAGTATATTCGTCTCATTATTTGAAAATGAATTTGGCTTGTTAGACGAGGTAAAATAGGTAAATATTCCATAATATCTAGAATAAAAATCATAAAATTATTATAATTTTTATAAAATAATTATATTTTTAAAATAAACAATTAATAATGGTTTTGAAAAATGAACAACGCTACGATCATGGAGATTGTATGCTATTTTAACGTAAGAGTAACTTTCTATTTTCCAACCATCATTTTAGAAAGAAGGTCAGTACTATTCTTTCATTATATATTTATAAAAATATAATTCATTTCCTATTTTTTATTTAAAAATTATTATGCATATCATCCATGTTACTTGGTGATAAAAATAGAATCACATCGCTTTGTGGTGGTGGAAGTCCACATGTACATACAAACAACATTAAAATTTCTCAATGAATTGTATGACAAAAATAAATGATATTTTTTCAATTAAAAATTATAAATATTTCATTAATATAATTAATATTTTATATTAATATATAATATATTCTATAATTTTGTCCTTATTTCTTTTCATGAAATGCATGGGTGAAAAGTAGTCACGTCACTTCATGAGGGGGTAGGATGTCGTACATGTGAGTGATGTTGTTGTATCAATGATAGAGTAGATAGTACGGTAGTATATGTTCTTTAATAATTCCAAGAGTATCATTAAATTTATAATATCATATATATATATATATATACTATAAATCCATAAATATTACTAGATATGAGAGGCAATAATTAAAAATGAATTAAATTTGTTTGTGAGGTAGTAGTGTGCAATACACACATATGATGGTTTGGTTTATAATTACATTGAATTGGAGATTTATTTTGATTATTACAGTATTATAATAAAATATTATTATATATTTCATACTATAATTATTATATCTACTTATTTGAAGATGATATGATGGTGGTATAAGAATATATAAAATAAAACACTTGGCTAATCAGAATAACTCTTCATTAGAAAACATCCTTTGGTTTGAACAAAAATCTATATTTGGAGGGATTTAGGATCCAAAAGCTATTCTATGTCATGTATATAGAATTAATGAATGTATTTTTTAGGTATTTACTAATCTAAAATGTTTTAATTTGTGAATATGATAGGTGAATGGGTGTCATTTTTTAAGTGAGGTTAGTGGCAAACTTGTAGTTTTTGAAATGAAAAAGTGATACCCAAATTTTTACATGCCACCACTATTAAAAATCGATCATTATAAATATATATTCGTTATAAGGTAAAAATATTTCAACAAAAAACTATTTGTAAATTTTTTAGTTCATTTTAACCCTTATCCATTTGGTTTTACCAACGATAAACCCATTTTCACCATAACCGTAGTAAATGATTTTTAATATTTAAATTCATCAGTATGAAAAAAATTATGAATAGATAAATAAATAATATAAAAAATTATTATTGAAATATTGATTCCAATATAAAGAAATCAATTTACAGACGTGGTCGAGTTTTATTTTAAATAAAATCCGCAAAAATAGAAAAACATTTTTTTGTGAAATTAAAATGTCATGAATAAGCTGATTTTATATTAACCCAATGACTAATATACATTATTTTATAAATTTTAGATAATATTTATTGATATATTATCAATAAATTTCATCTAAATAATTTATCAAAATTTTCAATTTTACTAAATGAAAAATGAGAAATTTTAGGCACTTTAAAACAGTTTTATGAAAAATCTTTATTTTAAACCCAAAAAATAACATTTACTAAAATGTAATATAAAGACGATTAAAATGTTATAAAAATAATTTAATATAAATAAATTATAATTTTTTTACTATAATTTTATTTAAAACATAATGAACCTTTTAAATTAGTAAACTTATTTAAAAGAAATGACAGTTTTAAAAAATCTGTATTTTTTACAATTCACTAAAAAATCAATCATTTCCAAGATATACCAACATTTATACCAATTTTTTTTAAATTTTCATTTAATTATTTATAATATATTTTTCAAAATTAAAGAAAATTAATTATATTATTATCATAATAAAACAATAAAAATAATATTTAAAGAAAACATGAATTTGATGAATAAAATTCATTTAATAAAAATTTATTGATTATTTTTTAGGAATTTATGAATAAAATTATTCTGATTTGTAAATTAAAAAATATTTTTCATAAATTAGTCAACACTATTCATACCAACTAATTTATTAGTTAGGTTATGATATTCATATTTAAAATAATATTATTTTATGGTTATTTAAATAACAATTTTGAATGAGTTATATGATACTATGCATATATTACTTTTTAAAAGTCATGAGGTTTTATATTGTTCACATTTAATAAATTTAAATCTCTTTGTTTATGTAACTCCCTGACCCCAGTTACCCAGAGTCGGTGAATTATTACATAACATTGGCATGATCACAAGAAAGATCAAGTCTCGAAAGACCGATTAGTTTAGTAGCCTTGGAATAACAAGATACATTAATAAAGTTTACATTACATCATAAAATGAAAACTACAACAACATAGTCTCCGTCTTCCACAATCATACTATACCTGAAGGACATTCATAATTTAATTCTTCACAATCCTGGGAAAAATAAAACATTGAAAGGGGTGAGCTCAGATACTCAGTAAGGATAAAAATATAGCAGAAGCTTTCATAGATAAGCATAAAAACTTAAGGCAATGTATAACTAAAACAAAAGCCTTTTAAACTTGAACATAAAAAAATTGGGAAAGATAAAATGAAATAATGCCATTTACTTACTCACATGGATATTTTACTAGTCTAATAATCACATTAAATGTTAATAACCACTTACATAATGGTGGAATGCATAATGTCTGAATATCATAACCACGTAGCCAAGGACTCGTGCCAAGACTACAAATAAGATTTGGTCAAGGCCTCGTGCCAAGTCACTAGTATGTCTCATGGTTCCTACCGATGCATCGAGGAGCTTTAGCGGGCTCTACCCATCACTTAATATGTCCAATTCATTCCACAAATGAAAAGTTTGAAACATAACATAAACATTCCTATTAAAACTAGCATACGAAATGTCAATACTTTTAACCGCAAACCACGAATGGTATAAAAATTGCACATCCATAGTCAAACATAACTCATTTGATACAATATGGAATATTTTATTGTATCAGATTAACATAAATTGAGAATAATGAATGATATTGACATAGATTAAAAGAATCATCAAACTATTGAGAGAAATATCCCCTTTTTTATTGAAAACATTTAAAAGTCACACTATTTGTCAAGAAGCCATTTAAAATATATTTTTGAATCAAAGTGTCCCACAATTCTTTTAAACATTTAAATGTAATTTTTATTTGAAAACATTAATGTCCATATAAAGAATCCCTTAAAACCATTTTTAAAACGTGGACAGTAATGAGAAAGATTTAGAATAATAAATCTTCAAAACATTTGAGTTAGGGTTCCTAACCAAAAGAGAGACACTTGAATTAAAATAATTGAGGTAATTAAAACTTTTTTATATCATGATAATAAAGGTATTCATGATATACTATGTCAAAGTACAATATATACACCATATAAAAGTGATTTGTTGTCTAACAACAAAAGAGTCTCAATGGAATGTAAATTGAGATGAAATCTCTCATATAGGCTGTATCCGTAGGATAAAGATAAATAAATGAAATAATTATGTGTGAAAAATATAAATACACTAAATATAATTTGATATTTTGTGTAAAACAATCAAAGGAAATTCACACATATTCTTATAAAAATAACACCAATGAATTGGATGTTTAACTCATAAAATGGAGATTGAGTAAAAATTACTCTTATCAAGTTCATGCCGATGACTTGAGAATTTATGAATGGAGTGATTATGTGTATCAAAAGTATATCCAAATAAAGGGGAGTGGAAATTATGACATAAGAAAATGTATTGTGATTCCACACATAATCTTGGAGTAAAATAATCAATGAAGTATGCGTAAGTCCAAATGAGTGGAAATAGAAATTTCAAATTCCCTTATTGATTTAGTAACATACAAATCATACAACCATGAAAGAAGGATCACACAATGATGATGTAAATATCCATAAATTAATGTATATTACACAATGAATACAATCATGGGCAGCACACACACCACATGCAATAAATAAGTGGTGAACAATGGAAATCTCACTAAATTAAAAGTGAGATAAGAAACCCCTTACTTTGTACTTTTTCCATTGTCGATGGTAGATTAAACTCCTGTATAATGGTTAAATTATTGTTATTGAATTGCACAAGAATAATTTACTTTAATATGATATCATATATGACCATTTAACATTGATTTGTTAATAATATCTTAGTATTATCGTCGTTACGGGTGTTAACGAATTCGTTTTCCTTTATATTATTTGTTATGCGAGCCATATTTTTTATGGATGAGATGTATATTATTCATATACATAATAATATCATGTATCTAAAAATTATTTTTATTCATCAAATGAAATTTAGTCTTGAATGGATACGATGGGGAATGAATCTCATCGCGTTCGTGGAGACGGTGGTCCGTACGTACGCACGAGCAACAATATCATTCTTTCGATATTAAAATAATATATAATTGGATGGTATATCATATGGAAAGAATAATTATGATGTTATATTAATTATTTACATGAATTATACATCATTATTATACCCATCTAAAAAATAATATATTGAATAACAATTACACCATGACGTGGAGACGGTAGGCCGTACGTACGCACGTATGGTGACATGTCATTCAAGGGATGGAAAGAATAATGAAATTTATTTGTTACATATTTATAATAACATTATAGTATATAGAAGATACTGGATTTATTATTTTAGAATATAAATTACAAAGAAAGAATAAGTTGAAGAAGAGAGGATCTTGAAAAAGGGTGGTGAAAACATTACCTCTTCTTCGGGTTCTTCCTTATGATTTTATCAAAAGGGCTACTTAAGTTGGATTTGGGATCAAAATAAGGTCTCTAAGATGAATTGAGGGATGTTTGGAGAGTATTTGGGAAGGTTTTTTCCGAACCAAAAGGCTTTTAAGGTGTTAATTAATGAGAAGGGGGAGTGCCCTTTTATAAGAGGGGTGAAGGGGCACCTTGGAAAAGTTAGAAATATTATTTTATATTAAATTCATATTCGTTTTATAATGGCTAAAAAGTTGATTATTTAAATGTTAAGGCGGGTATAGGTAGAAAAACACTCAAATAATATTATTTAGACAGGATTGGGATACAATATTAACCTTATCTTTAAGTATTAACAATTAGTTAATTAGTTTCACTTTTACAATGTCTCTTTGTATTTTTATATTACATTGTTAATAAACATACTATATGCATCCAATAGACCCCCAAGTGGTCCATTAATGATACATCTATCCTGATATAAGTCTCTTGGCTGAATCGTATATTTTAAAGAATTTAATATCAATAAATAACATAATATGTTTTAAAAGTTGTTTTTTGTCAATTTTGACACTATTCAATAATTGATTTTTGTAAAAATCATAAATGAATTATTACTTCAAAAATAGTTAATTAAATAGATCCTAACATGTCATATTTACCTATAAAATTAAATTTATTTATAAAAATTCTCATATTACATTTATTTGGGTATTTATAATATCAATTATTCTAATTTTTCATTAATTAGGTAATTACTGCATCACCATTGTTTCATAAATAACTAAAATTATTTAATGTCTAAAAATTATAAATAAAATACCATTATGTAGTAAATCGTGTTCTATTTCTAATTAATATTTATTGTAGAAAATCCAACATATATAACCCTATGTAAAAATTGTGTTTCTAAAAGATATATGGTTGTGTCATTTTTGTATTTATTTTATCTTTAATAAAATAAAGTGTCCCTATCACCTACAAGTGGCTCCATGGGGACCCAAAATCGACCCAAAGATGACCATGGTCAGACATGTATCCAATAATAAGGTTAGGACTCGTTTTAGGATAATATATTATTATTATAATATTATTTTTTAACCCTTATTTACTAGATTTACCCTTTAACCGTGGTAAATAAAATATTTACCGGAGTAATTATTCAAAATGTCTAAAAAAAAGTTTTCTATTTACACAATATTTACATCCTAATTCCAAATATGGAATCCATTTTTCAAAATTCAAAACACATAAGTGGAGGAAATTAATTTAAAATTAATTCCTGTTGTTAAAAATAAAAGCATGTTTTTAAGAGATAATAACTATCAAAAGATTGACACTTGTTAATGTCCGGTTTAACTGTGAAATTATGTCCAATGATAAAAAATGTATAAAATGGTACAAATATATTCTAAATATACTTCAAAACCACTGAAACTCATAATTTATCAATATTAATTATTTCGATTAAAAATGTTGTTTTAAATTAAAATTTATTAATTTTCACTATTCATCAAAATATAAATGTTATCTAAAAAGTTCCAAAATTTTACCCTAGGATAAATTCGATATTCCGAATCCAAAAATGAAGTCTACTTTGAGAGATAAAATTTATAAAATTTCAAAAAGTAGGTATTATTATTCATAACGGCTAGTTTGATTGGATGTGGTGTATGTTAGAACTCGAAGTTGCGTACAACACATGATACTGTATTATTCAACGAGAAGTGTATCATGGAAGCTTAGGGTGTTACAGTTTGAACCTGAACTATGGTAAATAATGGATTATGTCATGAACCAGTATGACTCAACCTTGAATTGATCATCCTGGCCACTGTGTGAAAAGTCCCGAGAGGCATTCCCGATCCTTTCAAGATGGTGAAAAGTGATAAAGACATTAAATTGAGTTAAAAGAGAATGTTTTCATCCAAATATAATCAATAACTAAGAAGAAAAAAGAAATAGACAACCCAACATACATTTATATAAAAGTCAACCTAAACATTTATTGTACATGTAAATGAAATTACAACTTTACCAGAAAAGACAACCGACCAAAACCTAGAAACCAACTAACTCTAGGTAACCCCATTATACACACTCGAACAAATCGATCGTATGCCTAAAAGGGTGATCAAACTCAAATAGAAACCTACACAAGGGCTAAAAGCAGAAGAAGATTGTAGGAATGAGTATTAGAACTCAGTAGTTTAGCCAGATATTATATTCCCAATAAAAATCCTTTAAAATAAAAGAAACGTCAATTTAATGTTTTAAATTCAATATATAAAAGGATGTTTTCCAAACAAGGTTCCATGCTATAATCATTACAAAATAAAATCGTCAAAATTTTTTAAAGTGGAAATTCTTCCAACCAATTTCATAAATAAGCAACATCAAAATAAAATGATTTTTCAATAAGTCTGCTTTAAGTAATATATAATTTTAAATAGAAAAAACATACTACCTAATTTACTGACAAAACACACCATATAACGAGAGTTTTTAAAAAAAATACAATGAACAAACATAAAAAAAAACATCACTAGGAACTCGCTAGCTATGGGACCCTAGTATTACGTAGCTTAGTAAAATGTTACCATAAAAAATATTGGTTCTCATTCATGACTCTCTAGTATAGAAAAATACCAATAACCTAGTTGTACCCAAAATCATCATCATAGTTTAGTTAGTGTTTTCATGTGCAATCTTGATATGTGAAACATTGATGATACCACTCCGGATCATTATCATACTAGTACACGTCCACCCACTTATATACCTGGGTTTCCTTATTTGTATTAAATTATGTTCAACATGTTATCTATAATGACCTGTCAATTCTCATTGGATTGAGAGTACCACGAGTCATTACTAGGACTTAAGAGACATCCCCATGGTGCCAAAGGCTGGAAATAAATACTGAAGGGTTTCAAGTACAAGTGGGAGATGATTTACCCTTTAAGAAATAAACCCATATACCAACCATAACCAAACATTAATTATATGATTCATGAACAAATGAAAGTGATATAAACACTTCATTTATATCAAACTTCATCAATGTACAAAATAGTGGATGATCAAACTAAGCATCAAAGTACACAACGGATGAACAACTCAAAACTCTCAAAAGGCACTACAACTCCATGCTCCACAAGCTCCAATCACCACAACATCTCCCATGCATCACCATAAGCCACTAGAAAGAAGATGCATTTCCTTTACTTGTGTCCTAGAATATTACATCTGCAAAAGCACCAATGTTCCAATGTTGGGGTGAGTATAAAACTTAGTATGTTTTCCCCAATGACTTCCCTACTCACACCACTAGGATAGAAGAATAAGACACATTTATATAAAAATAGTTTATATAATTTTTTTTATCAAAATATGTTTATAACAAAATATAACAAGTTTTTAAAACTATTCATAACCAAAGGCATTCCCAGAGAAATTGAAACAAATTTTTCAAGCTAGTTATTTTTCCAGAAAAATAACCAAACAAGATTAAAAACTATTTCAAAAACTTTTTTTTGGCACACCCAAACCATTCCACAAACCCATGAAACCAACCATGTATACTAACTGGAAGAGGGGAGAAGCCCTAACACTTATCCATTCCAACCATGATGGGGGAGACTTATTACCCTTATCCAACCGAAATGCACATGAATTCTTGATGGGGTAGAGCCCTAACCCTTATCCATCCCAACACTGATGGGGGAGACCCCAAACCCTTATCCGTCCAGAATGCAATATGAATTCTTGACGGGGGAGATCCCTAACCCTTATCAATCCTAACACTGAGGGGGGAGACCACTAACCCTTATCTATCCCACATACCCTTCAACACACACTACCATCATATACAAAAAAGTGTGTTCAGTGAATTCAAACCATTTCAATGCTTAACAATTTCAAATCCAAACCATTTCAATAAAACTATCTTTTTATTGAAAACCAAATCCATCAACGTCATTTCAATCTCAAACCATTTTAATAAAATTCAATTTTTTTTGGAAACCCATTTTTCTTCAAACCATTTACAATTTTAGCTATCATATTTTAAAATCAACAGTTTAAATTCAAAAAGCCAAATCACTTTGCACAACAATTCACCAAGATTTCATAATATCATCTAAACCATAAATCGTCACTAAAGAATATTTATTTCATTCTTTTAGCAATAAAATTCATTCTAATAAACCAATTTTAGACTAAGACAATAAATTATAATAATTGGATTCAAGAGTGGAGCCTCCTACCTTTAGGGTTTTGACGGAAACCACAACGAACTAAGAACTCTCTAGAAAAACGGGTTGCTTCTTCAAGAACCTACCTTAGATCTCTTCTCCTGGAAAGATCAAGGAAAAATATCATAATATTTGGCATCCACACAATTAGATCTACCCATAGTAGGCATAGATCATTGAAACCGAGAGAAGAGGATAAGTATATCTAAGTAGATCTAAGAAAACGATCATGACCGAAGAAGAATGATCACATACCTCAAGAATCTGGCTTTGATTCAGAATGAGAAGCCTTCGGATCGTCACTGGAATGATGGGTGAACCATCTATTACCTTAGGAGAATCAAAAACCTGAGCTAGGGCTGCTTAGGAGGAATGGAAAGCCACATAGAGGAAAAACCGCAAGAGATCCACCTTTATAGGATCTCGTTTAAGTGGCTGCATGGTTTTCTCACACGGTTAGACAAATCATGCACTAACTGTTCATTACCCACTACCTCAACAAACCCTCCATGCACGGTTTGGCCACACGGTTAGACAAACCATGCAACACCCATGTAGATTCTATTTCCTCCAAGACCAACTACGCATGGTTTTACCACATGGTTTAGACAAATCGTGCGTCATCCGTGTGACTTCCCCTATCCCTCAAAACATCATTTGACGTTATACTGACTCTGCCATTCAACAACCATAAATTTAAAGCCATTAAAATAATCAAGAAAGTGTTACATAACTAAAACCGAGGGTAATACATTCTCCCAACCATTGGTCTTTCCATCCTCAGAAATTAGAAAACCTTCACCCAACTGAAAGAGTTCCCGCCACTGCTCTTTCTTTTCCTTTTCACATTCTAAAGTCTCTTCCTGAATCTGACCCTGATGCCATAAAACCCGCTATAGACTGATGATTTTTTCCCACAATACATTCTCTTACCTATCCACAATCCATACCAAGATATGTATCAATGAATCATCCGACTCTAGGTCATCTTGATCCCACCTGATCACATGGTCAAGATCAGGCTGATACTTTTTCAACTGAGATACATGGAACACATTATGCACCATACTGAACCATGGTGGTAAGGACAACCAATATGCCACCTCTCCCACCATTCCAGAATCCCAAAATGGACAATGTATCTGGGATATAACTCTCCCTGCTTCCCGAAACGATGATGTCCATGCCTTGTAGCGATCCTCAAGAAGACATGATCACCAACAACGAACGACAACTATCTTCGATGGTGATCTTCATAAGATTTCTGAAGACTCTATGAAGTCTCCATCCTCTTTCTAATCAACTATATCTTCTCTGTTTTTTGTTAGATGTGGCTTGGTCTGACTAGTGAAGTTTCCCCAGTTTCCACCCAACATAGTAGAGAACGACAAGCAATGACATACAATGCTTCAAACAGAGCCATGAGTATTGAGGCTTGATAGCTGTTATTGTATGAGAACTCCAATAAGGGTATATTACCCTCCCATGATCCACCAAAATACCTTACACAAGCCCGCCACATATCTTCCAACTTTTTTATTATCCACTCAAATTGCCCATCCATTTGGGGAGGATACACCATGCTCATAATCAACTGAGTTCTAAGGGATTTCTATAATGATTTCCAGAAACGAGATGCAAAACATGGATCTCTATATGAGACGATAGACATTGGTACACCATGCCTCTTCACCACCTCTCATATATAGACTTTTGAAAGATCTTCCACCACATGGGTTTCACGAATAGGGATAAAATGGGCCGACTAAATTAAATGATCCACTATCTTCCAAATGGAATCATGTTTCGGGACAGTTCTCAGAATACCTATAACAAAATCCATTGCTATCTGATCCCATTTCCACACTAAGAACGGAATATATTGTAATATACCAGCTGGTCTCTGATGATCTTCTTTAACCTGCTGAGATGTTAAGCATAGCGAGACGAACTCGACCACCTTTCTTTTCATTCCACTCCACCAAAACTGCACCATCAACAACTTATACATCTTCTCTTTACCTGGGTGTACAAACAATCTTGATTGGTGGTAATCATTATGGAGTTTTTTAGGACAAACCATTTGTACAACCATCCGATATCTAAAACACAAAACTAAACCCCAATCAAGTTTCCAGCCATCAATGGTCTCCCTACCACTGAGTTTTGAACATAAAACTAGACATTCTGCATCAGATGTTTGTGCTTCTTTGATCACCTTTACTAAATCAGGAACAAGTGTAGCTGAAACGAAAACAACAACATCACCTCCATCTTCACATTCCACATGCATGTCAGTTAAGACCGACATCAACTACCATTAATTTGAAGCATCTTTTTCCAATTGAGAATATGAATTTCTACCCAATCCATCAACCACCTAATTCCCTTTTCTTGGTGTGTACATCAAGACAAAGTCAAACATCTGGAGATACTCCATCCATCTCTTTTTCCTCAGATTCAAATCTCGATGTGAGAAAATGTGTTTCAAGCTTCTGTGATCCGTAAACACTGTAAATTTCACACCAAAGAGATAATGTCTCCGTTTTTTCAAAGCATGGACGACTACAGCTAACTCCGAATCATGTGTTGGATAATTTTTCTCATGCACCCTCAACTGCCTTGAACCATAAGAAACCACATGATCTCTTTTCATGAGAACACAACCAAAACCTGATCCCGAAGAATCACAATACACCACATACCCCTGTCCTGATTATGGAAAGATCATGATAGGTGTCGATAGAAGCCAAACATTCAGTTTCTGGAAAGACTTCTAACATTCTTCTATCCATTGGAATGGAGCATTCTTCTCTGTTAGAGCAGTCATTGGTGAATCTAGTCATGAGAAATCACACATAAAGCATTGGTAGTAACCAGATAGACCAAGAAAACTTTGTATCTCGAAAACATTCTTTGGTGGTTGCCATGAGATAATAGCATCTATATTTTAAGGATCAATAGAAACGCCCTTTTTAGAAATGACATGGATAAGGAAATTTACTTCTAGTATATAAAAAACACACTTTACTAATTTGTCATACAAATGATGACCTCTCAATATTTGTCAGAATATTTTCGGGTGCACCTCATGATCAGACCTTCTCTTTGAATACACTAAAATATCATCAACAAACACCACAAGGATATAATACAGATATCTCTAAAATATTAGACTCATCAAAGCCATGATGACCACTGGTGCATTTGTTAGACTGAAAGGCATGACTACATATACGTAGTGGCCATATCTACTTATGAAACTGTCTTTGGAATATCCTCCTTCCAAACTCACAATTGGTGATATCCTGATCCCAAGATAATCTTGGAGAACCACCGTGCTCCCCTTAATTGATCAAACAGATAATCAATGCATGTAAGTAGATATCTATTATTTATCGTAACTTGGTTAAGCTTACAATAATCAACACACAACTGAAGAGTTCCATATGCCTTTTTCCTAAACATCACTGGTGCTTCCCATGGAGAAGTACTTGTTAGAATGAAACCCTTGCGTTCCAGATTCTCTAACTGGACTTTCAATTCCCATAACTCTGTTGGTACCATCCTATTGGATGAAAGGAAAATAAAACTGGTCCCCGGAAGGATATCTATCCAAAACTTATCTTCCCTTAGAAGTGGTAACCCTGAGAATTTATTGGGAAAGAAAAATGTAAATTGATCCACAACAACAGGATAACTATTTCCCTCAATCTCTTCCATTTATTCCAAAGTCAACACTTCCAGATGGTAATAGATTGTTCCCACCATTGGTGCCAACAAGCTCTTTGCCCCTTTCTTTACCATCCTATCGCTTCTTAAGTGATAGTTGATGCAGTCCTCAGTTTTGAAAATAACCATTCTCCTATAACTGTTGATGTGAGCCTTAAATATTGTCAACCAATCGATACCCATGATTACATCATAGGCATCCATGTCGAACATAGAGAAGTCCAATTTTAACTCAGCTCCAACAAAAGTTATACCATATTCTCTACACACAATGGCTTGACATTACCTTTCACCAAGAGGATTTTTTAGTTAAAATGAATAAGGAATCATTTCCAGTTTTAAATATAGCAAGTCAATATCATGAAAAGCAATGAAGTAATTAAATACACCAGTATCAAAAAACACTTTCACAAGGGTAGAATTAAAAAGAATCATACCTCTCACTGTATATGGTCCATCCTGATCATCGACTATCATCTTCTTAGATCCATACAATTTCTTCGTCGATTCACTGTTCTCCTTGTTTCCTTGATGAGATTTCCCTAGTTGAGGAGTCATGGTATTTCATGAAGCACCATGTCTAGCTCTATTATACCGACGAGACTGATTCTTCTATCCTCGTCTTTTCGAAGCATACGATGCTTCGGACGCCTGAGAAGTGTCACGTGCACCTGACCTCGGAGCATTCCTAAAATAGCACTGTAGAGGCCCCATCAAATTTGAAATAGTTAAATTCTCTGGGTTGTGTCGTAAAATGTAGAATTTTGTGGTCAAGAGAACCACATTGAATGCAACCATCTTTCCTCTGCGGTCATGAAGGAAGGTTCACTGATCCCACTATCTGGTTCTGATTTTTACTCACACTGTGGAAATAGATATCCCGTTTCCTCTTGTTTCCAACATTTGAGTTCCCATCGGTTCACGTGGGTATCATCATTCCTCCTTTTATCGATCCTAAGATATCACATTCAGAAAAAGTCACTCTGTTCACCATATATTTATAATCTGTAATACAGAGAACTAAAATCATGAATTAAATCTCTTACCTTAGCTCTGATTCGAAGATGCATGCCTTCAAATACTCACTTGCTGCAACTTCTGGTGAAAAACGGACTATGTTCCTAATCATAGCCACATACTATATGATAGAGAGGCTCTCCTACTTCAAGTTAATGATGTCCGTTGTTTTCGGGATCTTGAACGTGTGAGGATTGAAGTTTTTTTGAACAACTCTTCAAAATCCTCTCATGTAAGTCCTTCAACCAATATAGCCTGCACCGCTAAATCACACTTCTAACACACAATATCCTCGATCATTTACATCACCAACATTATTTTCATCTCTACTAGTGTGATTATGAAATTGAAGATACATTTCATCTTACATATCCCACCTCGGCCTTTTCGGGTTCAACATCACTCCGAAAGTTCGGTGGATTCTGCTTCATGAACTGGATGGTAGGATCCACATGCCTTGGTTCATTCTTATGGTTCCCCATATCCATAGCATGAAAATTTTGGAAAATAATCTGAACCAGCTCTTAGTACACCCGTGGTTCAGGTGCAACCACATTCTCCATAGCTACATTGGGTTGGTTTTGACGACACCTACTGGGTGCCATTTTCAAAACCCAAAAAAAAAACTCTTTCAATCCCACTCTCTAGCAACAGATGGCATAGCATTTCAAAATCTATCACATCATCTATCATAGAATTGTTATCAAAACAACTTTTTTCCCATGTTCAAACATTTTTTAAAACATTCATCATGCCTTTTGGAAATCAACCCATTTTCAAAATACACCAAATATCTAGTTTTTCAAAATCTGTCATTGAAAACAATTTCTTTATTTTTTTCCAAAATTTTGCACCATGCACAAAATCATAAATCAGTCTTCGCAATGAGAAATGAAATCCTATTGGGAATTCATTTCTCTATAATGCATGTCATGCTCATTTCATTGTATAAACCCATGACAATGAGAATTCCAACATTCTAGAAGTGTATCCAAAACACTTATGTACACCACACCCTGGAAACTTGAAGTTCACCATAAATGGATTAGCTACATCCTTTTATGATATAAATTTCAAGTTCTGAAAATCCTACTATTCTCTAAGATTTTGACCCAAGGAATAAAAAAGAATGAATTTCATCTCCAAGATCAAGAAAATAGATGACTACTAGTTAGAAAAGGACAGAACAAGCTGATTCTATATGTAATGACCCACCAATTCCCATTGGATTTAGAGTACCACGAGTCATTACTAGGCCATAAGTGACTTCCCCAAGGTGCCAAAGGCTGCAAATAAATACTGAAGGGTTTCAAGTACATGTGGGGGATGATTTACCCTTTACGAAATAAACCCATAAACCAAACATAACCAAACATTCACTATGTGATGCATGAACAAATGAAAGACCAATAAACACCTCATTTATATCAAACTACATCAAAGTACACAACAATGGAAGAAAAAACTAAGCATCAAAGTACACAGTGGATGAACAACTCAAGACTCTCAAAAGAAACTAAAAATCCATTCTCCAAAGATCTAAGCTCCACAACATCTCCCAAGCATCACAACAAGTCACTAGTAATGTTGGGAAAAAATCCCTCAAGGTATCATTGATGCATTTTTGAGGTGATTGTGTTTGATGAAAAAGTGAATATCTATTGTGTGATTTTTGACAATACAAAACATGACATACAAATTTGTTGACAAAGGGGATTTCATGATTGAATTTCGAGTTCAAGAGCTATGGTTGACGATCAATGTTTGATTCGAGAACTTCGACAAAGGAATGGATGATCTGGAGGTGGTACAAAAAGAACAGACAAAAGGTGGCCTCGTTTTCCAGTGTTTGCCAAATTTTTTGGCCTAAAAATCGACAAATAAAGATTAGTAGTTTTTGGAAAAGGGACTTTCGCGCTATGTACATTAATTCTTGGAAACATGCGCATATGTTTTTAAATATTAGATCATCAAAATATGGAAAAGGGATAAGTGTTGCGGAAGTATTGGTGGTGTCGCACAGGTGACTTGTGCGCCGTGAAGAGTCTTGTGCACCAATGCCTAGGAATCTTGATAACTTGCGTGACTATGGTTTTTCAAGATCATAAGATCATTATATGGAAAAGAAAAGTGGTTCGCGCAAGTCTAGAAGTGGGTTGCGCAAGTGACTTGCAGGGGAAAAGACCTGTGCATTGAGAATTGCTCGTTGAGGGTTGACTTGCGCTCTGTTAGGGATAGTGGTAAAATTACCTATAAATACTAGACCACCCCTACTCATTCTTTATTGGATTTCAACACATCAAAGATTCAGATCTCCCGTCCTGCAGGTGTGGTGGTCGCGCAAGTGGTGGTGTGTCACGCAAGTGGGACTTTCACACCAAGAGTTAGTTGCACTCCTGAGGTGGTTTAGGCGAGGAAGGAAGTGAGTCACGCAGGTTTGGATTTGTAGAAGCTTGTGTCGCGCAAGTGGTTGAGGAAGAATTGTGTGCCAGTTTTGACTTGCGCATCGATACATCCACGCCGCGATAGACTTGAGTTCCAAGTACGGTTTATTTCCGGTAGTGATTTTCAGGTTGCATGGAAGCTGGAAGTTTGCCTGATACCTTCGGTGCAAAGAGATATTCATCTACGGGTGAAAGTTGGACTTCAACAGAGCATCTACATACAGAGGAAGATGCATTCTTTCATGAAAATGAAGAGACTTACTAGTCTATAAACTCTGAGTGGATCCTTTCCAGAGCAGTGAGTGAAAGAAGAGAAAGAAGGTGATCCTCTCCACTGGCAGTGAGCTAGAGAGAGAAATAAGGAGTGACCCTTGGGAAAGCAGTGAGCTGATCCTAAACATTGTAAAGGTAGTGAGCATGGGCATAGAAGTGATATATCCCAATCCTTGTAATCCACATCTAGTAAAGTTTAGTGGAATTTTGTATGACCGACAACCTGTCGGCGTATGCTCCATGGTTGTAGCCCTTAGCAGTGAACCAAGTAAAATTCATGTTTCATGTGCATGCTTTACTTTCTATTTATATTGTGCAACAGGAAAGAGAGAAAAGATTGTTTTTCTTAATAGCAAAACAAGATTAGAACGATGATTAATTTTAAATTAGTCATACCCTGATTCACCCCCCTCTCATGGTATTCAACCTTGTGGACCTAACAATTGGTATCAGAGGGAAAGGTTGAAATTTTTTCTTCTCTCAATGGAGTTCACTAATCATAAAGGGAATTTGATCTTTGATAAATTTAATTTTCAGATACTGAATAATCGAATGCAACACTATTTCTTATCTTTGGGAATGGATGTGTTTTCAGCAGCTATGCATGGTATCATAGCTGATATTATTAGTGGTGCATTATCAGAAGATGAGCATAAAGAGTTGGATGCTGATGAAAAATCAATCAATTCCTTAGGGGCGTCCCATTCTAATCCCATCAACACAAATCTGATGTCATGAAAAACATCACATGCCATGTGGGAAAAACATTTGAATATATATGAAGGAGATCCAAAGGTCAGAGAGGCAAAGCTGCAAGTGCTGTGGAATAAGTATTAAGAACTGAAGATGAACCCAAATGAGTCTGTTGATGCATTCTTTGATAGGGTAAATATTGTTGTGGAAGATATGCGAGGACTTGGTGAAGTTATTGAAGACATAAAGACCATAAAGCACATCTTGAGGAAGCTACCACCTTGGTTCAATATGAAATATTCAGTACTAGAAGATAAAGATCCCAAAGAGATGACATTGGACAATTTTCACAATACCTTGGTTGCATATGAGATGAGGAATGATGATAACGAGGGTCTGGAAAAGGGCTAATCCAATGAGATGGAATTTAAGGCCATGAAGAAGCTCACCATTGAAGATTCTCAGAATGAAGAGAAGACAGATGAGGTGATGTCATTCCTTTCTTCAAATCTACAAAGAGGAAAAGGAATGTTTAAAGGGAAACTTCCACTAGCATGCTTTCTATGTGGAAATGGTGGTCATCTTGCAGGAGGGTTCCCCAAAACGTTTCAGGATAATGATAATGATGATGAAGAAGTCGAAATTCCCAAGAAGAATTTTTCAGCATTTGTGAATGGAAAGAAACAATTCAAGAGAAATTTCATCAAAAAGAAGAATATTCTTTCACAAGAAATAGATAGTTCCAAAGATTCTAAGGATGAAGATGTTGAGGAGTTTGAAAATTGTAAAGATCATGGACAAACTTCAATGGTGGCTATTGTTGGTAGTGCCCAAGAAAAGGAAGAAACCGATGCTATAGAAGAAGAAGAAGAAATTGAAGGTAGAGTTGACATGGAAGCTGAATTAGAAGAAGCTATTGAAGAGATAGATATTTGGAGAGAAAAAACAAAGAAAGCTAACAAAGTGCTACAGGATGCCAAACTCTACATGAAAAATCTAGAAGACGAGAAGTCCGAGCTTGTAAAAGAAATAAAAAACATTAAGTCTTCAAGGCCAGAGAGCACAGAAAATGTCTATGAGCATAAGCTCAAGATTTAAGAACAGAAATGGTAGATCGGTGGCTTGAACGGAAAAATGAAAGATCATGACAAGCGTATTGAAGATCTTGAAGAGGAAGTTGTCAGTCTATGTAGAAAAGTCAAAAAATAGGAAAAAATTTGATTCCTAACACATTCCTGGGAAGGAAGGTTGTTACAAATATTGAAAAGATGAAAGAGGAGCCTAGTAGTTCAGCAGGGAAGAAGCAGCAATTGAGCTCAGAAGTTAAGGATGTTTCAGGGCTTAATCAGAAAAAAAAATCTGTGATAATTGAAGTCAGACCGCATGCACCAGACCCAATATTTAAGGTTGATTTGGGAACAAAGTAGAATCATATTATTCAAGGATCCTAATGGGAAAGTTGTAGTGCTGCAGTACCACGAAGGAATGCATCATATATCAGGTGTTATTGTTGTGGGAAGATGGTAGATTCACAGTATATGTGTTCTATAGCCAAGAGATATCGAAGTGAACAAGAACAGAGGTGGCAGCCAAACAGAGAACGATTGTCCAGAACATAATTCGAAGGACACTTTTTTGGTGTGGAGGATTTAGACACATGGATAGGTATTGTACTTCGAACATACAGAGAACTAAGCCAAATCAAATTAAAATCTTTCACAAGAAACATATCAATAATCCCATCGGTGAGTCAAAAAGGCAGAATAGATTTTCAGCTCTGCAAGATGAAGCTAGTCCATCATACTCTGAGAAAGAACATAAGTCTCAATCTATGCCAAGTGTGATAGAAAAAGTATATACCAAGAAGATTAAAGAAGAAAAGACAGTAGTTTCATAAATTTCCCTTAAAGTATCAGATCGATCTGGTGTGTGGATCCTTGACAGTGGATGCACATACCACATGACGGGTAATAAGGATATTGTTACAGACATATAATATGACAATTAAATAGTTGTCAAATTCGGAAATGATGAAGGACTGAAGATTGTTGTCTTAGATAAATCCATGTTTGGGGGAAAAGAAATGAGACGTGCTGAAGTCTTGGCAGTAGAGGGTCTTAGTCATAACTTAATCAGTGTCAGTCAACTATGTGACTCTGGGCACTCTATTCTTTTGACCAAGAAGATGTGTGTTGTGAAAGGACAATATGGATCAGTTGTTCTGTAGGGAAAAAGGACAAAGGGAAATCTCTACCTTGAACGTGGGGAAGAAGATACATGCCTTTTATCCAGAGAGGAAGAAAACCAACTGTGGCATAAGTGACATTGTCATCTATGCCAACCATCTATGGAGGATCTGGTAAAGTGTGATGCTTCTAGAGACCTTCCCAAACTATCATGTGATCGCACTCATATGTGTGATGCTTGACAATAAGGGGAGATCATCAGAAAGACATACATACCAAAGGAACATAAATCAACCAGAGTGCTCAAATTGGTTCATGTTGATGTATGTGGACCTATCTCACCACGAGCTATAAATGGGAAAAGTTACTATGTTATTTTCATTGATGATTATAGCAGAATGGCCTGGGTATTTTTCAATACCCATAAGACAGAGATTTTCAGTTTCATAAAGCAGTATAGGAGGGAATCAGAAAGGATGCTTGGTGAGAAAATTTTGAAGTTCCGTATAGATAACGGTACAGAATTCCCAAACAGTAAAGTGGAAGAATATCTTGATAAACACGGGATAAGGCATCAAGTTTCATCAGTGAGAACTTCCCAACAGAATGGAGTTGTTGAAAGGAGAAATCGGATCATCAACAACATGGCCAGAACAATGCTTATTGAAAAGGACCTACCAGTGATATTTTGGAAAGAAGCAGTTTTTACATCAGTCTATATTTCGAACAGATCTCTGTTGTGTTCGAAGCAAGGGAAGACTCCGTATGAACTGTGGTACGGAATGAATCCAACGTTGAAATTATTTCGAATCTTTGTAAGTAATTGTTTCATTCTCAACAAAGAAAATCATAGGAGGTTTGAGTCCCAAGGTGATGAGGGGTTATTCCTTGGTTATTCTAGAAAAGAATATCATATAAATGTTTCCACAAAAGGATGGGAAAATTCATTGAGAGAAATGATGTCACTATAGTTGAAAATGAACAGAATACTCAACGACCCAGTGAATAGTACCTGGATGTAAGTGATGATGATGTAAGAAACACAGGGGGAGCAGAAGTTCCAAGGGATGACTCAGAAAAGGATAATGATGATGAAAAAGAATGTGTCAAGTCTGTGTCTGCAAGGATTCCAAAGAGTCGAGCTGAAATTGATCGGCAGAATATCATTGGTGACCAGACAACTCCAGTTTAGACTCGAAGAAAGAAATCATTACAACAAACATCATTTTTGTCTCAGGTGGAGCCGAAATATTTTTTCAATGTAGTTGAAGATGAAAACTGGGTTCAAGCTATGAATGAAGATCCTGATCAGATTGAGAAGAACCAGACATGGGAGATTGTTTTGAGGCCAACAGACAAGAATGTCATCAGGACTAAATGGGTTTATCACAAAAAGATGAATGAATTTGGCATAGTGATTCGGAACAAACCATGACTAGTGTCCAAGGGATACTCCCATATAGAGGGAATAGATTTTGATCAGACATTTGCACCAGTTGGAAGGGTGGAAACGATCAATCTATTTTTGGCCATAGTAGTGCAAAGAAAGTTCAAACTGTTCTAGATGGATGTCAAATCTGCATTCCTAAATGTAGTTCTAGAAGAGGAGGTGTATATTGAGTAGCTAGATGGTTTTATCATTCATTAGGATGAGAACAATGTCTACGGGCTGAAGAAGGCATTATATGGACTGAAATAAGCACCAAGGGCATGGTACTCAATGCTTGATTAGTACTTGAAGAAGCATGGTTTCCAGGGTGGAGGAGTTGATTACAATCTCTATTTCAGCAATAACAGTAATCAAAGGATGAGAGTGCTGGTGTATGTCGATGATATAATTTTTGGCAGATCAGATGAAGCTCAGTAAAGACTGTTTTCTGAATTCATGAAAAATGAGTTTGAAATGTCAATGATGGGAGAGATAACGTTTTTCCTTGGTCTACAGGTGACACAAGGAATGAATGGAACATTAATTTATCAATATAAATATGCCACAGAGGTTCTGATAAGATTTGTAATGGATAATTACAAGGAGATGAAGACTTCGGTTGCTACCCAGATGAAATTATCAGAAGATGAGGATGGAAAGGAAGTTAATATCACAGAATACATGAATATTATTGAATGTTTGTTGTACTTAACTGCAACAAGGCCTGATATGGTTTTCTCCACATGCTAAGTATGTAGATATCAGAGTGATCCCAAAGAAAGCCACATGATTTCAGTGAAAATAATACATTGGTATATCTCGAGCATAGTGGATTTAGGCTTGACATATACTGATAAATCTAAGACAGAGTTATTGGGATATACTAATGCAGACTGGACTGGATCAACAGATGATAGAAAATCAATGTCAGGAGGTGTATTCTATCTTGGTGGATTGTGTATTTCTTGGATTAGCAAGAAGAAAGATTTCATTTCATTGAGCACTGTGGAAGCTGAGCATATTGCGGCCACTCAAGCATGCACACAAATATTGTGGATGAAGCAGCAGCTTGAAGATATGGGAGTTGAAGTGAAGTATCTGATCAGAATCAAGTGTGATAACTCAAGTGCTATCAATCAGAACAAAAATCATGTCTATAATTCATGGACAACACACATGGAGATAAAGTATCACTTTATCAAGGATATGGTTGAGAAGGGAATCGTGAAGTTGGAGTATGTTCCTACAGAGTAATAGTTTGCAGACATTCTGACCAAGGCCTTACCCAAGGAAGCTTTTGAGAGGCATCGACTGGATCTGGGAGTTCAGTCAACTCCACGCACTTGAAATAGTGTGGATGTGGAACCCAACCCCTCTCCCCGAGGTATGATATGTTTTCCCCTAATGTGCTGATGAGTTCTTTACTCAGTTACAGACTGCACAGGAGTGACCATTGGGTTCGTTGACAAAGGGGGAAAAATAGTGACTGTTCAAGGGGGAGACAGTATGGAGATTTGATAAATCATGGATGATATGGGGAGAAGCTGACAGGTGGACCAGCCAGATAGAGGGATTTGAAGCTAGTTGAACGTGCTTAACCATAGCTTAGCTTGGACAACACATGAAATAGGGCTAAAGGGATGCTGAAACTATGGGGAGAAAGGGGGAGAATATAAAATCAGATGATACAAGAAGTGATCGATCAATGAATAGATATCACTACTACAGATGATCATGATAAAGGAAAAATAGAGATGTTGAAATATGATAAGAAGATTTCCAACAATTGGTATCAGTTTGGTAAAAATTGGTTTCAGTTTGGTGTCAACAATATATGTCATAGATGAAGTGATTCATTGATGAACTTTGAATTTACTCTTGTTTCCCTCACCGAGCATTGCTCATGTGGGCTTAGAGTAAGTGTTGAGTAAATCCTTGTTTGATTTCAGAATCTCAATGAGGTGAATGGTGGGTGAATAATCAACGATGTATCATTTTATGGAAGAGTTTTCAACAAACCCAAAGGGGGATATTATTGGGAAAAAATCACTCAAGGTATCATTGAAGCAATTTTGAGGGTATTGTGTTTGTTGACAAAGTGAAAATCTATGTTGTGATTGTTTAAAATACAAACCATGACATACAAATTTGTTGACAAAGCAGATTTCATGATGTAATGTCAAGTTCAAGAGATATGGATAACGATCAATGTTTGATTCAAGAACATTGACAAAGGAATGGATGATCTGGAGGAGGTACAAAAAGAACAGATTCAAGGTGGCTCCGTTTTCCAGTGTTTCACACTATATAAATGAAGGCTTGGAAACTTGCACGCCATATGTTTTTCACGATCAGATCTTCAAAATATGGAAAAGGGATAAGTGTCGCGCAAGTATTGGTGGTGTCACGCAGGTGACTTGCGCGCTGTGAAGAGACTTGCACGCTGATTCCTTGGAAGCATGCTAACTTGTGCACCTATTCTTTCTCAAGATCAGAAGATCAAAATATTGAAAAGGAAAGAGGTTCGTGCAAGTTTGGAAGTGTTTCGTGCAAGTTACTTGCAGGGGAAAAGACCTGTGCACCGAGACTATCACGCCGAGGGTTGAGGTGCACACCATCGCGCAAGGGTGGTCAAATTTCCTATAATTACTGGACCACCCATCCTCATTCTTTAATGGAGTTCAACACTATTATGATTTAGAGCTCCCATCACGCAGGTGTGGTGGTTGTGCAAGTTGTGGTGTGTCGCGCAAGTGGGACTTGCGCGCCAGTGAAGGAAGTTCCATGCCATGTGTAAGTTGCACTCCTGCGGTAGTTTAGGTGAGGAAGGAAGTGAGTCACGCAGGTTTGGAGTTGCAAATGCTTGTGTTGCGCAAGTGGTTGAGGAAGACTCGTGCGCCAGTTGTGACTTGCGCACCGATACTTGTGCGCCGCGATAGACTTGTGCGCCAAGTAAGGTTTATTTCCAGTAGTGATTTTTGGGCTGCGTGAAAGCTGGATGTTTGCCCGATACCTTTGGTGCAAAGTGATATTCATCAACAGATGAAATTTTTACTTCAACAAAGCATCTACATAAAGAGGAAGATGCATTTCATCATTCAAATGAATAGACCTACAGGTATATAAACTGTGAGTGGATCTTTTCCAGAGCAGTGAGCGAAGGAAGAGGAAGATGTTGATCCCCTCCACCGGCAGTGAGCCAGAGAGAGAAAAATAGGGAGTGACCCTTTGGGAAAGCAGTGAGATGACCCTAAACATTGTAAAGGCAGTGAGCCTAGGCATAGAAGTTATCTAGACCAAACCTTGTAATCCCTAGCTAGTGAATCTTAGTATAATTTCGTACGACCAACAACCTGTCGTCGTTTTCTCCTTGGACGTAGCCCTTAGTGGTGAACCAAGTAAAATTGTTGTGTCCTGTGAATGCTTTACTTTAGGTTTATATTGTGCAATAGGAATGAGAGAGAAGATATTTTTTCTTAACCAAAAAACAAGATCAGAACGGGCTTTAATTTTAAATTAGTCATACCCTGATTCACCCCCCTCTTAGGGTATTCAGCCTTGTGAACCTAACAAGTAATAAAATGCTTTACCTTTACCTGTGTCCTTGAATACGCCATCTTCAAAATAACTAACATGCCAAAGAATGGGTGAGTATAAAACATGGTTGGTTTTATCCAATGTCATTTATACGCATGCCACTAGGATAGAGGAGTTTTCCACATTTATATAAAAACAGTTCATATAAAACATTTTCTCAAAAGCAGTTTATAACTAAATATAAACATGTTTCCAAAACCATTCATAACCAGAGGCATTCCAAGAGAAATTGAATCCAATATTCCAGCAAGTTATTTATCTAGAAAAATAACCAAACAAGATTAAAATCCATTTCACAAGCATTCCTTTTTTGTACACCCAATCCATTCCAAAAAGCCATGTAACCAACCATGCATGCTACCTGGAAGAGGGGAGAAGCCTTAACCCTTATACATCCAAACCATGATGGGGGAGACTTCTTACCCTTATCCAACACAAATGCACATGAATGCTTGAAGGGGGAGAGCCCTAACTCTTATCCATCCCAAAACTGAAGGGGGAGATCCCTAACCCTTATCCGTCTCGAATGCATTATAAATGTTTGACGGGGGAGATCCCTAACACAAATCCATCCCAACACTGATGGGGGAGACCCCTAACCCTTATTCGTCCCACATACCCTTCAACACACATAACCATCATATCAAAAACCAAGTGTGTTTAACCAATTCAAACCATTTCAATTCTTAAACATTATAATTCCAAACCATTTCAATAAAACACCCTTTTTATTGAAAACCAAATTCATCAACGTTATTTCAATCTAAAACCATTTCAATAAAACACCCTTTTTATTGAAAACCCATTTTTTATCAAACCATTTTCATTTTCAAGAATCATAATTTAAAATCAACATTTAAAATTCAAGTAGTCAAATCACTTTGCACAACAATCCACCAAGATTTCACAATTTCATGAAAACCAGAAATCATCACTAATAATATTTATTCCATGATTTTCACAATAAAATACATTCAAATAAATATATTTGAGACAAATAAAATCAATTCTAAAAAGAGGAGTTGAGAGTGAAGCCTCCTACCTTTAGGGTTTTGATGGAAACCACAACGGACAAAGAACTCTCAAGAAAACTGGTTGCTTCTTCTTGAACCCACCTTAGATATCTTATCCTAGAAATATGAAGACCAAATCCCATCATATTTGGCATCCACACATACAGATCTACCCATAACAGGCATAAAACTAAGAAACCGAGAGAAGAGGAGAAGTAGATCTAAGTAGATCGTTGAAACCGATCAGGAACGAAGATGAACGATCACATACCCTAAGAATCTGGCTTTGATTTGCTAAGAGAAGCCTTCCGATCGCCTCGGAAATGATGGGGGAACCATTTTTGACCATAGGAGAATCAAAAACCTGAGTTAGGGCCACTTAGAAGAACAAACGAGCCACCTAGAGACAAAAACACGTATGATCCACCTTTATAGGATCTCGTTTAAGTGTCTGCACAGTTTGCTCACACGACTAGACAAATCGTGTGCTAACAGTGCGTTAGCCACTATCTTGACAGACCCTCCACACATGGTTTGGCCACACGGTTAGACAAGCCGTGCACTACCCATGCGGAAGGTACTACCTCCATGTACAACTATGCATGGTGTTACTACACGGTTTAGACAAACTGTGCGTCGTCCGTGCAACTTCCCCTTTGCCTCAAAACATCATTTAATGTTCTCTTGACTCTCCCATTCAACACACTTAACATTAAAACCATGAAAATCATCAAGAAAGGGTTACATACTAGAACCCTAGGGTACTACATTATCACATACACATTTCACAAGAAAATTTTATTTCCAAATAAAACACGTACCAAACATTCGTAAGCAATTATTCACATATCCTTCACCGAGAAATAACCAACTTAAAATTTTCATAAATCAATTTCCAGAAGTATGTAATGGTTTTTCATATAAAATCCATTTAAAAATTCCACTTTAACAAAAAAACACCACCAATTACATATTAATGTAAAAATTTCATCCTCAAAACCATTTAATAAATCAACTTCATAATAAGAAAAATTAACCCAATGATACAACGCGAAATACATAGGAAAACTTGTTTTACATGAAAATTTTGATATAGGCCTTCACACATTCCTCACAAAAATGAAAAATTTTAAAAAATAATTGATACAAATATTCATAAATATGTTTAAAAACACCATTTTATTCCATAAAAATTTATATAATCTCCATAAATATTCAGGTTACACATTCAAAACCCATCCATTTCTATTGAGAGGCGAACCATGCCATTTATCTGGAACATCTGACAAAACACCCTAAAAACCCATACTAATTACAATCAAAAACCCAAAAAATAGATTGGATCCCATAGAAACAACCCAAATAAATTGATTCACATGCTTCCAACATTTTTCATAAGCCAAACAAATCATTTTATATAACCTTGAGCACACAAAATCCAACTAGACACTTTCTCAAAAAGGTGGAATAAAAAATTTAATGAAACCAATTCTATTTGAAAATAAAAATGTTATAAAAAACAATTTTCCTAAATATAATTTATTTTAATAACTAAAAAAAGTTCTAAACATCATAGAATAGGTTCAAAAAAATAACATAACATTTAAAAAAACTATTTTTGTTCACTTTTATAACGAAACAACACATTTTTTGACAAAATAAGCCATAAACACCACCTTACACACCAAATTATGTTTTTTATGTCTTATAAAACAACAATAAATATTTCTATAGGGTGAAAATACCCTGAAAAAGATGAATCTTATATAAAAAAGAACTAGTGCAATGAGATACCTACCTCAAAATATTAGTAGAATTAAAAAAAACTCGATGTCACCATATAAGGGTTTGAAAACCCTATATCTATGAATACCAGACTTCAAAAAATCAAAAAATTATAGAAATCATTGGATAATAGAAACCTAGGTCATGCATGACCAGGTACGAAGATATAGCTAAGAAATAGTGGAAGTAGGTGGAGGAAGCTGGAGAAAGTGGAAGGAAACATGCCTTTTAAACTAGATAACTCTTTATTTTACATTAGAACCATGCCCTTAAGGGAGAGGGAATAGATTTGCACTCAATAGAGAGGCTCCATTGGCCTGGAAGAACCAGGTAGAGCTGATTCTGGAGGAAAGAGAAGAAATTAATTATTCCTGAATAAAACAAATGACATTACAAAATTTGTATGATTTTGAGAATCCTTGGGAAAGTTCTCCCTAATCCGTGACAAAGTTGAGCTCAAAAGTGCGATAATAGAACATGGCGTAGATGTTAGGGTATTGGGGTTCTAGTAAGAGGTAAAATCCCCAAAAAATATTAAAAAATTAATATAATATAAAATAAAATAAAATATTTTTTTAAAAAAAATCTAAATGTGCTCATTGGATGGCCCAATACCTGAATTAATAACCAAAATACACCATTTTTTTTAATTTATAAGGGTTCTAAATTGTTATGGTGGTCTTAATATGTCAAGGGAGAAAAATTGGGAAGAGTAATGAGTGAAAAATATATAAAAAAGGATTAATGAAATAAAAAAATTGTTTTGCTATCTAGAAATGGGGCCACGGTTGGACCAAATCTTGAAGTAACCACACTTTTATCCATAAAATCCCAAACCAGCTAGGGGAACCCATGGTAGGACGATTAAAAATAGATGGATGTTTAACAATAAATATTAATCTCACCAAAAAACCAAGAAAATTATCCTGATTTCCAACACACTAGATTAAAACAAATACATGAAAAACTGGGTGTGACAATTGTCCACACCATTAAAGCATTCTTCCCCTAGAAATCCATAACACTTTCTAGTTGAAATATTAACACATAAGTATTTATTATCAACATGGACCAACCACTAAAACCAAGGAAATATCATCCACCATCAACAAAATGTAATCACACTGCTAAACAAGCCCCTACTCACAACCACTTCCTGAGAGTGAATGAAAAGATCATGCCACCACCTCCAAAACCAAGCCAAGAACCAAATTTTTTGGCCTTCTCCTAGTGAATGATGTGATAAAAAACCAATTTCCACTAAATAGAGCCAATGAATTTGAGTTGAGTGGGGAATAATGGTATCCTCACTATAAAATCACAACTACCATAAAAAAAATACTTAAAGGAAGGATTTTCAAGAGCCATAGTGGGCCTCCCCAACATTTGAGACAAACTAGAAAGGAACAATCAAGAATTCATCATGAACTAGAATTAGGACTCAACAACACACTCCAACTAAAAATCACCTAAAACAACCAACAAACCCATGTTATGAGGTTCACAACATGAAAATTTAGACCACCCACTCCAGAACGGAGGGGACAAGAACACAGTCGACACTTTCTGAATGGATCAAACCCTCCACCACTTAGGGTGGGGAGGGAAGGGGACCAAATAATTGGGCCAATCAAACCAAAAAGGAAATAGAGGAACAACCAATCACATTCCACCAACAAATAGCCAAAACCAATACCGATCCAGATTCACATTAGCGGTCCCAACATTGATATTGATCTAAAAACCACATCCGAGAAGGCATTACCATAGACCCTTCATGAGGGGTAAGTCCACCACACTCTGTGAAAAAAAATCACATTGATGAGAAAACATAATAAAAACATAAAAACTACCTTACCATAATGGTGACGTTACGACCTTAGTCAATCTCCCCACACCTCTAGTGATTTACTGACTGTGTGAAAAGATTCATTCCAGGTCCTATAGATGCAGCCCTAATGTTTAATGTATCCGTTGTGCCACATCAAGTAGTTAAGGATCACAACACCCCAAAAAACTCACTTTCTCAACAACACACCTTAATATAAATAGGCACTCATAAATACATAACACCATTCTCTCTCACGCTGAATGAGGAGCAGGATAGACATAGAATACAAAAGAAAACAAATTACCATCACCGAACAAAACACCTATTTCACGAAGAATTTTCACTAAAGGAAACCACTTTAATCCCCACCCAAATAGCTCTCTATTCCATTAAATGTGTTGAGGATTCACTGTAAGTGGTGGATTTAATGTTTGAAATGAATCCTTATGATGATAAATTAGATGTGTTGCCAAAAAAGAACCATCCATGGGAACCTCCCCACATCCAAAATATACATATAAACCCACAAAGCATTACTAAAAAATCAAGACACCAACAAGATCCCATCACAAGACACAAAAAATGTATCACTTCCATATCATGAGGAATCTTACCAAACAAACCACACTTATAAAACATGAAAACCACCCACATAGTCATCAGTTTACCAAAGGCCAAACAAATTTTCAGCATAAAACAATTTTTAAAAACAAAATAACATGGTACATTTTAAAATTAACTAATGGTGTTTCATAATGTCTCACTCAAATGAACATTCTCATGCCACCTCGATCCCCCAACAAACATGCCATACCGGGTATCCATCAACATATTAATACAAAACCATTAATTTAAGCACTCATGAAAACAACAGAGGCTAAAACAAACTTTCTCATTTACAACCCAAAATATTCATCCCATTTTAAACATAATGTACCTCCCATATTCACACTAACCACTAAGTCAAAACAATTTTAATATATTAAAATAATAAACCATTTTAACAGACTATAAAAAGAAACCCAATAGTTCTCCATCAAAAGACTCTGTCATTATTTTAAACATTTTTCCGTATCTCACCAAACCACAATTTTTGAAGAATGATATGATTTAGAACCAATTTAATTTATTTTAAACATCTAACAGAACAAAAAATCCATTGAAACATAACATTCCAATTTTATATAACTCATCTTGGTCTCTATTCTTAATCTTGTAGGAAAAAAGGCCAAAACCATTTTGAAAAAACACAAACTACTCAAAAGCAATTCCCAAAACAAATTCATTAGATTAAAACACTCTTCAACATCCCAAAACACCCTGTTAAATAAAATCAGAATTATATTATAACAATTCATGACTTACAACCATTTTATTTCAATTAACCATAGGTTTAAATTGAGGAAATTAAAAACTGTAAAATCATTCCACATTCTCCAAAAAATATGTTTAAAAAAGAAAAAAAATTCTCAAAAAATTATTATATTAAGAATTGAAATCCCACATCCATAATTATCAGAGAAGGATTTTCTAAAAAAAGAATTCATGAAAGGTCTAAGAGGCCCACAAAAGGGAAATACTGTCGGTGGGTAACTTTACTTTATGGTTGGATTCCATATTTCAAACACAAAAATTACACAGAGTGCCTTTTTAATACTATTATCTAGCTCCACGTGGCTTATCAGGCCCTATGAGCTCATTGATTCCATTAGTCCAACTCCCCTTATTGTATCTCAATCACCATAAAATCCTAAATAACTAGAGAAAATAATAAAATAGTTTATCCAATGTACACATGAGGATCAGAACAAGAAAGAGTTTGTGACATTATTTTCGAACCTACCACTAAAGTTTTTACAATCCTACTTCATTTTACTTGACATTTCCAAAATAACAAGGATGTTCTAAAAATAAAGGTATTCTAATAGATGACCTCCTATGATATCATTTTTTCACAGACCAGTCCAGGTCGGCCTTGAACCAGTCACCCGGGACACTCTGCGACATGTCCTGAGAGGAGTTACTAATACTCCAGGGATGGCGACAAGTGCCGAGGGAATCATCTAGATTGAAAGGGGAAAATTTTCATCTAAATATAATCAATAAATATTTAGTAGGAATAAAAAAACAGGAAAAAATACATTTATATATAATTTGAACTAAATATTAATTGTACATGAAACTAAACTTACAGGTGAACCCGTGAAAGCAACGAACCAATCCTAAAAAGAAACTAACTCCATACAACCCCTTTGGTCACTCTACAATACATCGATCAGATGCTTCCCAGGGTCATATAACACTATTATAAACCTACACAATGGCTAAAAATACAAGAAAACTATTGTCATGAGTATTAAAACTTAGTAGTTTATCCTGATATTCTATTCTCAATGCAGATCCTTTAAAATAAAGGAAACATCAACATAATGTTTTTCATACAATATATTAAATTATTTTTTTCCAAAAAAGGTTCCATTATAAAATCATTAAAAAATAAAATACTTGCAACATTTAATAAACACAAAATGCTAGTAATGAATACCAAAGAGATGCAACTTAAAAAAACTGTTTTCAAGGACACTATAAAGAATGTACAAATTTAAATAGAACACACATACTGCTGAATTTACCAACCATACATATTGTATGACAACAGTGAGTAATGAACATAAAATTAGCACAATTAATAGGAACATCCTTTGGCACTAGCTTGCTATGGGCTTTAGGTATCACATATCTTGCTGAAATGTTACCAAAAAAATATACATTCTCATGCATGAGCCAGTAGTAGGTTACAATACCCAGAACCTAATGGTACCTAAAATAATATTCATAGTTTATTTATTATTTTCATCATCACAATTTCTATTTGAAACATGGATGAAACAACTCTAGATCAAGAGCATACTAGTACATGTTCACACACATAGGTAAATGGGTTTCCCTCTTTGTGCTCAATGAAGTTCCACATGTTTTCACAAACACTTGGCACATGAAAATTTCATTTCTAAATCACACATGCACCAAGAATATGTAAACCATGATTCACATACCATTCTTGGTCAATAATCCTCATAAAATTTTTATAAAATAATTTCTAGAATTATAACTAGGCTTTAAAGATAAAATCCATTTACAATAGCTCTATTAAGGACAGACACCCACCAATACCATATAAAAATAGATTTCTAAGCCCCAAATCCAATTAATAAATAAATTTCAGGAATCATAAAAAGATCATAAGGATACCACACAAAATAGACATGAAAACAAATTTTAGATGAAATATTCTAAATGGACCTTTACCCATTATTTACAAAAAACATTTTAAAAAACCAATTACACTACTCATAAATAGGTGTAAACAAACCATATTAAGAAAAAACAACTTAATCCCCATAAAAATTTTGGTTACACATTCAAAAACTATCCATTTCTATAAAAATTCCTAACATTCCATTTATCGGGAACACAATCTCAAAAACCCTAAAACACCATACTCATTTCTTTATAAAACCCAAAACCAGATTGGATCCTGCATAAGGAACCCAAAAAAATTATTCACTTTATTACAATTTTTTTATAAGAAAAACCAATAATTTTATATCACCTTGAGCACACAAAATCCAACTAGGAACATTCCCAAAAATGTGTCACAAACATTTAATGAAACTCTTTCTATCTAACACTAAAAAGGTAATAAAAAATATTTTCTTTGCCAAAAATTTACCTAAATTACTCAACTGGGTTCTAAACATTACAAAACTATTTTAAAATATAACAGAACATTTTCAAATATAATTGGTGTCACTCTTATAAGGAAATTACAACACTTTTCACATAACAAGACAAAAACACAACCTTACACACCAAATAAAGTCATGGATGGATTATAAAACACTAATTAAAATTTTTATTGGTTTAAAATACCATTAAAAATATTATTATTAAATAATATAGACATGTGAAATTGAAAACCAACCTCAAATCCTAGGAAGAGTGGAAACACAAACAAAATAGCACTATATAAGGGTTAATAAACCGTAAATTTATGACAAAAAGAAATAAAAAATAAACCCCCATAAAATTTAATTTAATAACATAACCAATGGTTTTCTATCACTAGGTAGGAATAGATATCCATGAAATAATTGAAGTGGAGGAGGAAGTAGGATAAATGGGAAAAAATAACCTTGAAAACTATAGAAATATTCGTATTCACTTAGATCCACACTCTTACAGGAGTGGGAATGTCTTGTAACTCAATAGAAAGGCTTCGTAGGGTTTAGAGAATGAAGGAAATATTATTTTTTGGAAAAGGAAAAAATGAATGATTCATAAAAGAAACAAATTACATTAACATATCTGAACGGTTTGAGAATCCTTGAGAAATTTCACCTTATTCTGTGACTAATATGAGATCCAAAGAGGGAGAATGGTAACTGGGGGTGAGCCTATAGTTTTTGGTCTTTATATATAGGTATAATCACTAAAAAAATTAATAAAATGAATAATATATAAACTAAACAATATATTTTAAAAAAAACTTGAAATGGGCCCATGGGTTGTTCCAATACCTAAAAAATAACCCAAATCCACCATGAGTATGAATTCCTAACAAGTCAAAATAGATATGGATTTTTTGAATAGGTAATTGGAGGCCATGTGGGAAGTATAATTAGTGAAAATTTTGAAGAATGAAGTATTTAGAAAAGAATAATATATTTGTTTTTAAATCTGGAAATGGGCCCACGGTAGTAATGAAAAACGGGCAGGGTGAGGCGGGATGGGCCAAGCCCGTGCGGGTTTGAGCCCACACGGGTTTGTCCAAAAAACCTACATATAATGAGAACAAAAAATTTCAATCCCTCCCTGCCCCGCATAAACCCACGGGCTGCCCGTGGGTTGCCCACAAGCTTACATACATTTACAAAGAGATACTATTTATAATCACTTAAATACTATATTTTATATCATTCTTAAAGGTACTTGTGGGGAGAAGTATGAATTAAAAATAACTAGAGTTTTAAAGGATGTAATGGAACATTTTTTTGTGGGTTAATGGTGGCATTCAGTAACGCCGATGTGGTGAAAAACTATTGCGATAGAAAGTAGTTGAGTGATCGGTGATGGGTGATGAATGATAAAGTTGGTTGTGTGGTTATGTAAACAACTAAACTTGTGAATGAATGTAGTCTCTCTAGGTAACGATATGTTTCCGAGGAAGCTATTAGTTTTTTCAAGTGGTTCTAACCAGTTCTCTTATTAAAAAAATACATTAAATTATAAAAAGATTAAATTGACCTAAAAAATTTATGATTATAATAACTCTTATATTATTGAAACCATGCGCAGAGTAGTGAGTTCCATTTTTCGAGAGATTGGTTGACACACCATATGAATATGGTTAATAATTACTATATAAATAATATAATATCATATTAAAACAATAAATATAGCCTATTTAAAATTTACATGTGAATAAATGGTGAATTAATATGACCATTACGGTGAGAAATCATATGCCACATGATTTTTTATTAAAAAAACTAAAATTTTAAAGGAACATATATTATAAAAACAATTTATATATTTTTTAAATCTGTCCCTTGGGAAATCCCGCACCCACGCGAGCTCAACCCGCATTGGATCACACCTGCGCTGGATCAACCCACATTCGCCCGCACTCTAAACGGTCAAAATTTCTTGGCTCGCCACGCGCCACATCCTCCCCATACCCGGAAATCCCGCGGGATGGGAGCCCGCTTTGAATCTCTAGCTCACAGTTGGCGCAAATCCTGATGTAACCAACCTTATCTCAAAATACACCAAAAAAGATACAGGGAACCCATGGAAGGATGATTATAAATAAATGGATGTTCAAAAATCAATATTCATTTCACCCAAAACTGATTAATATCCCTAATATTTATGATTCACTGGATGAAAACCAAGACATGAATAACTGGGTGTGAAAGGTTCACATTTCAAAACTCAATTATTGAAATTCTACATTGTAAAAAGAGTTAAAAAATATTCTATTTAAAAGAGAGATATGGATTTATGAAGTTCTTATAGAATAACTCATAATAGGTTCCCAAATATGATAAAATAGGTGAGATGTTTTGGTTTAGAAATTGAATAAAATTTTGGTTCCCAAATAATAACTTATAATAAACATTATAACTGATCGGATGAAAGTGAATGGTCATGGGAGAGTCAACAACAACAAAAACATCAACCAAATAGCTGAGAAAAAGAAAATCATTTCATAACAAATAAATGTAATAGGGTAATATATTATTTTTAAAAATAATTTTCCTTGATTTTATTAATTCTATACCATTTAGACTAAAAAAATAAGGAAATATACATACATGATAGGTTGAATATCATCCTTAAATAAATTTGTAGCACAATATAATAATATTATCCAAAAAATCAGTATTTAAGATGAAATATTCATGAATAATGAAAAATAATTGACTAATAATGGACCACATAAACAAATGGTTAATAAATATATTTAACTTCCCTTTTTTACCTCAAAAAAACTCAAATGGTTAGTAACTCGTAAGGGTATACAAAAAATGAATAAAAAAACATATTACTATAACATAAATTAATCTCCAAAATTAACTATTAATACCCAAAGCTCACACTAAATCATTTCATAAATAAATAACCATATATCCCAAATAACCTAAATAATCGAAATAACCTCAAATATTAAAGGAGTGTTTTAACATCAATGTCCATCTCATACTATTCAACTTATATTCCCAAAAAATTAGTGATTTTATACTAAAATAACATTTATCACTAAGTCACTAAATCACATTTCAACCACAGAGTTATCTATATGAAAGAACATGTGTTTCAATAATTTCTTAAATATCTAATACCATATAAACCCTAAATGTAATTATTTCCTTTAAATAATTTCATGAATATGTAAATTCAAAAATTATGTTAATGAATACTTTAAATTTACGTTAACCCAATAAAATATCTCAAAAATTTTCATTAACTACATAATATATCATTACTTAAAAACTCAAATGGATGTCTATGAAATTGAACATATAATAAAAAGTATTCTCATAAACTCATGATGATATCAATATCAGATAAGATAACCTCAAATGAAAAAAATATATTTAAATCTATTTTATCCCTTTTGTTAAACCAATTATAATATACCAGAACCCTCACTCCTGGAACTAGTGGTAAAATAAATAACATTATATTTTGGGAACTGATACAGATGAAGATGACCAAATTTCCTCAATTCAAGACCTGAAACATGAAAATGAAATATTTTATCACATACATACCCTTAGAAATTTATGTTTTTGTGTTTTAGGGAAATATTGAAAACTTTTGCATATATATTACCCATGATTTCAAGGGATTATTTTTTCCCCTATACCCAAATTTGCATATTCCACATTATTTTCTAAACATCTCCCATAAATATCATCTTGTTAGAAATATTTATCAACCCAAATCATTCAATCTTCATTTTTTATAACCTGGACTGTATTAAACATAATAAGATTGAGCTGAAATGCTTAGTATGGGTAACATAAGCATTACCAATTGAATTTCATTAGTGAGTATAATATGATAATAATTTAATGATGACATAATAAAAATGAAAGATCATAACATAAGAACATTCAACCCCATAAATTACTTGATCATTTATAATGAAACATGGTAAAAATATTTATCAATGGGAAGAGTTATATGAACCAATATTAATTATCCACGTTATTTAAATCATGATCAATGGAATCATTAAAAACCTATAGAAATATAATAGAAAACATCTTGGTATCATGGAACTTAATTGTTATAGAACACTTATAATACCCTTAAATATGGAATAACATTATAGTTTACAATAATATACAACACACTTTAATATTTTATAGGTACACCCATCATATAATATATTTTGGTAACTCCTATGATCTATAATGTGGATCAACAATTTTTAAACAATGTCTAATAAACATAACATAAAAGCATATAGATTACATATTATCATTTAAATGTATAAAATTCTATTAATATTTTCATTACATGATTAAACAAAGGAAAAAATGGGTTCCATGATAATATCATGGTAATAATAATAACCCATATAGAGAAAGAATGAGAATTGTATGATTATAAAATATCTCTACTTGAGAATAAGTATCTTGGAATTATGGTTATAAAAATTAAAATAAATTATTATCATGGAGACAGTATATCATATGTATAAATGATTAATATTTCCCTTTTTTAATTATCATTATTAAAGAAATGTAAGTATTATTTAAAATTAAAAAACGATAAAAATATAATAATTATCATATTATTTATTTAAATAATCATTTACATATAATCCATGTAATGTGGTGATGAAAAAATACTAGCATTGCTTCATAGAGGCTGTATTCGACTCGTATATATGAATGACTTTATCATTTATTAGTTAATTGAAAGGTAAAAAGTAAATGATATATTATAATTTAAAAAAGATAAATATTTCATTAGTATCATAATAACGTCATATTTATCACTTATATTCATCAAAATTACCCTTATTACCTTCAATTAAAAAATAGTTAGTGAATAATGAATCGCATTACTTTGCAAGGCCATAGTCCTCTATACACATGAGCAGAATTATCATATCCTCAATGGAATAAAAATTAATAATGTATATGATATACTATAATTAATGGAGAATTGTGTTTGAATGTATCATATATAATCTTTAAATAGATCATTAAAAAAGATTTGATAGACGATGAGGAAAAATGAATTACATCAGTTCTCAATGTGGTAGTCCACTATACAAAGTAATGATGACTTTATTTCCCATTTGATGCAAGAGGAGAGATATGTATGACGTGAAAATACCATAATAAAATCTATGTCTTTGTGATAAAATATTTTTTTATATGATCATAATATGATTATTTTTTAAGGAGGTGGATGAATAAATAAAATAAAATGCTTGGTTACAACCTCCATAGGTTTGTACCATGAATCCTAGTTATGATACATTTATTAAAAAGGGGGATGAATGTCATAGGTATGGAATTAAAGAAGGTATTTGGGTACTTATTGTATCCTAAAAAATGAATTAATTGTGTGAATAAGAGAGGTGAGAGTGACATTTTATATGTTAGGTGAGTGATAAACTTTTAATTTTTGAAAAAAATGATACCCTTTATTTTAAAATTCCAAATTGTAAAAAAATTTAAAATAATTGAGAATTAGATCATATATGGTCAATTTATTGAAATATAATTGAATTTTGATAAGTTTTTAGGTTATTATACACATTATCTTTTGAGTTTAATCATCAGTAAACCTATTTTCACCAAAACTAACGAAAAATATCTGTAATATTTTCATTATACATTATGAAAAAATTTATTTTCATTTTATTAGATGATAAAAATTATGATGATTATAAATATGGAATAAATTATACCTAATTAAATGTATAGAATAGGTGTAATTAATTTTAATATAAAACCCAGAAACATGGTGGTATTGTTTTCATGAAATTAATTACTTAAAATAAGATAAATTTATATTAACTCTATAAACTATAAAAATAATTGTATGAATTTAAATTAATATTTATTTACATATAAAATATAAATATTATTTAAATAATAATTTAAACGTTGTGAGACATTTAAATTAAATATGTTTTTGAAATGAAATGATAAGTCTACAAAAATTGGTATTATTCACTATCTAATTAGAAATAAGTATTTTTTGAAAAATCAGAAACATTAAACCTATGCACATTTTTTATATGTTGATTTATAAAGAGAAATTAATTTTTTCAAATTAAATTTTTATAATTTCTAGAAATTAATTGTAAACATTTCTCCCAAAAAATAATATAAATGATTTTTTATGAAAACAAATTTTTATGAATAAAATTACTTTTCTAAAAATTTATTGATTATTTAATTAGAATTTTTCAATAAATTTATATTGATTATAAATCTATATATGCATATATATTATAATTTAGTTAATAAAATTCATAACATTTTTTTAAGATTCAATTTTCTGATTACAAAATTCAAAATATGTATTTCATGGTTCATTTAATCTTAGTGTTTCATGTCATGTATACTATCAAGTGTCATTAATTTTTAAAATCATGAGGATTTACATGAAGTATTAACACCATTTAGTTATATATTTAGATTTAAAATTTTCCACAATTATGGGATAAATATACTGTGCTTTATGATAGATAGCCATCCCAATATTTAAAAAATTGTAATTACACATTTGTCCAAATAATATAATGAGTTGTATGTGATATAATTAGATTATTTTAATAGATATCACTTTATTGTTTATTTGTAAGGGACATGATTCTACAAATTAATTAACGTTGATATAGTTTATAATGATAATAAACTAACCCATTAAGAAACCACATGTTTGATATGATATTCCCATTTAATTTTCATATCCTCTGGATAAGAAAATATATACATTTATATGATATGGCTTATATCAGGAATAATATTTCATTTTATTTCAATGTTTAATATAGTATTTAATAATATTCCTATATTCCTCATTTTTACTAGGTTGAGGTATTCTATTCCAAATTACTGATATATACATGGAATGGGATGAGATTAATACTTGTGTTGAGATGGTTATTATTAAAAGGTAATATTTCCTCATGGAGTTAATTTTTCATTGTGATTCAAATTTTATCACCACTTTCTCTTGATATTCATAGTCATAAGATGATTTACACTATTGTAATTATTTTGGTATTATAATCATATTTCATTCCTCCCCCTTATTATTATCACCATAGGGGACATTATTATCAGCTACTGGATAATTTGATTATATGGGACATTATTTATTCCATTATTTCTTATGGTTGTTTAGTATATATTTTATAGTCTTCTAAAATTACCAATTGATACCTTGAAATATTTTAAATAATTTTCAGTGTGAGCATGTTCTCTTGAGGTGATGTGGAACCCTTGATATGTTATTATTTTGGAAAAAAGGTTTGCTTGATTCTATTGAGTGATATTAGACAATTTTGAATTAATTTTGAATTTTATAATGGTATATTAAGATAAAATATCATAAGAACTTGTTAGGGAGCTATTATTTAGTGTAGTTATCCACATTAGAGGTAATGTTATGTTAGGATGAACTGGAATATTATTCTTATATTTTATATGTTACGATTTTATGATTTTTATGGAATATGAAATGTGATTTTGGTTTTATTATTTTACTCTTGGCTTGGGGTGGATAGATAACACGTAAATATGGATCACATTTGCAACATAGGATTGAAATTTAATTTTTATTCATGTATGTGATTGATATTAAAATTATGATGATGTGTTCATTCAATAAAAATGATAACAATGGGTAATAAAATATTTTTCTATATAAATTCCTTATGTAATTATTATCAAACTAAAATAATGGGAACTAGGGGAAACAGATCACTTGATTTTTGAAGTTCATTTTTTATAAGGCATGCATATAAAGTAGTGAGACAAATTTATAAAGACACCATTTCGAAAATTTTGATTTCAAAAATTATGAATGAAATGCTCGAAGCCATGGGTTTGATGTTATAGTAATTTTACACCCTAATGAACTCTACATGTGATGTTGGAGGACATTGATAAAAACATCCATCAAGTTGTAGAGTCAGGGCCCCAATATTTTTTGATATTTTTATGGATCAACACATTCAAGTTGGTATTATTAAGGTTATATAGTCTTTGGGATATTTACTGATTGAGATTGTTATTATATTCCATAGAGGATAATAGATTTCAAAATATATAATCAACTTATCTTTATAAAAGAGGTTGGAATACTATATTATGAGAATTTTTCTATGTTTTAATAGACTGGCTTTGATCATATTGAGATATGCATTCAGAGGGTGAACAATTCAATATATCTTCATTGATAACCATTATTATAAGTGTTGTATGAGGTCACCTTCGATGTAAAATATTTTGGGTATCCTATGGTGACATCAAATCCCAATAATATGTAACTCTTTCCCCTTGATACGAATGGTGATTATGTCTCAATATATTTTTCCTTCTTTATTAGAATATGTATATAATTGATTCGGTCACATGAATCACAATATTTAATCATTTCATGAATTTATTAGGAGGTGGTAAGACCACTAGTGTTTATCAATTTCAATATGGAGTAATTAATTTTATATTAGTTGAAGTGCAATTTTTTTTGTAAGAAACATGGTTGGGATTGTTATTCCAGGATATATAGTTTATATAATCGATTCCTTAGTGGATATTCAAGCTATAAGAAATGTTTACTTGGCCATTTTCATTGGAGTTTTGATTGTAAGGCTAGTTTTTGATATGAAATATATCTATCCCCATGACTGATGACTCCTTTAATGTGTAACAACCTATGTACTTAAAGAATTACATGTTTTAATTGTGGAAGTAAATAGTTAAATACATTATAAATTTGTTAAGTAATTATTAAAATTAAAAAGGAACTTGTTTTATTAAAATAATTTCATATTTTAAAATTATATTATTTTTATATGAAATAATAATTTCAATTATTGAATTCAAAAATTAATAATAATCTTAGAATGAATTCTTTAACTTTTTTAAAAATACAAAATTATTAGTGAATTGTGAAAATAACATGTTTTATATTTATTTTATTTTAAATATAAGAATATATTTTTAATCATGTTTAAATTTTAATTATATAATTATCAATTATAATTTATTTTTATTGTTTTTAAATATAATTTAAACTTTAATTTTGTAATAAATATTTTATATTTTATATTGAGAATTTTTTCAGTAAACTATTTTTTATTTAATTTTTCTAAATAAATTTTAAATTAAATTATTAAATATATGTGTTTTCAATTAGATAAATTAAAATAAATATTAATAATAATAGGGTTCAAATTTGGTTATTAGAACACTTCTGTGGCCAGTGTGAATAAGGACTATAGTAAAATTTATTACATTGGTAATGGGTAAAATAGGAAAATTAGGATTAAAAATCAATGTTAAGGAATTCATTTTTGAACCCAATTATTATTGGATGAATTTAATTCGACGCATAACACATGGGGTTCCGAATTTATTTGTTTGATGGAAATGATTCCATGAAAATTGAAAAGAAATTATTAATATTAATGAAACTGACAAAATGTCACAGTCTTATTTTTAATAAGTATTATATATTAAATAAGGGTTTAATAAGAATATATATATTCTTAAATAATTATTATTTTGAAATTTAAAATAGTTATCCTCCTTATGGTAATATATTTTTAAATTTTAGGGAAGAAATAACTACCATAAATGCATACACAATACTGACGTAGTTTTTATAATTTTTAATAGAAATATCAAAAAAATGTTATTAAAAGCATTACAATAAATATAATTTGAAATTATTAATTCCATGAACTATTATTTTCAGATAATCAGGACCTATTAGTGGTGTATTAAATGTGTTTATTTATATTACATTTATTTATTTATATTTTTAAATGTCAATGTAGTAAATTGTGAAAAAATTGTCAATAATGGTATTTTATATGCCCAATATTTTATTAAATTATAAAAAATTAATTAAAATATTTAGAAAATAAATATTAAATATTTTATTGTAAAAAATTTCTTAAATTGGTTTGTTATAGTAAAATTTATATAATATAAGGAAAAATTACCCCCTTTTAATGATAAAATATTTTTTATCATGGTTAAAATTAAAATAGGTTGGCTGAGGTTTAATCAAAATGATATGATTTGAAATAAGACAACAAATTTTATAAAATAAATATATATGAGATTAAAAAATTAAATTAGATTGTCTTTTCTAATACATCAATTTTTAGGTATTTTTATAGAAAATTCATTTATTATTATTTCACCTTTTTATAAATTTTAAAAGTACCCCTCACCGAAAACCTAAAAGAGAATAACTTCTACCAATTACATCATAGTTGAAAACCATTTTGGTCCATCAAATACCTTCCCATATAAATTCATAAAATCTATCTCAGCATTGTTGAGGTTAATTTTTTTGCATAACTCCATTATTAGTATTATTATGGTGTCATGAAACATGGGATTTCCAATTTAGATGTATAGTTTTTATTTTATATTTAGTTTTTTTATAATATATGAATCCTCATTCAACCAATATAAAATTTCAAATAAAGTGTCCTACATATTTTAAGATGTTATTATTTTAGCTTCATTAACTATATCCGTCTCCATTTGATTCATATGTGAAATGAATTAACTGTTCTTGTGTACGGCAGACTACGACCACATGAATCGATAAAATTTTCTTTCCATCTCCATCACTGAATAATGGTTATAATGATAAAAATAATTTTTATATATGATACTAATGATATAAAAATTATATTTTATGGATATTTTATTGTTTAATTTATTACTTTTCAATGAATAGATAAATTTTAACATCGTTCGTGTGTACACGTGGACTACCACCTCCACGAAGCAACATGCTTATTTTTTCATTACCATATGACATTTATGATATTTATAATTATATTCAAAGAAACAAATATGTTTTATATTATATTATTATCATTATATAAAGATAAAATGGTTCTTATCTTTATTCCGTAATGATCATTGAATGAAAAAACAGTACTCATGCATACATATGACCTACAATCTCCATGCCTATAATGTAGTTCAATTTTTATGACCATACATAATTTCATGTTTTAAAAGTATGTTTGAAAAATAAAAACAATAATGATTTCATGAATATTATTCTAGAGACTATGGAAGAACATTCTGTTTGACTATATTCAACTAGACAAAGTTATTTTGTACTTATCAAAAAATATCATGAAAATGTATGATGGTAATATAAATAATAATTTAATTGTTTATAACATTGTAATAAGTTATATAAAAGTAATAAAAAACTAGAAAACATTCAAAAAAAATTATAAATTAAACCAAGACAGATATTTAGTAAGATAAATATTGCATGTGATTAGTAGAATAGAAGGTAAGGGACTTTATTAAAAAAATATAATCTTTAATTTTTTTCAAAAGGAATGTTGTTTTTTTAAAATATATGGATTTAATGGGTATTCCTTATTTCATGATGATTTAATTTTTTGATGTTTCCAGTACATGTTTATAAGTTAGTTCTGAAATAATATGTTTTCATTTTTATATTTGTGGATTTTCAAAAATAAAATAGATTTCAAAATGTGAAGTTTATATTCCATATGAAATTATTTTATGAAATATTTATATGTTATGATTATAATTTGGATATTGGGAGTTTTTTTATGATGATGGGTGATTAGGTCCTTATTTTAGGGAAAATAATCCCATTATAGTTCCCCAATACAGTAGGTAAAGATATTGAGTAAAATTATTAGGTTTCTCATAAGCAATTATGGAATATACTATGATGGTTATTACAAAAGAAACAATGATGGTTACACCATGTGTAGTATCAAGATCATCTGGATTTGAATGAATTATATGAAAATTATTCCCAATGTTACCTTCATTATTTATTTATTCTCTATATTGATTTTAAAAGAAATTTTACATTTCATAAGCTTAGATAATAGGTTATGTTTTATGGATGAAAATTATAGTTAATTAAAACTTTTAATTAAGTTGAAGAAGGAAAATTTTTATAACTATATTTGGGAAAATTATTTCCTTCATTATTTTATTCCCCTTACTGATATTTTTTTTCTAATACTATGTGAAAAAAATTTCATCATTGAGATTATGTTAGAGTGAAAAATAGTACGAAGTGATGAAAACAATTGCAATGTTCAATAATGAAATGAAATAATATTTTTTATTTTAAATAATTTTTTTGATAAAAAATGTATAACGTATAGAAGTTGCCAATTTTATGTCAAGGTTTACCTTTAAATTGTTTTACTAATTCTATATAACACTAAATCTAAATGATATTTTTTGAAAATAAGTTATTTATAGTTTTAAAATAAATAGTATTTGTAATGTATAAGGCCTAGTCATTATACTTGGAATAAAATCATGTTTTATAAAACATTATTGGTTTGGATAGGGTTAATAGAATACCATTAAAATTATTTACTTGATATTTATGTTGATATAGTATATTATGATTTAGATATTTATTTATCTAAGATATATCAAATTAGAAAATGTTTCCATAATGGAAACATGAATGTTATGATGGGATTGAATCAGGTGGAAAAAACCCTTCCAAATTATGAAAATGAGATAATTTGAATCAGAACATATTATTTATTCACTGTAATGAATAATTTTACCAAATAAAAAAATGGTGTTACTATAAATGTTTGAGATAAAATAGATCTACCACAGAAGAACATAATATTAGTTGAACATTTTTTAAGGAAAAACCCTCCTTTATTTACTATATATTCTCACTAAGTTGTGGTTAATGGGTGGATTAAATCCCTAGAAAATATTGATGACATCATATAATGAATTTATCATCCAAAGGATACACTTTAAATTTACTGTATTATTGGCCTAGTTGACAAATGGAGGTCAATGGTAAAGAAAATTAGGGAATGAAAAATTTATTGCTTCATTGGAATGGGATGAACATTTTAATATTTCTGTTGAGAAATATTTTCATATGTAATTTCGGATTAAAATAGAAAAATATTATTCAAACTAAGGAGGGAGGAGTATTCAGTGGGTGCATATGACGAAACATTTAGTCGATTGAAAACGTGTGATGCATTTTGTATCTGGGGTCATGATTTTTAAATCAATCATTTTTTACTCAATATTGAATCCAATATATCAAAAGAAACTAGCTTCCCAATAATATAAAATGTATATTATTTTTTTTGTTATGGGGAGTATGTGGAAATTGAGATTTTCAATGATCATTTTTATTTAGAAACAACAAGACCAAAGTTCAAGGTGGAAGTGAAAAAGTGAAAATGTATTAATGATATTTCATGGTAAGAAGATTATGTTTTTAGTTTTGAAGAATTCTGGTAGAAAACAATAGATAATTCATTTTCATTTATGTTAAGTAATTTCTATGTGGTAATATTTGGAATATATATCTTAATTGAAATGAAAAAAAATCATTATAATGATAAGGAAATTTTTTATATACATGTAGTAAAATATATTAAATGTAATAATATTGGTAATGATGAAAATGAGTGTCTCAAGAACCAATATTATATAAACAATCCCTATTATGAGTTGAAATGAATGATTAAATCCTTTTCTACTACTTCATTATATATTGGGCCATTAAACAATGTAGTATTAGGTGAATTGTTTTTTATTCAGATTATGAAAATGTGTTGTTTGATTTAGGGTGAACACATTCTTCTATATATTATAAATTATTTGGTAAATTGTTAATTTCACATCATAAAATGTCCCATTAAATTATTTTAAAAATACCAAGGGGATGTTTTAAGGAAATGAGAAATTATAAATATAAATTTTCTCTTGTATGTCAGAGGAATTTCACTGAAAATCTTATTTTCTTTACCCAGATTATGTGTTTTTTGTATTGACTGGATTTCTATTTACCATGCTATGAATTATTATATAGATAAAGAATTTTTTATATAATGAGAATTACTTTTTATAAAAAAATTATCCCAAACCATTGATTAAATATTGGGAATCCAAGATGGAGTTAAAATATAGAAATGGAATCTATCTTGAATATATTTTTGAATGCATGGGAACACTTTATATTGATGATGTTCTCGTGATAATTAAATACATTGATGTTTTTACAGATTACTTTAATTGTGTTATCTATTATCGAGAGGTTGGTTTTCCAATTTATTTATTCTCTAAGTCAAAATCTATTTCAAAACCACCATATTTAATGGAACAAGTAAAACATTTGGAATTCGAAGAGAAATTATAATAGTTTCCAGATAAAAGATTCATTAGTCCGAGTAACACAACTTGGGGTTATCCTATTTTTTTTAAATCAAATATAGTTATATAGTTATTTTCATTTATTATGGGTATTTTAATAACATAACTATAACGAAAAATTCCCAATTTCCTCACATTGATATTTTTTTTCATATATATGGAGAACAATACTTTTCAAAGAAAAAAATTGTTTTGGTATCATCATCATAATGTAATAGAGGATGAATTTACCAAAAATGATTTTTCTATAGATAGAAGAATTAAGAGTTTGTAGTCATTGTCTATGGATTAATAAATTCTCCTACAATATTTATGGTCTTATAAAATGTGTATTTCAGGAATATTTGAATAATATTGTGTTTTTTTGTTGATGATATTCCGAATTATATAAATAGTTTACAAGATTATGAGAAAAATTTAAGGATTTTTCTATGAACTCTTATTGAAAATAATTTATATGGTATATTTATAAAATGTTATTTTTATCACAACAAGTTTTTTTAATGAGATAATTGTTTATAAAGATAGAATTATAGCTGGTCCTTTTAAAAAAAGTCGTTGATGAATGGACATGACCAAAAAATGTTACTGAGACTAATATCATTCCTGAATTAGAAGGTTGTTACCAAAAACATCCTTAAAACATTTTGTGGTTATATATGCCACTATGTTACCATGAAAATGAGATAAATGTTTCTAGAAAAAAATAATGTTTTAGTAGTTTTTATGAAAAAAAGATATTGGTGAATTTTCTTGTTTTGGAGATACCCATAAAAAATTTTCATTTCATAATAAACATTGATGCTTCATTTAAGGGACTTGGTTGCATTATGATGTTGAAAGATCATAAAATTACTTATGATTCAATCCTTATAAATTAAATTATCCTACAAATGATTTTAAATTATTTCCCATGGTTTTTTTCATTTAAAATATAGAGACAACATATGTATGAATTAAAGTTTAAAATAAAAACTAATTATAATGTTTTGATATATGTACTCACTAATATATAATTAAATATGAGTATGATAAGACATAAGCAACAGATAATGTATTATTAATTTCATGGTCAATTACAATCTTGGAAAATAAAAAAATCTGTGAATTCCTCGATTTGACAACATCATGTATCATTGTACATTTAAATTTATAAAATGATCCTTTGATTATTGATTTTAAGAATTTTGGTCTAGAAGTTATAGTTGTAAAAATCCCCTTTTTCTTATGGAAATGAAATCAACCCAGTTCAATAGAATCATTAAATCTCATACAGAAGACTATGAGTTATTAAAAATATAGAACTGATTAAAAATGAAAAAATTTATGAATTTAATATTGATAAAAAATGTTTGTTGATATTTAGAAAGATATTAAGTGTGTGTTATGATTCCCAGTTGAAGAAAGAATTGACATATGAATTTCATAGATCATAGTATTCTATTTATATAGAAATAATTTATTATATAGAGATCATTGGTTGTATTATTGGTTGGATGTAATGGAAATAGATTTTTTTGAAATAAATATGAAATGTTTGAATTCTCAACAATTTAATGAAGAGCCACAATTACCAAAGTGGATGATTCAACTATTACCAATGAATTATTGGAAATGGGATAATATCTACATTTATTTAGTGGTTGGACTATAAAATAATTCTCAATGTAAAAAATGTGATTTGGGTTACTACTGATCAACTGAATGAAAATATAAATTTCCCTCTTATACATGATTGTATGTCATTAGAAAATATTTCTCAACTATACCAAAAATAGATTTTTAGGTCACATGGAGTTCCTCCCTCCATTGTATCAGACTGTCATCACATGATAACCTAATTTTTTTGAAATTACTGTTAGAATTCATTATGTACTAAATAATATTTTTACACTTCTTTTCATCCTACATCTTATGGTCATGTTGAGTGAACAATTCAGTATTTTATTGATATGATTTATGATTTATGAATGGATTATATGGAAGTTAGGATAAACATTTATCTTTAGTTTACTTTTTATATAACAATACAAATCATTCCTGTATAAAATGTCACTATTTTAGGGATTATAAGAATGGGGTGTCAAAAGGATAAATTTTTAGACAAATTTGGGGAATAGAAGTTTATGGGGATATATTTAGTAGAGGAAGTGGATGATAACATAAAGATGATCCAAAAAATCCTATGTATAGCTCATATTGGGTTATGTTGATAAAACAAGGAAATATCATTCATTTGAGGCAGGTGATCCCATTTTATGAAATATATTTCTATGGGAAAATTTAATGAATTTTGTTTAGAAGTGAAATTTATGTCTAGGGTTAATTGGACCATGTGAAATCTGAGATACTTTTGGATCAGTTTTAGATTGAGTGGCCTTTCCTCCATGATCATCAAAGGGTAACATTTTATTTCATGTATCAGAATTCATGAAATATGTACTATATTCAAATAATGTTTTAGGAAATGATTTAGTTCATCTAGATGAATTCCTTTCTTAATAGGAGAAATGATTATAGATTCTCGGACATAGATATAATGTTTTTTGGAATAAGTAAATTCACCTTGTAAGGGTTTTGTGGATAAACCATATGGATGAGAGTGAAACATGAGAATCAGCAATGTTATAAAGGAAATGTATCCTCAATTTTTTTATTCTGTCAATAAAATTTTCATGTATGAATTTTCACGTGGGGGGGGGGTAATATAATTAGCTACTTACTTATTGAATTATTCGTTTTCATTGGGAAATTAAATAGTTAAATTCATTAAAAATATGTTGAGTTATTCTGAAAATTAAAAACAACTACATTTATTAAAATAATATTAAATTTTCAAATTATTTTAATTTAGCACAACAAAATTTATTCCATTATTTAATTAACCTTTTATATATAAAATTATACTGAATTCATGAGATTTTTTTTGAACAATTTTTTTTAGTAAATTGTTAATAATTATGATTTTTTAAAAATTTATTAAATTTTAAATATAAACTTATGTTATAGATTATTTTTAAATAATTATTAGATAAATATTAATTATAATAATCCAATTATGTCTTTTTAAATTGAATTTATAAATTAGTTTGGTATAGAAACATTTTTTAAAAATAATTCATTCTAGAAAACTGTTTTATTGGTTTTATGGTTTAAATTTAAATTAGATTAAAAAAAATAAATGTTTTGAATTAGGGAATATAAATTATATATTAAATACTAGTAATATAATTTTTTTTAAATAATCCCTTTTTTTTGTCAATATAAACGGAGAATATGGTAAATCAAGTTAACCTAGATTAAAAATAAGTGATAAGGCCATACTATTATGTTATAATTATTATCAGATAATTTTAATTCTATTCTAAAAACCAAAGGATCTGAATTATTTTACTTAATGGGTTGTTATCAGAGAATTTTCCTAGATATTATTTAAATTTAAGAAGGTGACCAAATGTCACTATTTTTTAATATGTATAATCAATTTAAAATGGGATAACCAGAATATATATATTACTATATATATAATTTTCATGGATAGAGTACCTAAATATATCATGGGATTCTATTTTTAATTATTTTTTAAGAAAATTATTACATTAAGGCATAACCAACAATAATGCAGTAATTATTTTATTAATGCCAATATGAAATATATTTTATTAATTATATTTACATAAATATGTTTCATCATACATAATTTAATAAATGTTTTTAGATATTTATTACATATTCAAGGTGTATTAAATTATTATTTTTATCTTATTTTTTAGTTTTGATATATTAAAAGTTAAAGTAATGAATATTATCAAAATTTAAAATAATGACATTTTGATGGATTTATATTTTTTTAAATTATCTAAAAATATTTAAAAAATTTAAAAAATTTATTATTATAAGTTATGAAATTTCATAAATTGATCATTTATCTTCCAATTTACACTATATTAATAAAAAATAGAACATTTTAAATTTAAAAAATTTGATACATAGTCAATATAAAAATAGGTTAACTATGGGTTAATCAAATTGATAAAGTATAACATATGACCAAAACATATATAAAATATAATGTTTGATGATATTGAAACAATATATAATTTTAATTTATGATCCATTTCCAGTTATTTCTATTTGGATTGAAGTGAATTTATTATAAAATAATCTATTGATAAATTCATAAAGTTCCCCTCACTTCAATTATAAAAGGTAACTTATTTTTTCAATTACTTCAAACATTAAAACAATTTTTTTTTCAAACAATATCTACCCAAACACATTATTAAAATCCCTATCCACATTATTCTGGTTTTTGGTTAATGTAGAATACCATACTTAGTAGTCAAAAGGTGTTATGAAAACTATGATTTCCTAAAAGTTGTTTAGTTATTATTTGATTGTTTAGTTTTTTTTATTTTTCCTAACCCATAAAACAATATTAAAAACTTGTAAAATAATTAATTCCATATAATCTATAAATAGAAATTATATTACGTATGTTTGATGACCTATCTACCTCTCCACTTTCATTAATAGAGAATATAATTAATCATTCATGCGTTTGACAGACTACCACCATGTGAAATGATGCAGTCTGTTTTCAATCACTGTCTATCAGTACTGGTCCTAATGAGGTAATTAAAGATAATATGATCTATACATGACATTTTTAACAATTCTAAGCGTATTATTACATTTCAATTCTTTCCTTTCCATGTACAAAAAAATGATAACGTCATTTATCCGTTCAAGTGAACTATCACCTCCATGAAGCAATGTGATTTGTTTTTTATAATTATTATCACCTTAAAGATATATATAATTATAATTGAAGAAATAATATTAAATATATTATATTATTATGACTAGGTAAAGAAAAAATTTTACTCTCCTTTTTTCTATAATGATCATTGAAGAATGAAAATATTACTCAAGCGTACGTACGACATACACCCTCCATGATTATAATATAGTTCAATTTTCATAACCATACATAATGGTCAAATTTGAAAGTATATGATATTTTTATAAATTATTGTCATTTCATGAATTTTATTTTTGAGATTATGGAATATTTAAATCCTAATATATATTCAATCAAATGAAGTCATTTTGGACATGTGAAAAAATATCATCAAAATATATGATGAGAATATAAAATAATAATTAATTATCTATAACATTGTGATAAGTGTTATTAAAGTAATAATAAACATTAAAATATTTATATCATGGTATAATTTAATCTTATAATTTTTTTGGTAGTGAAATATTGTACGTGATGATTCAGACATAAGGTAATGCATTTTTTCAAACACTACTAGAAATATGATCGATACCAACAGATTTGGGAAAACTGTTCGAATGGTTCACTAATTTTGAACTATACTAATGGTTTGGCCAAAACCATCAGTATAAGTCACTTATATGGGCATATACCAACGGTTATCTCAAAACCGTTGGTATAGTTCACTAATTTAGAGCTATACCAACAAGGTTTGGCCCAAAATGTGGGTATATGTCCATTATAGAGAACCTATAATAATAGTTTTGTCCTAACCATTGCTATAGGTCCCCCCTATACCAACCGTTTATTCAAAACCATTGGTATATGTCAAAAAATCAATGAACCTATACCAATGGTTCTCAAAACCGTTGGTATATGTCTATACCAATAAGTTTGAGAACCGTTTGTATAGGTAGACATATTTTTCATGGAATCTTCTTACATAAAACATTAAATAAATCAAAATTTAAAATACTTATGATAATACATATATATATTTATATTTACAAAATTATGTTCTCAAAATTATGTTATGTCAGTGGTTAGGTCGTTCAATCCCAAACAAGAGGTTCTGAAAAAAAACCAACCGAATGATTGTTTTTTGAATTACATATACCAACAGTTTTATGGAACCATTAGTATATATTTTCCTATTACTTATACCGACGGTTTTCAAAACCATTAGTACAGGTCCATACTAATGGTTTTCAGAAAACCATTGGTATAGACCTATCCCCACGACTTACGTGGCAATGATTCTTCAAACTGTTGGTATATTCTATACCAACGGATTGGAGGCCTATACTAACAGTTCCAAACCATTGGTTTAGGGTATTTTTCTAGTAGTGAAATATACTCTTTTTTTAAAGGAATATTCCTTTTTAAACTTACATTAAAAAGAAATATTTTATCTCTCTAATGATTCCTTACATGTTTGAATTATCTACTATATATTTACAAGATTATATTTAAATATTATTTTATCATTTTTAGTGCCCAAACTTTTATAAGAAAAGAGATTTCAAGATGGGAAGGTAATTTTAAAGAAGAATTTTTTATAGAAGATATATATGTTTATTGTGATAAGTTTCATGGTAATTTTTCATGTAGGAAGTTTTTTCAGTTATAAAACAGGGGTGGCTTAGAATATTTTATCTCTTAATTGGATTAGGTAAATAGATATATCTAACAAATAAGGTTTATCTAAAGATTTTATGGAATATACTATGATGATCATTCCAAAAGTGACTATGATATTTTCTATCTGTGTAGCCATGAGAGATTTTTAATATGTAATAATGATATGAAAATTATTCAACAAGTAACATTTATGATTTATGTATTCTTGATATGGATTCAACCAAAAACTAATGATTACATAATGTAATCTAAGAGATTATGTTTTATGGATGGATGTTTTAACTGTGTGATTTGATCTAAAGAAAAAATTATGATTTTTTATATTACCATTATGTTCTCCATGTTTGTTTTTGTTGAAATATTTGTTAAGAAATGTTTATTTCTTTGGTAGGAAAAATTATAATTTTAGAAAGTAAAATTATTATAATTATCTATCGACTAAAGATTTTATTCGTTCTTTTTATGTCACTTAAAGAGCCTTTGTGATCATAAAATTTTTTAGAATGTTTTTCAATGTGTTTAAGGGAGAGTTAGAACAAGGATAAGGCCCTGATGAAAATTTTGAAGATATATCAAGAAATAAATCATGTTTTTTTAATACATGTATTTCATGAAAAAAAAGATATGTATAGAATTTTCCCCATGTAATTATGTGTTTAATTTTTATGAGTTTTTCATAAACTCTCTAAAACTCTAAACCAAAATTATATTTTGGGAATGAAATTTATTTTTAATTTAATGGATCTATAATATGTATTGTTTTGGCCACATATGTATAAAATGTGTCATTAATGTGTAATATTAGAGAATATTAAACCATAATACCACCAATAAATTATTTAATGCTGATCATATGCGAATAACATCATTCTCGTTTTTTTATAAAAAAATATCAATTATAAAACCATCACAGTGAAGGGAGGAATTTTTAAACATGATTTTTGTATGTGGAATAATAAAAAAAATGTTAGATGATCTTATAGTCAGTTAAATTGTGTAGAAGTTCATGACATGCATTTATTATATTAGTAATAAAGAAACTATCAACTAAGTAGTAATAGTTATACTGTCTCAAGATACGACAAAGGAACAATTCACATTAATAATATTTATAAGTCTCATTCTAATCTTTGCGAGGGGACACCATCTATTTGTGGAATTATTTTAGTGAATTCCATGAGAACCCTGCTCTTTGTTACACATTCACACGAGAAATATTACACAATATTACCTTAATACAACATAGAATATCAAAAATACTTGTGTATTAGTGAATTATCTACATTACAAAAGATCTTAAAACATAAAAAATCATCTCTGTGGAATACTTTTTTACCATTCCAACACTTGAAAATGAATGGGATAATCTGGGGACAATTATAAGAGAGGGGAGATCTATAATTCCTTATAAGAGAATAATCAAGGTACAACATTAATATAGTAATAAATTTTAGCCTATAG